>OU343160.1:242076057-242448236 GCA_910595825.1 Philhelius pedissequus | reverse complement strand
ACTGACAGACTGACAGACTGACAGACTGACAGACTGACAGACTGACAGACTGACAGACTGACAGACTGACAGACTGACAGACTGACAGACTGACAGACTGACAGACTGACAGACTGACAGACTGACAGACTGACAGACTGACAGACTGACAGACTGACAGACTGACAGACTGACAGACTGACAGACTGACAGACTGACAGACTGACAGACTGACAGACTGACAGACTGACAGACTGACAGACTGACAGACTGACAGACTGACAGACTGACAGACTGACAGACTGACAGACTGACAGACTGACAGACTGACAGACTGACAGACTGACAGACTGACAGACTGACAGACTGACAGACTGACAGACTGACAGACTGACAGACTGACAGACTGACAGACTGACAGACTGACAGACTGACAGACTGACAGACTGACAGACTGACAGACTGACAGACTGACAGACTGACAGACTGACAGACTGACAGACTGACAGACTGACAGACTGACAGACTGACAGACTGACAGACTGACAGACTGACAGACTGACAGACTGACAGACTGACAGACTGACAGACTGACAGACTGACAGACTGACAGACTGACAGACTGACAGACTGACAGACTGACAGACTGACAGACTGACAGACTGACAGACTGACAGACTGACAGACTGACAGACTGACAGACTGACAGACTGACAGACTGACAGACTGACAGACTGACAGACTGACAGACTGACAGACTGACAGACTGACAGACTGACAGACTGACAGACTGACAGACTGACAGACTGACAGACTGACAGACTGACAGACTGACAGACTGACAGACTGACAGACTGACAGACTGACAGACTGACAGACTGACAGACTGACAGACTGACAGACTGACAGACTGACAGACTGACAGACTGACAGACTGACAGACTGACAGACTGACAGACTGACAGACTGACAGACTGACAGACTGACAGACTGACAGACTGACAGACTGACAGACTGACAGACTGACAGACTGACAGACTGACAGACTGACAGACTGACAGACTGACAGACTGACAGACTGACAGACTGACAGACTGACAGACTGACAGACTGACAGACTGACAGACTGACAGACTGACAGACTGACAGACTGACAGACTGACAGACTGACAGACTGACAGACTGACAGACTGACAGACTGACAGACTGACAGACTGACAGACTGACAGACTGACAGACTGACAGACTGACAGACTGACAGACTGACAGACTGACAGACTGACAGACTGACAGACTGACAGACTGACAGACTGACAGACTGACAGACTGACAGACTGACAGACTGACAGACTGACAGACTGACAGACTGACAGACTGACAGACTGACAGACTGACAGACTGACAGACTGACAGACTGACAGACTGACAGACTGACAGACTGACAGACTGACAGACTGACAGACTGACAGACTGACAGACTGACAGACTGACAGACTGACAGACTGACAGACTGACAGACTGACAGACTGACAGACTGACAGACTGACAGACTGACAGACTGACAGACTGACAGACTGACAGACTGACAGACTGACAGACTGACAGACTGACAGACTGACAGACTGACAGACTGACAGACTGACAGACTGACAGACTGACAGACTGACAGACTGACAGACTGACAGACTGACAGACTGACAGACTGACAGACTGACAGACTGACAGACTGACAGACTGACAGACTGACAGACTGACAGACTGACAGACTGACAGACTGACAGACTGACAGACTGACAGACTGACAGACTGACAGACTGACAGACTGACAGACTGACAGACTGACAGACTGACAGACTGACAGACTGACAGACTGACAGACTGACAGACTGACAGACTGACAGACTGACAGACTGACAGACTGACAGACTGACAGACTGACAGACTGACAGACTGACAGACTGACAGACTGACAGACTGACAGACTGACAGACTGACAGACTGACAGACTGACAGACTGACAGACTGACAGACTGACAGACTGACAGACTGACAGACTGACAGACTGACAGACTGACAGACTGACAGACTGACAGACTGACAGACTGACAGACTGACAGACTGACAGACTGACAGACTGACAGACTGACAGACTGACAGACTGACAGACTGACAGACTGACAGACTGACAGACTGACAGACTGACAGACTGACAGACTGACAGACTGACAGACTGACAGACTGACAGACTGACAGACTGACAGACTGACAGACTGACAGACTGACAGACTGACAGACTGACAGACTGACAGACTGACAGACTGACAGACTGACAGACTGACAGACTGACAGACTGACAGACTGACAGACTGACAGACTGACAGACTGACAGACTGACAGACTGACAGACTGACAGACTGACAGACTGACAGACTGACAGACTGACAGACTGACAGACTGACAGACTGACAGACTGACAGACTGACAGACTGACAGACTGACAGACTGACAGACTGACAGACTGACAGACTGACAGACTGACAGACTGACAGACTGACAGACTGACAGACTGACAGACTGACAGACTGACAGACTGACAGACTGACAGACTGACAGACTGACAGACTGACAGACTGACAGACTGACAGACTGACAGACTGACAGACTGACAGACTGACAGACTGACAGACTGACAGACTGACAGACTGACAGACTGACAGACTGACAGACTGACAGACTGACAGACTGACAGACTGACAGACTGACAGACTGACAGACTGACAGACTGACAGACTGACAGACTGACAGACTGACAGACTGACAGACTGACAGACTGACAGACTGACAGACTGACAGACTGACAGACTGACAGACTGACAGACTGACAGACTGACAGACTGACAGACTGACAGACTGACAGACTGACAGACTGACAGACTGACAGACTGACAGACTGACAGACTGACAGACTGACAGACTGACAGACTGACAGACTGACAGACTGACAGACTGACAGACTGACAGACTGACAGACTGACAGACTGACAGACTGACAGACTGACAGACTGACAGACTGACAGACTGACAGACTGACAGACTGACAGACTGACAGACTGACAGACTGACAGACTGACAGACTGACAGACTGACAGACTGACAGACTGACAGACTGACAGACTGACAGACTGACAGACTGACAGACTGACAGACTGACAGACTGACAGACTGACAGACTGACAGACTGACAGACTGACAGACTGACAGACTGACAGACTGACAGACTGACAGACTGACAGACTGACAGACTGACAGACTGACAGACTGACAGACTGACAGACTGACAGACTGACAGACTGACAGACTGACAGACTGACAGACTGACAGACTGACAGACTGACAGACTGACAGACTGACAGACTGACAGACTGACAGACTGACAGACTGACAGACTGACAGACTGACAGACTGACAGACTGACAGACTGACAGACTGACAGACTGACAGACTGACAGACTGACAGACTGACAGACTGACAGACTGACAGACTGACAGACTGACAGACTGACAGACTGACAGACTGACAGACTGACAGACTGACAGACTGACAGACTGACAGACTGACAGACTGACAGACTGACAGACTGACAGACTGACAGACTGACAGACTGACAGACTGACAGACTGACAGACTGACAGACTGACAGACTGACTGACAGACTGATGACAGACTGACAGACTGACAGACTGACAGACTGACAGACTGACAGACTGACAGACTGACAGACTGACAGACTGACAGACTGACAGACTGACAGACTGACAGACTGACAGACTGACAGACTGACAGACTGACAGACTGACAGACTGACAGACTGACAGACTGACAGACTGACAGACTGACAGACTGACAGACTGACAGACTGACAGACTGACAGACTGACAGACTGACAGACTGACAGACTGACAGACTGACAGACTGACAGACTGACAGACTGACAGACTGACAGACTGACAGACTGACAGACTGACAGACTGACAGACTGACAGACTGACAGACTGACAGACTGACAGACTGACAGACTGACAGACTGACAGACTGACAGACTGACAGACTGACAGACTGACAGACTGACAGACTGACAGACTGACAGACTGACAGACTGACAGACTGACAGACTGACAGACTGACAGACTGACAGACTGACAGACTGACAGACTGACAGACTGACAGACTGACAGACTGACAGACTGACAGACTGACAGACTGACAGACTGACAGACTGACAGACTGACAGACTGACAGACTGACAGACTGACAGACTGACAGACTGACAGACTGACAGACTGACAGACTGACAGACTGACAGACTGACAGACTGACAGACTGACAGACTGACAGACTGACAGACTGACAGACTGACAGACTGACAGACTGACAGACTGACAGACTGACAGACTGACAGACTGACAGACTGACAGACTGACAGACTGACAGACTGACAGACTGACAGACTGACAGACTGACAGACTGACAGACTGACAGACTGACAGACTGACAGACTGACAGACTGACAGACTGACAGACTGACAGACTGACAGACTGACAGACTGACAGACTGACAGACTGACAGACTGACAGACTGACAGACTGACAGACTGACAGACTGACAGACTGACAGACTGACAGACTGACAGACTGACAGACTGACAGACTGACAGACTGACAGACTGACAGACTGACAGACTGACAGACTGACAGACTGACAGACTGACAGACTGACAGACTGACAGACTGACAGACTGACAGACTGACAGACTGACAGACTGACAGACTGACAGACTGACAGACTGACAGACTGACAGACTGACAGACTGACAGACTGACAGACTGACAGACTGACAGACTGACAGACTGACAGACTGACAGACTGACAGACTGACAGACTGACAGACTGACAGACTGACAGACTGACAGACTGACAGACTGACAGACTGACAGACTGACAGACTGACAGACTGACAGACTGACAGACTGACAGACTGACAGACTGACAGACTGACAGACTGACAGACTGACAGACTGACAGACTGACAGACTGACAGACTGACAGACTGACAGACTGACAGACTGACAGACTGACAGACTGACAGACTGACAGACTGACAGACTGACAGACTGACAGACTGACAGACTGACAGACTGACAGACTGACAGACTGACAGACTGACAGACTGACAGACTGACAGACTGACAGACTGACAGACTGACAGACTGACAGACTGACAGACTGACAGACTGACAGACTGACAGACTGACAGACTGACAGACTGACAGACTGACAGACTGACAGACTGACAGACTGACAGACTGACAGACTGACAGACTGACAGACTGACAGACTGACAGACTGACAGACTGACAGACTGACAGACTGACAGACTGACAGACTGACAGACTGACAGACTGACAGACTGACAGACTGACAGACTGACAGACTGACAGACTGACAGACTGACAGACTGACAGACTGACAGACTGACAGACTGACAGACTGACAGACTGACAGACTGACAGACTGACAGACTGACAGACTGACAGACTGACAGACTGACAGACTGACAGACTGACAGACTGACAGACTGACAGACTGACAGACTGACAGACTGACAGACTGACAGACTGACAGACTGACAGACTGACAGACTGACAGACTGACAGACTGACAGACTGACAGACTGACAGACTGACAGACTGACAGACTGACAGACTGACAGACTGACAGACTGACAGACTGACAGACTGACAGACTGACAGACTGACAGACTGACAGACTGACAGACTGACAGACTGACAGACTGACAGACTGACAGACTGACAGACTGACAGACTGACAGACTGACAGACTGACAGACTGACAGACTGACAGACTGACAGACTGACAGACTGACAGACTGACAGACTGACAGACTGACAGACTGACAGACTGACAGACTGACAGACTGACAGACTGACAGACTGACAGACTGACAGACTGACAGACTGACAGACTGACAGACTGACAGACTGACAGACTGACAGACTGACAGACTGACAGACTGACAGACTGACAGACTGACAGACTGACAGACTGACAGACTGACAGACTGACAGACTGACAGACTGACAGACTGACAGACTGACAGACTGACAGACTGACAGACTGACAGACTGACAGACTGACAGACTGACAGACTGACAGACTGACAGACTGACAGACTGACAGACTGACAGACTGACAGACTGACAGACTGACAGACTGACAGACTGACAGACTGACAGACTGACAGACTGACAGACTGACAGACTGACAGACTGACAGACTGACAGACTGACAGACTGACAGACTGACAGACTGACAGACTGACAGACTGACAGACTGACAGACTGACAGACTGACAGACTGACAGACTGACAGACTGACAGACTGACAGACTGACAGACTGACAGACTGACAGACTGACAGACTGACAGACTGACAGACTGACAGACTGACAGACTGACAGACTGACAGACTGACAGACTGACAGACTGACAGACTGACAGACTGACAGACTGACAGACTGACAGACTGACAGACTGACAGACTGACAGACTGACAGACTGACAGACTGACAGACTGACAGACTGACAGACTGACAGACTGACAGACTGACAGACTGACAGACTGACAGACTGACAGACTGACAGACTGACAGACTGACAGACTGACAGACTGACAGACTGACAGACTGACAGACTGACAGACTGACAGACTGACAGACTGACAGACTGACAGACTGACAGACTGACAGACTGACAGACTGACAGACTGACAGACTGACAGACTGACAGACTGACAGACTGACAGACTGACAGACTGACAGACTGACAGACTGACAGACTGACAGACTGACAGACTGACAGACTGACAGACTGACAGACTGACAGACTGACAGACTGACAGACTGACAGACTGACAGACTGACAGACTGACAGACTGACAGACTGACAGACTGACAGACTGACAGACTGACAGACTGACAGACTGACAGACTGACAGACTGACAGACTGACAGACTGACAGACTGACAGACTGACAGACTGACAGACTGACAGACTGACAGACTGACAGACTGACAGACTGACAGACTGACAGACTGACAGACTGACAGACTGACAGACTGACAGACTGACAGACTGACAGACTGACAGACTGACAGACTGACAGACTGACAGACTGACAGACTGACAGACTGACAGACTGACAGACTGACAGACTGACAGACTGACAGACTGACAGACTGACAGACTGACAGACTGACAGACTGACAGACTGACAGACTGACAGACTGACAGACTGACAGACTGACAGACTGACAGACTGACAGACTGACAGACTGACAGACTGACAGACTGACAGACTGACAGACTGACAGACTGACAGACTGACAGACTGACAGACTGACAGACTGACAGACTGACAGACTGACAGACTGACAGACTGACAGACTGACAGACTGACAGACTGACAGACTGACAGACTGACAGACTGACAGACTGACAGACTGACAGACTGACAGACTGACAGACTGACAGACTGACAGACTGACAGACTGACAGACTGACAGACTGACAGACTGACAGACTGACAGACTGACAGACTGACAGACTGACAGACTGACAGACTGACAGACTGACAGACTGACAGACTGACAGACTGACAGACTGACAGACTGACAGACTGACAGACTGACAGACTGACAGACTGACAGACTGACAGACTGACAGACTGACAGACTGACAGACTGACAGACTGACAGACTGACAGACTGACAGACTGACAGACTGACAGACTGACAGACTGACAGACTGACAGACTGACAGACTGACAGACTGACAGACTGACAGACTGACAGACTGACAGACTGACAGACTGACAGACTGACAGACTGACAGACTGACAGACTGACAGACTGACAGACTGACAGACTGACAGACTGACAGACTGACAGACTGACAGACTGACAGACTGACAGACTGACAGACTGACAGACTGACAGACTGACAGACTGACAGACTGACAGACTGACAGACTGACAGACTGACAGACTGACAGACTGACAGACTGACAGACTGACAGACTGACAGACTGACAGACTGACAGACTGACAGACTGACAGACTGACAGACTGACAGACTGACAGACTGACAGACTGACAGACTGACAGACTGACAGACTGACAGACTGACAGACTGACAGACTGACAGACTGACAGACTGACAGACTGACAGACTGACAGACTGACAGACTGACAGACTGACAGACTGACAGACTGACAGACTGACAGACTGACAGACTGACAGACTGACAGACTGACAGACTGACAGACTGACAGACTGACAGACTGACAGACTGACAGACTGACAGACTGACAGACTGACAGACTGACAGACTGACAGACTGACAGACTGACAGACTGACAGACTGACAGACTGACAGACTGACAGACTGACAGACTGACAGACTGACAGACTGACAGACTGACAGACTGACAGACTGACAGACTGACAGACTGACAGACTGACAGACTGACAGACTGACAGACTGACAGACTGACAGACTGACAGACTGACAGACTGACAGACTGACAGACTGACAGACTGACAGACTGACAGACTGACAGACTGACAGACTGACAGACTGACAGACTGACAGACTGACAGACTGACAGACTGACAGACTGACAGACTGACAGACTGACAGACTGACAGACTGACAGACTGACAGACTGACAGACTGACAGACTGACAGACTGACAGACTGACAGACTGACAGACTGACAGACTGACAGACTGACAGACTGACAGACTGACAGACTGACAGACTGACAGACTGACAGACTGACAGACTGACAGACTGACAGACTGACAGACTGACAGACTGACAGACTGACAGACTGACAGACTGACAGACTGACAGACTGACAGACTGACAGACTGACAGACTGACAGACTGACAGACTGACAGACTGACAGACTGACAGACTGACAGACTGACAGACTGACAGACTGACAGACTGACAGACTGACAGACTGACAGACTGACAGACTGACAGACTGACAGACTGACAGACTGACAGACTGACAGACTGACAGACTGACAGACTGACAGACTGACAGACTGACAGACTGACAGACTGACAGACTGACAGACTGACAGACTGACAGACTGACAGACTGACAGACTGACAGACTGACAGACTGACAGACTGACAGACTGACAGACTGACAGACTGACAGACTGACAGACTGACAGACTGACAGACTGACAGACTGACAGACTGACAGACTGACAGACTGACAGACTGACAGACTGACAGACTGACAGACTGACAGACTGACAGACTGACAGACTGACAGACTGACAGACTGACAGACTGACAGACTGACAGACTGACAGACTGACAGACTGACAGACTGACAGACTGACAGACTGACAGACTGACAGACTGACAGACTGACAGACTGACAGACTGACAGACTGACAGACTGACAGACTGACAGACTGACAGACTGACAGACTGACAGACTGACAGACTGACAGACTGACAGACTGACAGACTGACAGACTGACAGACTGACAGACTGACAGACTGACAGACTGACAGACTGACAGACTGACAGACTGACAGACTGACAGACTGACAGACTGACAGACTGACAGACTGACAGACTGACAGACTGACAGACTGACAGACTGACAGACTGACAGACTGACAGACTGACAGACTGACAGACTGACAGACTGACAGACTGACAGACTGACAGACTGACAGACTGACAGACTGACAGACTGACAGACTGACAGACTGACAGACTGACAGACTGACAGACTGACAGACTGACAGACTGACAGACTGACAGACTGACAGACTGACAGACTGACAGACTGACAGACTGACAGACTGACAGACTGACAGACTGACAGACTGACAGACTGACAGACTGACAGACTGACAGACTGACAGACTGACAGACTGACAGACTGACAGACTGACAGACTGACAGACTGACAGACTGACAGACTGACAGACTGACAGACTGACAGACTGACAGACTGACAGACTGACAGACTGACAGACTGACAGACTGACAGACTGACAGACTGACAGACTGACAGACTGACAGACTGACAGACTGACAGACTGACAGACTGACAGACTGACAGACTGACAGACTGACAGACTGACAGACTGACAGACTGACAGACTGACAGACTGACAGACTGACAGACTGACAGACTGACAGACTGACAGACTGACAGACTGACAGACTGACAGACTGACAGACTGACAGACTGACAGACTGACAGACTGACAGACTGACAGACTGACAGACTGACAGACTGACAGACTGACAGACTGACAGACTGACAGACTGACAGACTGACAGACTGACAGACTGACAGACTGACAGACTGACAGACTGACAGACTGACAGACTGACAGACTGACAGACTGACAGACTGACAGACTGACAGACTGACAGACTGACAGACTGACAGACTGACAGACTGACAGACTGACAGACTGACAGACTGACAGACTGACAGACTGACAGACTGACAGACTGACAGACTGACAGACTGACAGACTGACAGACTGACAGACTGACAGACTGACAGACTGACAGACTGACAGACTGACAGACTGACAGACTGACAGACTGACAGACTGACAGACTGACAGACTGACAGACTGACAGACTGACAGACTGACAGACTGACAGACTGACAGACTGACAGACTGACAGACTGACAGACTGACAGACTGACAGACTGACAGACTGACAGACTGACAGACTGACAGACTGACAGACTGACAGACTGACAGACTGACAGACTGACAGACTGACAGACTGACAGACTGACAGACTGACAGACTGACAGACTGACAGACTGACAGACTGACAGACTGACAGACTGACAGACTGACAGACTGACAGACTGACAGACTGACAGACTGACAGACTGACAGACTGACAGACTGACAGACTGACAGACTGACAGACTGACAGACTGACAGACTGACAGACTGACAGACTGACAGACTGACAGACTGACAGACTGACAGACTGACAGACTGACAGACTGACAGACTGACAGACTGACAGACTGACAGACTGACAGACTGACAGACTGACAGACTGACAGACTGACAGACTGACAGACTGACAGACTGACAGACTGACAGACTGACAGACTGACAGACTGACAGACTGACAGACTGACAGACTGACAGACTGACAGACTGACAGACTGACAGACTGACAGACTGACAGACTGACAGACTGACAGACTGACAGACTGACAGACTGACAGACTGACAGACTGACAGACTGACAGACTGACAGACTGACAGACTGACAGACTGACAGACTGACAGACTGACAGACTGACAGACTGACAGACTGACAGACTGACAGACTGACAGACTGACAGACTGACAGACTGACAGACTGACAGACTGACAGACTGACAGACTGACAGACTGACAGACTGACAGACTGACAGACTGACAGACTGACAGACTGACAGACTGACAGACTGACAGACTGACAGACTGACAGACTGACAGACTGACAGACTGACAGACTGACAGACTGACAGACTGACAGACTGACAGACTGACAGACTGACAGACTGACAGACTGACAGACTGACAGACTGACAGACTGACAGACTGACAGACTGACAGACTGACAGACTGACAGACTGACAGACTGACAGACTGACAGACTGACAGACTGACAGACTGACAGACTGACAGACTGACAGACTGACAGACTGACAGACTGACAGACTGACAGACTGACAGACTGACAGACTGACAGACTGACAGACTGACAGACTGACAGACTGACAGACTGACAGACTGACAGACTGACAGACTGACAGACTGACAGACTGACAGACTGACAGACTGACAGACTGACAGACTGACAGACTGACAGACTGACAGACTGACAGACTGACAGACTGACAGACTGACAGACTGACAGACTGACAGACTGACAGACTGACAGACTGACAGACTGACAGACTGACAGACTGACAGACTGACAGACTGACAGACTGACAGACTGACAGACTGACAGACTGACAGACT
Organism: Philhelius pedissequus; assembly: GCA_910595825.1. Taxonomy (NCBI): domain Eukaryota; kingdom Metazoa; phylum Arthropoda; class Insecta; order Diptera; family Syrphidae; genus Philhelius; species Philhelius pedissequus. The sequence continues at coordinate 242,436,074 of OU343160.1, read as the reverse complement.
GACAGACTGACAGACTGACAGACTGACAGACTGACAGACTGACAGACTGACAGACTGACAGACTGACAGACTGACAGACTGACAGACTGACAGACTGACAGACTGACAGACTGACAGACTGACAGACTGACAGACTGACAGACTGACAGACTGACAGACTGACAGACTGACAGACTGACAGACTGACAGACTGACAGACTGACAGACTGACAGACTGACAGACTGACAGACTGACAGACTGACAGACTGACAGACTGACAGACTGACAGACTGACAGACTGACAGACTGACAGACTGACAGACTGACAGACTGACAGACTGACAGACTGACAGACTGACAGACTGACAGACTGACAGACTGACAGACTGACAGACTGACAGACTGACAGACTGACAGACTGACAGACTGACAGACTGACAGACTGACAGACTGACAGACTGACAGACTGACAGACTGACAGACTGACAGACTGACAGACTGACAGACTGACAGACTGACAGACTGACAGACTGACAGACTGACAGACTGACAGACTGACAGACTGACAGACTGACAGACTGACAGACTGACAGACTGACAGACTGACAGACTGACAGACTGACAGACTGACAGACTGACAGACTGACAGACTGACAGACTGACAGACTGACAGACTGACAGACTGACAGACTGACAGACTGACAGACTGACAGACTGACAGACTGACAGACTGACAGACTGACAGACTGACAGACTGACAGACTGACAGACTGACAGACTGACAGACTGACAGACTGACAGACTGACAGACTGACAGACTGACAGACTGACAGACTGACAGACTGACAGACTGACAGACTGACAGACTGACAGACTGACAGACTGACAGACTGACAGACTGACAGACTGACAGACTGACAGACTGACAGACTGACAGACTGACAGACTGACAGACTGACAGACTGACAGACTGACAGACTGACAGACTGACAGACTGACAGACTGACAGACTGACAGACTGACAGACTGACAGACTGACAGACTGACAGACTGACAGACTGACAGACTGACAGACTGACAGACTGACAGACTGACAGACTGACAGACTGACAGACTGACAGACTGACAGACTGACAGACTGACAGACTGACAGACTGACAGACTGACAGACTGACAGACTGACAGACTGACAGACTGACAGACTGACAGACTGACAGACTGACAGACTGACAGACTGACAGACTGACAGACTGACAGACTGACAGACTGACAGACTGACAGACTGACAGACTGACAGACTGACAGACTGACAGACTGACAGACTGACAGACTGACAGACTGACAGACTGACAGACTGACAGACTGACAGACTGACAGACTGACAGACTGACAGACTGACAGACTGACAGACTGACAGACTGACAGACTGACAGACTGACAGACTGACAGACTGACAGACTGACAGACTGACAGACTGACAGACTGACAGACTGACAGACTGACAGACTGACAGACTGACAGACTGACTGACAGACTAGACTGACAGACTGACAGACTGACAGACTGACAGACTGACAGACTGACAGACTGACAGACTGACAGACTGACAGACTGACAGACTGACAGACTGACAGACTGACAGACTGACAGACTGACAGACTGACAGACTGACAGACTGACAGACTGACAGACTGACAGACTGACAGACTGACAGACTGACAGACTGACAGACTGACAGACTGACAGACTGACAGACTGACAGACTGACAGACTGACAGACTGACAGACTGACAGACTGACAGACTGACAGACTGACAGACTGACAGACTGACAGACTGACAGACTGACAGACTGACAGACTGACAGACTGACAGACTGACAGACTGACAGACTGACAGACTGACAGACTGACAGACTGACAGACTGACAGACTGACAGACTGACAGACTGACAGACTGACAGACTGACAGACTGACAGACTGACAGACTGACAGACTGACAGACTGACAGACTGACAGACTGACAGACTGACAGACTGACAGACTGACAGACTGACAGACTGACAGACTGACAGACTGACAGACTGACAGACTGACAGACTGACAGACTGACAGACTGACAGACTGACAGACTGACAGACTGACAGACTGACAGACTGACAGACTGACAGACTGACAGACTGACAGACTGACAGACTGACAGACTGACAGACTGACAGACTGACAGACTGACAGACTGACAGACTGACAGACTGACAGACTGACAGACTGACAGACTGACAGACTGACAGACTGACAGACTGACAGACTGACAGACTGACAGACTGACAGACTGACAGACTGACAGACTGACAGACTGACAGACTGACAGACTGACAGACTGACAGACTGACAGACTGACAGACTGACAGACTGACAGACTGACAGACTGACAGACTGACAGACTGACAGACTGACAGACTGACAGACTGACAGACTGACAGACTGACAGACTGACAGACTGACAGACTGACAGACTGACAGACTGACAGACTGACAGACTGACAGACTGACAGACTGACAGACTGACAGACTGACAGACTGACAGACTGACAGACTGACAGACTGACAGACTGACAGACTGACAGACTGACAGACTGACAGACTGACAGACTGACAGACTGACAGACTGACAGACTGACAGACTGACAGACTGACAGACTGACAGACTGACAGACTGACAGACTGACAGACTGACAGACTGACAGACTGACAGACTGACAGACTGACAGACTGACAGACTGACAGACTGACAGACTGACAGACTGACAGACTGACAGACTGACAGACTGACAGACTGACAGACTGACAGACTGACAGACTGACAGACTGACAGACTGACAGACTGACAGACTGACAGACTGACAGACTGACAGACTGACAGACTGACAGACTGACAGACTGACAGACTGACAGACTGACAGACTGACAGACTGACAGACTGACAGACTGACAGACTGACAGACTGACAGACTGACAGACTGACAGACTGACAGACTGACAGACTGACAGACTGACAGACTGACAGACTGACAGACTGACAGACTGACAGACTGACAGACTGACAGACTGACAGACTGACAGACTGACAGACTGACAGACTGACAGACTGACAGACTGACAGACTGACAGACTGACAGACTGACAGACTGACAGACTGACAGACTGACAGACTGACAGACTGACAGACTGACAGACTGACAGACTGACAGACTGACAGACTGACAGACTGACAGACTGACAGACTGACAGACTGACAGACTGACAGACTGACAGACTGACAGACTGACAGACTGACAGACTGACAGACTGACAGACTGACAGACTGACAGACTGACAGACTGACAGACTGACAGACTGACAGACTGACAGACTGACAGACTGACAGACTGACAGACTGACAGACTGACAGACTGACAGACTGACAGACTGACAGACTGACAGACTGACAGACTGACAGACTGACAGACTGACAGACTGACAGACTGACAGACTGACAGACTGACAGACTGACAGACTGACAGACTGACAGACTGACAGACTGACAGACTGACAGACTGACAGACTGACAGACTGACAGACTGACAGACTGACAGACTGACAGACTGACAGACTGACAGACTGACAGACTGACAGACTGACAGACTGACAGACTGACAGACTGACAGACTGACAGACTGACAGACTGACAGACTGACAGACTGACAGACTGACAGACTGACAGACTGACAGACTGACAGACTGACAGACTGACAGACTGACAGACTGACAGACTGACAGACTGACAGACTGACAGACTGACAGACTGACAGACTGACAGACTGACAGACTGACAGACTGACAGACTGACAGACTGACAGACTGACAGACTGACAGACTGACAGACTGACAGACTGACAGACTGACAGACTGACAGACTGACAGACTGACAGACTGACAGACTGACAGACTGACAGACTGACAGACTGACAGACTGACAGACTGACAGACTGACAGACTGACAGACTGACAGACTGACAGACTGACAGACTGACAGACTGACAGACTGACAGACTGACAGACTGACAGACTGACAGACTGACAGACTGACAGACTGACAGACTGACAGACTGACAGACTGACAGACTGACAGACTGACAGACTGACAGACTGACAGACTGACAGACTGACAGACTGACAGACTGACAGACTGACAGACTGACAGACTGACAGACTGACAGACTGACAGACTGACAGACTGACAGACTGACAGACTGACAGACTGACAGACTGACAGACTGACAGACTGACAGACTGACAGACTGACAGACTGACAGACTGACAGACTGACAGACTGACAGACTGACAGACTGACAGACTGACAGACTGACAGACTGACAGACTGACAGACTGACAGACTGACAGACTGACAGACTGACAGACTGACAGACTGACAGACTGACAGACTGACAGACTGACAGACTGACAGACTGACAGACTGACAGACTGACAGACTGACAGACTGACAGACTGACAGACTGACAGACTGACAGACTGACAGACTGACAGACTGACAGACTGACAGACTGACAGACTGACAGACTGACAGACTGACAGACTGACAGACTGACAGACTGACAGACTGACAGACTGACAGACTGACAGACTGACAGACTGACAGACTGACAGACTGACAGACTGACAGACTGACAGACTGACAGACTGACAGACTGACAGACTGACAGACTGACAGACTGACAGACTGACAGACTGACAGACTGACAGACTGACAGACTGACAGACTGACAGACTGACAGACTGACAGACTGACAGACTGACAGACTGACAGACTGACAGACTGACAGACTGACAGACTGACAGACTGACAGACTGACAGACTGACAGACTGACAGACTGACAGACTGACAGACTGACAGACTGACAGACTGACAGACTGACAGACTGACAGACTGACAGACTGACAGACTGACAGACTGACAGACTGACAGACTGACAGACTGACAGACTGACAGACTGACAGACTGACAGACTGACAGACTGACAGACTGACAGACTGACAGACTGACAGACTGACAGACTGACAGACTGACAGACTGACAGACTGACAGACTGACAGACTGACAGACTGACAGACTGACAGACTGACAGACTGACAGACTGACAGACTGACAGACTGACAGACTGACAGACTGACAGACTGACAGACTGACAGACTGACAGACTGACAGACTGACAGACTGACAGACTGACAGACTGACAGACTGACAGACTGACAGACTGACAGACTGACAGACTGACAGACTGACAGACTGACAGACTGACAGACTGACAGACTGACAGACTGACAGACTGACAGACTGACAGACTGACAGACTGACAGACTGACAGACTGACAGACTGACAGACTGACAGACTGACAGACTGACAGACTGACAGACTGACAGACTGACAGACTGACAGACTGACAGACTGACAGACTGACAGACTGACAGACTGACAGACTGACAGACTGACAGACTGACTGACAGACTGACAGACTGACAGACTGACAGACTGACAGACTGACAGACTGACAGACTGACAGACTGACAGACTGACAGACTGACAGACTGACAGACTGACAGACTGACAGACTGACAGACTGACAGACTGACAGACTGACAGACTGACAGACTGACAGACTGACAGACTGACAGACTGACAGACTGACAGACTGACAGACTGACAGACTGACAGACTGACAGACTGACAGACTGACAGACTGACAGACTGACAGACTGACAGACTGACAGACTGACAGACTGACTGACTACTGACAGACTGACAGACTGACAGACTGACAGACTGACAGACTGACAGACTGACAGACTGACAGACTGACAGACTGACAGACTGACAGACTGACAGACTGACAGACTGACAGACTGACAGACTGACAGACTGACAGACTGACAGACTGACAGACTGACAGACTGACAGACTGACAGACTGACAGACTGACAGACTGACAGACTGACAGACTGACAGACTGACAGACTGACAGACTGACAGACTGACAGACTGACAGACTGACAGACTGACAGGACTGACAGACTGACAGACTGACAGACTGACAGACTGACAGACTGACAGACTGACAGACTGACAGACTGACAGACTGACAGACTGGACAGACTGACAGACTGACAGACTGACAGACTGACAGACTGACAGACTGACAGACTGACAGACTGACAGACTGACAGACTGACAGACTGACAGACTGACAGACTGACAGACTGACAGACTGACAGACTGACAGACTGACAGACTGACAGACTGACAGACTGACAGACTGACAGACAGACAGACTGACAGACTGACAGGACTGACAGACTGACAGACTGACAGACTGACAGACTGACAGACTGACAGACTGACAGACTGACAGACTGACAGACTGACAGACTGACAGACTGACAGACTGACAGACTGACAGACTGACAGACTGACAGACTGACAGACTGACAGACTGACAGACTGACAGACTGACAGACTGACAGACTGACAGACTGACAGACTGACAGACTGACAGACTGACAGACTGACAGACTGACAGACTGACAGACTGACAGACTGACAGACTGACAGACTGACAGACTGACAGACTGACAGACTGACAGACTGACAGACTGACAGACTGACAGACTGACAGACTGACAGACTGACAGACTGACAGACTGACAGACTGACAGACTGACAGACTGACAGACTGACAGACTGACAGACTGACAGACTGACAGACTGACAGACTGACAGACTGACAGACTGACAGACTGACAGACTGACAGACTGACAGACTGACAGACTGACAGACTGACAGACTGACAGACTGACAGACTGACAGACTGACAGACTGACAGACTGACAGACTGACAGACTGACAGACTGACAGACTGACAGACTGACAGACTGACAGACTGACAGACTGACAGACTGACAGACTGACAGACTGACAGACTGACAGACTGACAGACTGACAGACTGACAGACTGACAGACTGACAGACTGACAGACTGACAGACTGACAGACTGACAGACTTGTAGTGACCGCACTACAGATCATCCTACCTCATATTCATCCACGGTGGTCTCTCTTCACACGAACCACATCTGCATCCCATAATGACGATCGTTTCTCATTTATTTATTTCGTAAGATTGTGTCCACCAACAATACCGACGAATCGCATGTGTATCTCCATATAAACATTTCATCGGTAGGTACACTCATTCTGCCTGATAGCTGACTAACATACAATATGCATATATAGTTCAAGTGTTCTTGGCAGTGGATATCTGATATCCACTACCAAGGGCAAACACCGCAAATATGGGTCAGCACAGCACTACGCAGAATGAAGTGTCAAGTATCACGAACCGAATGAATAAATGAATGAATGAAAGACGGAGGTACACTGCACCATATTGAGGGCAGACTTACGAGGTATGGAAGTGACGAAATAGTAATTGTCATTGGAAATAAATGCGGTGTGTGTTTAAAATACGAATGACCTGCACCGCAGGGCAGAAATATGTGTTTTTTGGCGGGAGAAACCATTATGGGTGAAGACTCTTCGTGTTTTAAAGAATGGTTGAAGAGTCAGAGTTAATAGTACATTCAAACAAACAAGGTCGCAGCCCAGTAGCAAGACAGCGGGCCTTTGTCTTTGAATAAAATAAAATAAAATAAACGAATATATTTCAAGGAAATAAATAAATCTTTTAATCTTTTAACTCTCCGATTCCACTCTTCCCGTTCATACGGAAGCACGGTAGCGAATCGTAACATTTGGTGGCAGCGGTGGGATATCTACGAAATAAAGATCTCCTCTACCATAGTTATTAGCCTTGCCAATACAAGAGACCTCTCTCTTGATGCGTTCTGGGGCTACACACCAGAAAAAGTGAAGTAAAAGTAAAGTTTTTTTTTGTGATTAGTGTTAGAAATCCTACGAGCGTAAGACCTTGCTAGCTTTAGAGCTTAAGCATTTGGCAGACAGTAGGTAGTGATAAAAGACCAGGCCGTAATCCTCAACTTTAGGGCGTGAAGCCTGCCTGGCAACAAAAGAACAAAAGCAACAACAACAACAACAGCGGCATCAACCACAACAGCAATAATAACAACAACAACAACAGCGGCATCAACGACAACAACAACACAAGTAAACTTAAAAAAAAAAAAAATATATATATATATATGTACTTTTAGTAACATTTATTATTATTTTTAATATTATATACACATTTCTTGATGTACCTGTATATTTCGTCAGTCCTTTCCCTTAACCTTTTTTCTCCTATAATTCCGAGTTTGTTACGAAAATTCCTCGTTTACAAATTACGAGAAAGGCAATTAAAGAGGCCAACACTATTGCTGATCTCTTTACAAATTTACCTTTTCATTCTTCTGAACAGATTGTAAGAAAGAATACAGAAATGGACATTAAAATAGGGATAACTGATGTTTTCAACATCGTTCCTGTTTTTGATGGACAACCAAAAGAATTGGCTAAGTTCCTATCATGTGGAGATATCCTCTTCTGTTCAATCAAAGAATCTGACCAACCGACATTTTTGGAAATTGTGAAAACTAGGCTACATGGTTCTGCCTTTGAGTTGACACAACACCACACTATCCTTACTTGGAAGAGCCTAAAAGAAAAATTAGAGACTGAATTCAAAGAGGTGAAAACTCGGTCATCGGCTCACAATGAACTTGTTACCATAAAACAACGTTTCAAAGAAACTGTTAAAGAATTTGGGGAGCGTGTTCTAGCAGCCCTTAATTGTCTTAACTCCGCTACTTTTGCCACAACCAGCGATGACACTGTAAGAGCATTCCTTGTAGCAGAAAATCGGAAGCTAGCAATCCAAGTTTTTGAGGATGGCTTGAAGAACGAGCAGGTTAAGCTTATAGCGAAAGCTTATGGGGGGGTTGATCTAAAAAAAACCATAGCACACGCCGAAGGTCATGCCGCTCGTTTAAACCACAGCTCTTCCTTTTCTAACTACACGAATCCCGTTAATAACCAAATGGCAAGGTTTTGCAATATCTGTGGAAAGCAGGGACATACACAAGATACCTGCTACAAAAACACGCAGTTTCCCAGTTTCTCTAAGGATAAACCTGTGAAAAAGGAAACACACTTTTTGACCTGCGATTATTGTAAAAAACCCAATCACTCGATAAGCAATTGTAGAGCCTACGCAAATCGAACACCCTCGTATAGCAATAATCAAGAAGGGAATATTAGAAAAAACCCATTTAAAAATAATGTCCGACACTATAACATATCACCAGGATACAGTAATTGGCACTCGGGCGAAGACTTTTATCCTCAGCAACAAAATCAGGGAAACGAATGTGTTCGGGAGGAGACAAGCGGCTACCCCTCTCGAATAATTACTTCAGCCGATATCCACCAGAACAAGAACTAAATCTTAAGTTCCACGTATCGTTCTGTCCTGAATTCAGAGAGCCAACGATACGTCTACCATTTAGTCCATCGCGAAAAAATATACCACGTTGCTTATTGACACGGGAGCAGATATATCCCTTTTAAAAAATACTTGTTCTTTAGAAAGCAGTAATGAATCCTACACAATATCAACCATAGCCGGGGAGTCATTACAAACCCTGGGGATGATATATGGTAACTTGGAATTTGAAACTGCAGATCACACGATGATCTTGAAACATCATTTCCACATAATTACCGATCATATAAATCTACCCTATGACGGTATAATAGGAAACGACTTTCTATCAAAATATAAGTGCATAGTAAATTTTAAAGAAAGATCTCTAATAATTCCAATGTCAAATAATAATGAAGTAGAAGAGAGGGAGCCATTATCTACGGATAATGGGGGTGAGTATCAAAGAAAGACATGCAGCTCTATGAACGGGGCATATGGCCATAGCCGTAACGAATTGTCATGCGAAACACTCTCCACAGACCCAGAATCTCTTAAAACTTTCGAAAAAAAGACAGGTATAATAAAAATATAAAAAATAATAAAGGTATAGCAGAAGGTAAGACTGATCATATAAAAGAATCAGCAGAAAGTAAGACTATCCACCCAAAAGGTCTAAAACCAAACCGATATGAAGGTGTAGCAGAAAGTAAGACTGATCATATAAAAGAATCAGCAGAAAGTAAGACTATCCACCCAAAAGGTCTAAAACCAAACGATGAAAGGGAGCCATTATCTACGGATAATGGGGGTAAGCATCTAGCAGAAACATGCAATTCTATGCACGGGGCCTATAGCCAGAGCCGTGACGAGTCGCTATGTGAATCACGATCTACCAACCCAGATTCTAAAATAAAAAAGGAAAATCTGTTCGAAAATTATATTACTCTAAAACCACGTTGTGAGCAGATAATTAAAATTCCATTCAAGCATAATAAAGATGCGATTATATATAAAAAAGAAATAAGTCCAGATATATATCTTGCCGAAACTGTCGTAAGACCTAAACAAAAAATGGTCAATGTTTTGATTCTGAATACGTCAGAAAACGAAGAAAAAATTAATATAAACAATATTGATTACGAATGGGATGACATTTCAAATTTCAATGTCGTAAGCCTTAGGCCAGAGAAAGATTCAAAATTTGAAACAATTAGGGAATTAACAAATAAAATAAATAATGCAAATCAGGAACAGCAATTATTTTCCGAAATTGAATCCCTAACCACTTTAATTACTTTGATAATTATGCGTTACCAAAACACTGTAGATGAAATTATTGACCTGGTTAGTAATGTTAACCATGGCAAACCACATCCAACCATAGTTACTCCAAATCAGCTAAGAACAGCGCTACTAAAAATCAAACAAGACATCCCTAGTGGTACAAGAATTTCATCAATTGTGTCAAATAACATCTTATCTCTTTACCAAATTAGTACAATCAGGGCAACTATACGTCAACAAAAAGTAATTTATGAATTCAGGATTCCACTCCCATATACCGAAAATTTTCACCTCTATAAAATTATCCCTCTACCTACAAATTTTAAAAACTATTTTATATTCATACAACCCGCAACAGAATATCTTATAATAGATTATAATAAAGAGTACTACAGTCCTATCAATGCCAACGACTTAAAGAATTGTAAAAACCAGAAGAACACATTCTTATGCCCAATGCTGCATCCTTTGTTCAATTCAAATTCAAAACTATTCAACTGCGAGGTAGAATTATTACGAAAGTCGGAAGTTTTACCACCCTCATGCGAAGTGAAAGAGGCAAATATTTCAACCATATGGTTACAACTTTCTACCCATAACAAATGGTTATTCTCTACCACACACAGTTATGAAATAGATGAAATTTGCAAGGACGACTTAACAACTTACACCCTTCAAGGAACGGCTAAGCTTGAGATCACGGGAAATTGCTATATCAAATCTAAGGATTTAATAATACGTTCGTACAGTGAAATAGATACAATTTCCCACTCTTCTTATATACCATCCATGAACATTTCAACGTTTTTAACCAATATTACTCTTCCATTAATCAGTAAAAATAAAAATGAGATAGCGCTTGTAAAATTCTCAAGCCAGGATGAACTTAAACTTATATCAAAGCGAATAATAGATCTTAAGTCTGAAGAAAATACTCCACTTTTGCCAATTAGCTCTCATGATATACATCAATATACATTGATCTATACAATATTAGTCTTGATCTTAGCATTTTGTTTTTACTGCCTAGTTCGATGTATGAAAAGGAAACAAAAACCTGTAAAGAATAGTAACGAAATCCAGGAAACGAACAAACCTTCCCTAACCGTACAACAAGTCCCTATAAAAACCGAACCCCTCCCGTCTACAGCACCGAAATTAGTGTTAACAACTGGTGTTTAAAAAGAAATGTATAAAATGTAAGTTATTTTATATAAAATTCTATCTTTTTCCAACACAACGTTAAAATTAAGAACAAAAAGCTATAATAAGCTACATTTAATCTTCAAAAAACTAAACTATAAAAAAAATGTATATAAAATTTTCTATAAAAAAAAAAAATGTATTAACTACTTATGAAAATATTGAACTGCAAATCAAAATTTTATGTTTAAATTTATGTTAAAAAAAAAAATAATTTTTACGTTTCCAAAAAAAATATTAAATTACCAAACAAAAAAAAAAAAACAAATTTAAAAAAATAAATTATGTATGAAAAAGCAAAAATAATAAAAAAAAAAAATGTTAACTCTATGTATTAAAAAAAAAAAGGAAAAGTATATATGTAAAAAAAAATTTTTTTTTCTAAATAATATGTATTAAAAATAAATTTAAATAAAATTTAAAATGTTAACTATTAGTATATGTACATAAATGGCTTTTCAACCAACCATATCATTCATTTGCAGAAAATTCACCTTGAATTTTCTTTTTCGAAGGGAGGAGGGATGTAGTGACCGCACTACAGATCATCCTACCTCATATTCATCCACGGTGGTCTCTCTTCACACGAACCACATCTGCATCCCATAATGACGATCGTTTCTCATTTATTTATTTCGTAAGATTTTGCCCACCAACAATACTGACGAATCGTATGTGTATCTCCATATAAACATTTCATCGGTAGGTACACTCATTCTGCCTGATAGCTGACTAACATACAATATGCATATGTAGTTCAAGTGTTCTTGGCATGGATATCTGATATCCACTACCAAGGGCAAACACCGCAAATATGGGTCAGCACAGCACTACGCAGAATGAAGTGTCAAATATCACGAACCGAATGAATGAATGAATGAATGAAAGACGGAGGTACACTGCACCATATTGAGGGCAGACTTACGAGGTATGGAAGTGACGAAATAGCAATTGTCATTGGAAATAAATGCGGTGTGTGTTAAAATACGAATGACCTGCACCGCAGGGCAGAAATATGTGGCAATATTTCAACCATATGGTACAACTTTCTACCCATAACAAATGGTTATTCTCTACCACACACAGTTATGAAATAGATGAAATTTGCAAGGACGGCTTAACAACTTACACCCTTCAAGGAACGGTTAAGCTTGAGATCACGGGAAATTGCTATATCAAATCTAAGGATTTAATAATACGTTCGTACAGTGAAATAGATACAATTTCCCACTCTTCTTATATACCATCCATGAACATTTCAACGTTTTTAGCCAATATTACTCTTCCAGTAATCAGTAAAAATAAAAATGAGATAGCGCTTGTAAAATTCTCAAGCCAGGATGAACTTAAACTTATATCAAAGCGAATAATAGATCTTAAGTCTGAAGAAAATACTCCACTTTTGCCAATTAGCTCTCATGATATACATCAATATACATTGATCTATACAATATTAGTCTTGATCTTAGCATTTTGTTTTTACTGCCTAGTTCGATGTATGAAAAGGAAACAAAAACCTGTAAAGAATAGTAACGAAATCCAGGAAACGAACAAACCTTCCCTAACCGTACAACAAGTCCCTATAAAAACCGAACCCCTCCCGTCTACAGCACCGAAATTAGTGTTAACAACTGGTGTTTAAAAAGAAATGTATAAAATGTAAGAGTTTTTTTTTATAAATTTCTATCTTTTTCCAACACAACGTTAAAATTAAGAACAAAAAGCTATAATAAGCTACATTTAATCTTCAAAAAACTAAACTATAAAAAAAATGTATATAAAATTTTCTATAAAAAAAAATGTATTAACTACTTATGAAAATATTGAACTGCAAATCAAAATTTTATGTTTAAATTTATGTTAAAAAAAAATAATTTTTACGTTTCCAAAAAATATAAAATTACCAAACAAAAAAAAAAAAAAACAAATTTAAAAAAATAAATTATGTATGAAAAAGCAAAAATAATAAAAAAAAAAATGTTAACTCTATGTATAAAAAAAAGGAAAAGTATATATGTAAAAAAAAAATTTTTTTCTAAATAATAGGTATGTATTAAAAATAAATTTAAATAAAAGTTAAAATGTTAACTATTAGTATATGTACATAAATGGCTTTTCAACCAACCATATCATTCATTTGAAGAAAATTCACCTTGAATTTTCTTTTTCGAAGGGGGGAGGGATGTAGTGACCGCACTACAGATCATCCTACCTCATATTCATCCACGGTGGTCTCTCTTCACACGAACCACATCTGCATCCCATAATGACGATCGTTTCTCATTTATTTATTTCGTAAGATTGTGCCCACCAACAATACCGACGAATCGCATGTGTATCTCCATATAAACATTTCATCGGTAGGTACACTCATTCTGCCTGATAGCTGACTAACATACAATATGCATATATAGTTCAAGTGTTCTTGGCAGTGGATATCTGATATCCACTACCAAGGGCAAACACCGCAAATATGGGTCAGCACAGCACTACGCAGAATGAAGTGTCAAATATCACGAACCGAATGAATAAATGAATGAATGAAAGACGGGGGTACACTGCACCATATTGAGGGCAGACTTACGAGGTATGGAAGTGACGAAATAGTAATTGTCATTGGAAATAAATGCGGTGTGTGTTAAAATACGAATGACCTGCACCGCAGGGCAGAAATATGTGTTTTTTGGCGGGGAGAACCATTATGGGTGAAGACTCTTCGTGTTTTAAAGAATGGTTGAAGAGTCAGAGTTAATAGTACATTCAAACAAACAAGGTCGCAGCCCAGTAGCAAGACAGCGGGCCTTTGTCTTTGAATAAAATAAAATAAAATAAACGAATATATTTCAAGGAAATAAATAAATCTTTTAATCTTTTAACTCTCCGATTCCACTCTTCCCGTTCATACGGAAGCACGGTAGCGAATCGTAACAGACTGAAAGACTGATAGACTGACAGACTGACAGACTGACAGACTGACAGACTGACAGACTGACAGACTGACAGACTGACAGACTGACAGACTGACAGACTGACAGACTGACAGACTGACAGACTGACAGACTGACAGACTGACAGACTGACAGACTGACAGACTGACAGACTGACAGACTGACAGACTGACAGACTGACAGACTGACAGACTGACAGACTGACAGACTGACAGACTGACAGACTGACAGACTGACAGACTGACAGACTGACAGGCTGACAGACTGACAGACTGACAGGCTGACAGACTGACAGACTGACAGACTGACAGACTGACAGACTGACAGACTGACAGACTGACAGACTGACAGACTGACAGACTGACAGACTGACAGACTGACAGACTGACAGACTGACAGACTGACAGACTGTCAGACTGTCAGACTGACAGACTGACAGACTGACAGACTGACAGACTGACAGACTGACAGACTGACAGACTGACAGACTGACAGACTGACAGACTGACAGACTGACAGACTGACAGACTGACAGACTGACAGACTGACAGACTGACAGACTGACAGACTGACAGACTGACAGACTGACAGACTGACAGACTGACAGACTGACAGACTGACAGACTGACAGACTGACAGACTGACAGACTGACAGACTGACAGACTGACAGACTGACAGACTGACAGACTGACAGACTGACAGACTGACAGACTGACAGACTGACAGACTGACAGACTGACAGACTGACAGACTGACAGACTGACAGACTGACAGTCTGACAGACTGACAGACTGACAGACTGACAGACTGACAGACTGACAGACTGACAGACTGACAGACTGACAGACTGACAGACTGACAGACTGACAGACTGACAGACTGACAGACTGACAGACTGACAGACTGACAGACTGACAGACTGACAGACTGACAGACTGACAGACTGACAGACTGACAGACTGACAGACTGACAGACTGACAGACTGACAGACTAACAGACTGACAGACTGACAGACTGACAGACTGACAGACTGACAGACTGACAGACTGACAGACTGACAGACTGACAGACTGACAGACTGACAGACTGACAGACTGACAGACTGACAGACTGACAGACTGACAGACTGACAGACTGACAGACTGACAGACTGACAGACTGACAGACTGACAGACTGACAGACTGACAGACTGACAGACTGACAGACTGACAGACTGACAGACTGACAGACTGACAGACTGACAGACTGACAGACTGACAGACTGACAGACTGACAGACTGACAGACTGACAGACTGACAGACTGACAGACTGACAGACTGACAGACTGACAGACTGACAGACTGACAGACTGACAGACTGACAGACTGACAGACTGACAGACTGACAGACTGACAGACTGACAGACTGACAGACTGACAGACTGACAGACTGACAGACTGACAGACTGACAGACTGACAGACTGACAGACTGACAGACTGACAGACTGACAGACTGACAGACTGACAGACTGACAGACTGACAGACTGACAGACTGACAGACTGACAGACTGACAGACTGACAGACTGACAGACTGACAGACTGACAGACTGACAGACTGACAGACTGACAGACTGACAGACTGACAGACATACAGACGGACAGAATTTTTAGACCATCTTTTATCATCTTCGCTAGCATCGTAATGTCATGTTTGGTTGTTATCTCAAAACTTTTTTTTTCGACGAATGGATAACGTGCCTTGTAGTACCTATAATAATCGCAAGTCAAAAGGAGTAGATTTGATCTTACTCCGTTTTGTGAATTTCAAGTTAGGGATTCCCGTAAGCCATTTTGAAGCTGCTTTGGATCCTTCCTAAACATGTCCAGTTAAAGAAATTTTTAAATTTTCCGAAAGTGGAAGGCAACGCCAGGATGAAATAACTGATCCTAAATGTAATGCTGGTGGTTTACGTACAAAAACTAACGAGCTCTTTCTATCACCTTCTCTTCAAGAGTTCGATGTCATTATATTTGTTGTGAGCTCTTTAATTCTTCGTACAATGTGTATCGTAAGATCGTTCAACAAAAACAGGATGGGATCGAGGAGGAGGTGTTTTGGTTCCCGTCGAACGACTTTTAACAGTACTCAATACAAATTAAAAAATGATACAGATGCTATTGAGCAGCTATGTATTTGTGTAAGTTCTGTAGATTCTGCTGAAATCAAAGATCTATTTTTTATTGTTATTTATATCCGCCCTACGAGCGAAATACATTATTTATATACTGAACATGTTTCTAATGCTCAAGCAATAGTGAGTGAATTGACACATAACCAATTTCCTTGTATACTTGGCGATTTCAACATTGGTGATATCGACTGGTGCTACATTGAAGAAGATCATATTTTGATCCGTTTTAAAATAAATAGAGATGTTAATAGTTGATTCATTTTCTTGCATGGGGCTGTTTCAAATTAATAATGTCAAGAACAGTTTAAACAGAATATTGGATTTAGTCAGCGGCGGACTAATAGTGGGGCGGCGGGGCGGCCTCTGCGTTAAGGGGACCTCCAAAAGCTAACATGATTATTTGATCAAAAAGATTGTACAATGCCTTCGTTTCTTAAAAGCGCGTGGGCCAAACTAAATTTAGTTTTTTGGGGGTTAATATTTGAGACCATCACACAAAATATAAAGTCAAAATATTAATGTTTAAAGGAAATAGAAGTAATGCCGCGAGGGCCCCGAAGAAAAGTTTTTGCTGCCATTTTCTGAATTTTTTGTGGGCTTGAAGGAAATAAACGAAATGCGTTCGTTAATCTAGAGCTATTTTTCTAAAAAGCAACGTGGGATCTAAAAAAAACTAAAAATAAAAAAAATCAGGGTTTTGAAACAAAATTTCAGTGGTGTTTATTTTCTTGCAAAATTGGCCAATTTCTGATGACAGCAAATTTGAAAAATTCAGTTTCCAGAAAACTTGCTTAAATTTGATGTAGCTTTGAGTGCGTAATCGTAGTATAAAAGAAAAATCGTTCGATCAAGGTTAAAAAGGTCGACCCAAAAATTTCAATGGAATCTTTGGACACTTCATCACATTAAACTGAGCGGACGCTAGGCGGAGTTTCGACGCTTGACGAGCTTCGCTTCATTTCTACAACTTTCCATTTTAATAATATTCAAGCTTCATTTTGGTACCATTTGCGTCAATATGAATTGCTAAGTCGTCTTAAAATTTGAAATCAAAAATCACTGACCCCTAAGGCTAAGCGAACCGAAAACTCCCCCTCACTATTAATTCATTTCGTATAGATAATTATTTCATAATATGATTTCATGGTCAGATATTGCCCATTCCTGTAAATAGAGCATGCCCTACACAGGTGACAAATCCAATAGACAAGTTCTAAGCCGGCGGCCACTTGCGCGAAGAAAAACTTCTTACAAACAATAAACATAAACATGTACATTCTATATATATTAATAACGATTGTAACCAACTTATGTACACACTCATTTATATTGAATTCAATAAATCAGTTCTTGTCCAGATCTTCATGACATGATTTAACAGTATCATTAGCTTTAGTTTATATAGGTAATTTTTTGATAATGAATTTTATATTTTTATTGATAAAATCAATTTCCCAGTTATTGCAAATCCAATTCATCATAGCTATGGTGTATTTATTTCTATCATTACTTAAAAAAAAAATTAACATTCAAATTATCCCACATGATTTTTTAAAAGATAACTATGACGGCATGGTTAATTATCTTTTGTTTATTTCGTGGGAGAAAATTTTTTGTTCATCTGAATTGGGCAGCGTGTATTCGACTTTTGTTAGTATTTTGAGGGGGAGGAGGTAATTGATAAATGTGTACCTAGAAAGCGGCAAAAAAATAATTCTAGCCCTAAATGGTATAATAAAAGTTTGACTAATCTCAAAAACATAAGAAACAAGGAATTCAAAATACATAAATTTCATTCAAATAATTATGAACTTGGTATAATTTATCTAAATATCGTCAACGAGAAATCGATCTTCTCAATTAATACTTAAATCGAATTTTTCATATTTTCTATAGAAAGGACCTTACAATTACAATTACCAGTTATGTTCCTACAATTTGTTATTTATTCGCTGACTATTTTCAATCAATTTACTCATTAGACAATCTCCCATCCAGAAGCTACATAATATAATTAATGTTTACAATAGCTGTGTTTTATTGGGAATCTATACATTGTAACGTAAGTAATTCCCAAAGAAAGCATCCACCGTAGCTTTTTTATTTTTGTAAAAATGGTACCCCTGCACAGCAGACACAAGTAATAAAAGAGTCTTTTGCAAAATAAAATTAAGAAATATCAAAATTATGAACAATAATTAGCTTTTATTCATATAAAATAGAAAGTAGAAAAACGTACCAATATATAATTTATGTTTCAAACCTATTTCTTGTTTTCATTTTGTCTGCATTTGCAATTTTAAATTCGAACATTCATTTTGCACTAATAGAAAGGAAGTGATAAGTGAATGGGTTTGTTCATAGACTATGGTGAAGTCCCTTTTTACACAGGGCAATTTTTGTATTGCTTTAAAAAATCATCTATGCCTTTCACACGAGGAAACAAGATTGCAGGTGATTTGCTTGTTTCCTTTTAATATTTCTTCGTTCTGAACGCAGACTACAACGTAGTTTAAATTGTTCACTCCCCTTACATTTCCCTTTTTCCCCGTTATGTTTCATGTTTTTATTCATTTTCTGAGTAGATAGATAGCTAGAGTTTTATTTTTCAAGTCAATTTACAAATTCATTTTCTGAGTATGTTTTGCTTTCTATTCAATTTTCACTCATCAGACTTAAAATAGTTAGCATTTGGTTTGCCTTTTCCATGCACATGTCCATGTAGTGAAGGGCATGCCGATCATGGCCAACGTCCATTAAACAGTGAAGAAAAAACACATTTTGTGAAGATCAGTTGCGCTTAGTGCGTTTAGGGTAGGCGCGCACATCCAATTTTTCCGAAACGAACGAAACACAAAGACAATAATTTGATGTAATGTGCTCGCAGTTACATTACAGTTCGGTGTGATACAAACCCGAAGAACTTATTTGAAGCGATCGTTCGATTTGTGCCAAATCACAAACTTTTAAGTTGCTCGAATCGTGGACTGAATCGTTT
Organism: Philhelius pedissequus; assembly: GCA_910595825.1. Taxonomy (NCBI): domain Eukaryota; kingdom Metazoa; phylum Arthropoda; class Insecta; order Diptera; family Syrphidae; genus Philhelius; species Philhelius pedissequus. The sequence goes on along the minus strand of OU343160.1, from coordinate 242,415,985 downwards.
TTGCGTGTGCGCGCAGTCTTCTATACGTCCATGTTATTCAATTTAGCAACCAAACTTTCGCAAAACTGAAAGTTGCATATATGTCCGCGCCTAGCTCATAGAATTTCATACGAATAAATATTTTGCGGCGCAGTGTGGAGCAGTTCCTCTATAGTGCAGTTCCACCCAGTGCGGTTTGTCTTCTCAAATTGCTTTTTTGTAGATCTAAATAAAAATATGATTTTTTTCTCCAAACTTAGTTTATTTACAACTATCAATAAAAATTGAACACAAAACGAAAGTTGGGCTTGGTTAGTCAATAAAAGTAAAACGGAATTCATTCGATAAATTTTGTTTTCTTTTTCAAAATGGATATCAAAATTTGTTAAAATTGATTAATTGACATTAGGGGTATGCAAAATTGCAGAGATATGTGCAATTTTAGACGTACTTCAGAAAATAATTGAGCAAAGAATACAGTTTTTAATAGTTAAAGTCAGAAACTTTTCAGAAGAACAGCTTATAATTTATTAAAAAATAGAGTTATCTAAGATTTGAGAATTATAAACTGGCCAACTATTAAAAAAAAAGAATCAAAAAGATCGGTTTGTCTTACGAATGAAATTAATAATTATAACACTCCATGAACACATCCATCGAGATTCAAGTCAATTGTCAATCGTACCAACAAAACTAACAAAATCAGAATCGAGACTCGACTGAACGTCAACCAGCCATCCACCGTAGCTTCTACTTTAGCTTTTTATCGACCGTAGCGAATTGTATGTAAATTGATACGAGGGATAAACTTACAGCGGATAAATTTCCCAATAAAACATGGCTATTGTATGTAAAATGCTACGACGGATAAATTTAAGGTGGATAAATTTCGAAATAAAACACGGCTAATATCGTTCTTTAACTAAATTGGATGTTAACAAAAGTGAAGGGCCTGATGGAATTCCTGCTATTTTATTATTGATGTGCAGTATTGGAATAGCTCAACCACTTTCGTGGATTTTTATCTTTAATTATCCAAAGGGAATTTTTTGGATTGTTCGAAGGTTTCTTTTATATCTCCAATTTTTAAAGCGGGCTCAAAACAAGATATAACTAATTACAGACCCATGTGTAAGATTCCTTGCAAAAGGTTAGCTCAATCACTTCAAAACCATATTTAAATTTATCAACATGGATTTGAAGCAGAAAACCTAACGGCAACAATCTTAGCTAAAATGGCTTGAATCACATGTACCGTGTAGGGATCAAATAGTAAAAGTTGACAGTACGCTCTCATGATATATTTCAGTCCAATTTAGTCCCATGTTCTCTAACTTTCGAATCGATAAAAGTAGAAATGTTTGTTTTGTTGTTAAGATGCCAAAATTACTTTTTCAATTTATCGCCTTCCATTGAAAAATACCAGTCAAACAAATTAGAATTTTAGGTATCGCCTCAACTTACCAGACACCCATTTTTCAGAGGGGTTAAGTGAGAAAAAGTTATCGCCTGAGTTACAGAGCCTCGGCCCTGGTGTTCCACAAGGAAGCCATTGGGTCCATTATTAGTATTGCTATTAAACGATATACCTGATATTTTTCACAATTCAAACCGCCTTCTTTTTGCTGACGATCTGAAACTTTACCATAAGATTTCTGACTGTTTTCTTCTTTTGGAAGATCTATCGAAACAGGATTATTGGTGCAAGCAAAATCACCTTCTGTTAAATGTATACAAATGTCAAGTTTTGTTGTGCTTCCGAAATTCTTATCCCATTGTGTTTGATTATGTTATTAATCATACAAATTAGAGAATGTAACAATAAAGAAAGATCTAGCACTAATCCTGGATTAATTTGATAGTGGAGATTTTTAACGTGTTTTTTATTATAAATTAAAGATTTTATTTTAACAACATAAAACACAAATTATTTATTTTTGCTTATAATTTGTTAAAATAAAATCTTTAATTTAATCCTGGATACAAACCTTTCCTTCTTACCGCACTATCATTTTATTGTAAACAAACCTTTTGTAAGCCGAAAGAGTTTTACTTCTGCAAGAATTGGATAATACGCTAATTCTTTTGGCGTGTCTGTCAATTCAGCAGTGTCCAGTTATGACACCAATCAAGGAGCCAAGATGTCTCTTGTTCAAAGAGAGCAGACGTTTTGCGCGTCTTCTCATCTTTTACTGGCCAGATTTTGTTGGTGGCCAGGAAACCCCTAGACACGTATAGGAAGACTTTAAAACTGGAATTTAAACGTTTTTGATTTTAATATTAGTAAAGTTAAATTAAAAAATATTCACAAAACCAGTGCTGCAGGCTCCTAAATGTTTTTTGTTCGTATTACGTTCTTTTTACTTGCCAGTATAGCTACTATAAGGCAAGTAATGTATTCGTAAAAAAAAATTGTTTTCTAACAATCAATCATAGAGAACACCAAAAAAGTGAGTCCCGCAATTTCGTCTGTCTGTCTGTCTGTCTGTAGAACGATCTACAGCCTAAACGGCTGAACTGATTTTGTTCAAACTTGGTGTACTTGCTAGGCGTTTTAGGTGATTGTCCAAAACAGATTTTTGAATCGTTGTTTTAGGCCCAAAAATAACGGTACTCGCCATACAAATTTTTCTACCATCTTTATTATCTCAAAAACGGCTCTAAAGATTTTGATAACAAATTGTGTGTACTTTGGGTATTGTCAACATTTCGGCCAAAAAAGTTTTTGAAAGATTTTGTTATTACTGGTACCTGCCATACAACCAGTTTATTGATTTTCGACTTTCTCATAAATGGCTCAACGGATCTCAATGAACAAATTTATACAGGAGCTCCTTCAAATTCTAAATAGTATTGCATTTCAAAGTTTCGAAAAATATTTTTTTGGATTTTTGAAAAAAAAAATATATTTTTTTTTGAAAATTCAATATTTTGAAAATGGGTGGACAATTTTTTCTGAAATTTTGTTTTTGTATATATATATTATTAAATATTTCAAATGTTCATACCAATTTTTTTTTAGAAAAAGCTTAAGAATTTTTTTTATAAAAAAATTAATGGGAAAACTTTAAAAATATATTAGTTTTATTAAGAATCTTTCGCATAAATTGTGATCGAACATAGGAGCAAGTACGTGCGATCCAGTAGTGCATTTTATTTTTATTGCCGTAATGTTATTCGTCTATATTTTCATTTTGTACTTGTGTAAGTGTTATTTGTAATATAATTTGCCTACTAACATCTACGAGTAACACTGCATTAAATTAAATGATGAGCATGTGGTATAACACAGTTTTCTGTGTTGGCAAACCGTTGGACGCAAGGCGGATCTTGCTATAGGATCTCTTCGATCAACTCTGATAGAACTGGGGGCCTCATTCAGCTTTACCGCCCCGGGCCTCTGACGGGCCATTTAAGAAATCTCGTAAAAACTCTAATGTACCACCATGGTTCGATTCGCATCTCAAAAACTTAAAAAAATAAAAGAACCGAAGTTTGGGTAAAATATAAACAAACCAGATCTGATGATGATGATGAAGCGTTCCATATCCTTAAACAATCATTTATTTGGAAAAGCTCATTTATTAATCCGATTCACAAGAAAGGTCCTTAAAATGAAAAAAGGAACTATCGACCTATTGCGAAACTGTCTGTAATACCTAAACTGTTTGAGTCAATCGTATAAAGTATCCTTTCCTTTGATTGTAGTTCGATTATTTGTGATAACTTGCATGGTTTTGTGAAAAAACGATCTACTGTTACCAATTTGTTTAATTTTACGTCCTTCTGTTTAAATATTTTTGAGAAACATGAACAAGAAGATTATGTATTTACTGAGTTTGGTAGAGTTTGACAAGTTGTGTCATAAAACTGAAATTTCTAAGGTTTTGTCAAGGTTTTAACGACAAATTCTTAAATTGGATTGTTTTAGATTCGGAACTTAGATTTACTGAACATATTAGTTTTGTATTTAGAAAAGCATATACGGTCCTTTGGTTTCATTAAGAGATTTGGCCTCGATTTCCGTGACACTTACGTTCTCAAACTACTTTTTGTTTCATTTGTGAGACCAATTCTTGAGTATGTCTGTGTAGTGTGGGCACCTTATTATTCTATACATTTAATGGGAATTGAAGCAATTCTGAGGAGGTTCTTGCAATTTTGTCTCCGTTTTCCTTCTTGATTCCGTCGAAACCCTCCGTCCCCTTATTCTCAAAGACTTGCTTTACAGCCCTATTCTGCCGTTGTGATGTTCACAGGTCACAGCATTTTGTGAGTTGTTTTTGTGAAATTTCTTATGAGGCGGTCAAAATTTCGTATTCTGTTGAGACCCTCATAAGAAACCTCACAAGAAAACTCACCACCGTAAGTCGACCAGCTGATTTATCAAAACAAACATATTATCAAAACAATCTGCAAACTACAAAAGTCATGACTTACTTAAAATTTGTTTAAAAACATCTGCAATAATAATTCATTTGATAAAAATATAATCAGTTTCAATCAAGTAATAATTAAAATCGGTGTTATAGCTCGTAGAATAACTGAGCAGATGGCTCAAGAAGAACTTTCGGAACCAAAGCCAATTTTTTTTCTCAAAATTTTGGTATGCAGTTTTTTGAGTTTATTAATATACATATGTTAATATAAAATTTTTAAAAAAATTCAACTATGAAAGACACAAATTAAATAAATTTACTTGCGTTTTCCTCGATTTTCCTGAAATTCCTTGGGATGTTTTATCTTCCGATTGTGATGCATATTTGACCGAATTTTAAAAGTTTTTGGGCAATGAAGTCATTCCTACAAGTGATCTCTTGTGGGCCTAGTAATGTGTTCTTATAAAATTAAATGTATTATTTGAAACTCATCTAATCAAAAAATTATTTTAATTTAACTTTTAAAGCTTGACTTTTTTTAAAAGTACATTTGTGCGTTCGTTCACATTTATGAACAAAGTCGCAATGTGATTTTTTAACGTCTTTTGGCTAATATTTGCTACATATATTGCGGATATAAGGTAACGTTACAGTCTTCTGGGTGTAGTTCAATCGTGTGCTTTAAAAATACCTTTGGTGGACAGTTCTATGTTCTATATGCACTCGGGCATTGGTTTCGATCTGGTACCGTATTGGCAAGAAAAGTCTTGCCGCAAAGATAACACATGCGATCTTAGAAAATTCTCTGTTCGTTGAAATCATGATATTTTAATTTCATTTCATTGAAAGTGTCTTGACCAATTCGATATGTTCAATTTTAAAATTTGAAGATTTCACTTCTTCGGCTTTTTTGGTCGTGATAATTTGTTAATGAAAGATATTCATTAGTTTTCCCAACGTTTCGACTGAGTTTTCAGTATTCTTCAGAGGCACTTTATTAACCATGAAACAAAATATGGGAAACATTTGTATGTTTACATTTAGTTGTTAAGATTTTGCACTTACAATTATATAAACGAAACTATTATTATTAGATCACATATATTATATACAAAAATTAAAAAAGTGAAAGTTTATAATTGAATATTTAAATGAAAACCACTTCTTCTCAGTTAGAAGTTTAGTCAACAACTATTTAAAAATTTCTTTTAAAGGAGCAACAAATCTATTAATGTATGTGTGTATGTATCGCAGTTATGTAGAGACTAGGCAACAGTACACCGACGAAATACACTGTGTATCCTGCTTCTTGTTCATGTTATTTTTGTTATTCAAAATGTGCAAAGTTTCTAACGTATATCGTTTAGATGTATGTTTTTCCGTTTGAAGAATTTGCACATTTTTAAAGTCTGTAAAGTCAGCTGTGAGTAGCTAGAGCTGTTTTTTGAGAACTTGTGGACTTGATATCAGATTTGTGATTTGAGATCCTTTGTTTTAAAAGCTGCTTAATAGTGCTACAATAAGAAATTTAAATAACTTTTATTTTAATCGATCTATTTCATTAATTTTTTTTATTGGATTAAAAATTAAATTTTATTTTTAATAACTAATGGTTTTTTAAGATAAAATATTTAATAAATTATATTTTCTAGTGGTTTCACCAAATGACAATTTTAATAATTCAAAATTCAATACATTATTTTACAATAGTTTGGAAAATTAGTTGTTAAGCTGTTTTAAATACTTATTATAAACATTGTTCACGTTAGCATTTAAAGAATTGAAATAAATCTAGAAGCTATAGTGCGAAGTTTTTCGCTGCCGCCATGGATACAAGGAAAGTGCCTTAGTAGACCTGGACCTTTGCTGGCCCGAAGATGTAGGAACAAAATGCCAATATATAGTTGAGATACCAACGCCCCTTATTCACCGCGCTGAGACGAAATTGAAAGCTGAAAACTACCCACTTGTTACCCTCTTGAATACATTTTTATGATAAACCAAATATGAAATGACTTTTACCATTTGTTACCCATGCGGGCGTATGATTTAATAAACGTACGGTTGTTATTTTTTGGCTTAATTTAATTTTCATTTAATTATTAAACAGCCCAAATTTTATTTGTACATATTTCACTTTTTAGAACCTGGTGGTATTTTATTTGGTTTAATTCGCAACAACTGCTTATGCTGACCAATAATATGCTCAAAGAAACGTAATTCCCGTAAATTTCCCTTAAACTTATTTAATGTCTCATAAAAAACTGGATAAAGTTGAGGTAAAATTCCATGATCCAGAGTTGGAAACAAATGATGAAGTGCATGGTCACCAAATTGTGTTAAGGTCAAAAATTGAGACCCTTTCAGATCACTTCGATCCGTAATAGTGTCGATTTGAAAAAGCCCCCAATCCCTGTCTTCTCGAACTGCATCACCATCATGGTAGATTTCTGGTTCATGATGAGCCGCATTCAATCCAATAGCTGCAAAACAAAAACTTCCTACGAAGTTAAGAAACAACCACCTTTGGATCGCCATATACAGCGTTAGATCGGAAAAGATGAGCATAGCAAATGGAATGCTAAGGCCGATTAGATCATGCCAGTGCATCACGTTGTTGTACTTTAAGGAGTATGTAATTCTAGAAATAAAAATAGGAATATAATTATAATTTTCGGATCCTATAATTTGTATGAATTACCTCACTACTATTTGACTTAAAAATGTCAGCATGTAAACGAAAGGTTCAGCCAAAATTGAGAAATATCGTTGGAAATTCTTTTTAAAATGCTTGTTTGGCAACCAGCAGAGGAATGGTTCAAACATTGACAATTCGAGATCGAGTAACGAATTCGGGTAAATGTGATGTGAAAGAGCATGTGATATTCGCCATGTAAAGAAATTCATCAATGATAAGTTAAATGTATACATTCGCCAGTTATCCTTTCTATGGAAATAATTATGCGCAGCAATTGTATTCCAACAAAGAGATATTCCAGCACAAATACCTAGGATAATATTTTGAAAGTATGCGCTTCCAATAGCAAATAAAAACGTTGCTACCAAGAGCCCAGAGTGGATGCGCTTAAATGAAAGTAATAGTTTATTTTGTTAGGCGTTTTGATTATAACATACACATCTACTTACATCAGATATTTTTGTAGGCTTGTAATCAACTTCTTTCAATTTTTCTCTAACTTGGGACTTAAGTGTTTTATAGAAGCCTCCATCTTTAATAGTTAAATTATAATTTCTTGGCGCTTTTGCCTCCCGAACTATATACTTAGAAATCATTTTTTCAGGCCCCAATGTAATATGATGTGCCTCAAAAGCCTCGGTTATATCAGTACCCTAAATAGTTGTCAAATTAGAATAGCAATAAATTTTTCATTATAATTATGTATAACCATCTACAAATATTTTGTGTTACCTGTGATTCCTTAATCCAAAACGTCCCTCCAGGATGACGATCAATGAACTCGGTAAAATCATAAAGGTTATCATGGATACGCCATAGCCCTTCAGCTTGGTCATCTTCAATTTTTCCCATTTGCCAGCTTTAAATTAATACAAAAAGAAAGCTAAGTACATGATCAATTATTATACAAGTCAATGTCGGTCTAGAAATAGCTCATGTCGTAGCAACTTTGCCAAGTAAAAATAAAAAGAGAACTGAACACGGCTAAACATAATCATGTTTCATTTGATGGGTTAAAAGCCTGCAATAAAGTCCACTACTCATCATGAGTTCCACTACCAAATCGGAGGTTAGGTAGTGTTGGTGTGCAAAGAAAAGCAAATATGAAGAAGAATAGCGTGATAATAGATTGCTGAGAGAAATATATACAAAATTTATTGTAAGTTACAGGAGGAAAGGAAAACAATGTATTTCATAGGTTTTTTGTTTTTTCTTATGAGGATTGTTTTTGTTGAGTATGAGCTGGTTGTGTGTGTTTTTTTTTATTCCACGTTCAGATAGAATGAAAATTGTTTGATGACTGCAGGGAAAATTAAAATATTCAGGTATGCACTTGTGTGCAACGGTCACTACTCAATAAAATAAAGTTTTTTACCAAATGCACAAACATGGTAATAATTAAGCAGTTAAAATTTGAGATTTCTGTTAATCGGTGTGCAAAAAAAAGTGTTCTTATGACAATTTTTTTTTTATTTTATATTAATAATTTTTGGGATTTTGAAAAAAAAATTTTTGAAAATTCAGATTTGATAAATAATTTCGTAAAAAATTGAGTTGACGAATTTTCAAATAAGAATTGTTTATTAATGGTATTAAATATTTTTTTAAGTCGTTTTTTACTTATTTTTTTTAAATGAGTATTCAACAATAAATACCTATATAAATTTGAAAATATTTTTTTAAAAAATCGTCAAGACATTTAATTTTGCAAAATATTGTTGTTTTTTCAAAATCCAAAAAATAAAATAAAATTTTATAACACATTTTTTTCTTAATTCTTGGAGCCGTTTTTAAGAAATACATTTTCTTAACGTTTTTTGAACATTTCTATGGGAGGTACCGTTGTTTAAAAATATTGAGTTTTCAAAAAAATGTTTTTTTTTATTTAAAAAAAAGTATTTTTATAATTTTTTTTTAATTTGGGCTAACATTAGTGGTAGGAGCTTCTGCATAAAATAAATTTAAAAAAATCACCAAAAAACACCTTTTCCCTTCATTAATGAATTGAGAAAAATAATATTTACCTTTTGGGTAAAAAAAAGGATGGCTGGTAGGTAGGTTAAGTCATTTTTCGTCTTAAACTGAGGGCATATTTATGAAAAAAAAAAACGTTTTGGCTGTAGACTAGGGGACAGACAGACTGAGAGACGGAATTGCGGGACCAATTTTTTTTCGTCTTCGCTATCATCGTAATGTCAAATTTGATCAAAATCTCGAGTTTGATTTTTTTACGAATTCATTACATGTAATATAGTACCTATATAATATCGCTGGTAATAATATAATAATATATAAAAAAAAATATTCTGTACTGCCTAGGTACCTACATACTTTATTTCCAAATATGTCTGTCTGTGGAGCAAAAAATTAAATTATTCCCAATAGAAAATATTTGAAAAAAAGTACCTATGTACATGCATAATTATTGTATGTATGTATCTGGGTACATATATACCTACCTAAATAAAAAATATTGAAATATCTCAACATCGTTAGGCTATTTGTGCATAGACAAAGTGAAAAGTAGCAACGTTGCTACAATTCAAAATCCTAAAATCCACCAAATATCCAAAATTTGAAAGAAAAATTTAAAATAAATGCTATAATAACCTATACATGCATGTACATTCTTACTTCAAATTTAATTATACGGCAATAGCCTTTATATAATTTATTTATACCCGCCATATTTTGAAGGTTGCCATGGCAGAAGCAATTTGTTCGGTTTTCTCCCTTACCCTCTATATTGTTGTCAGAACTAGTAAAACTCGATCGTCTCGCTTCTTTTTTTGCCTTTCTGCTTCTACGCTTTTTCGTCCACAACAACAACTCAATTTCAGGAAAAGAGAAATTAGCGCCCCCTAGTGAAACAAATACTAGCTAACAAATTCTATCTCATAGTACTACTATTGGTTTCATATACAAAGTTCTGATGCAACAATTATTAAAAATCTTTTTAGAGATAAATATGGGAACTTGAGGTGTTTTGTTAGATAAAATGATGTTTTTATCCTAGACATAGGTTTAAGGGATGCTATTTCAAACCTAATCCTACTGGTACAAAGCTCACATGCCTGAAACAACTGTTCTAGAAGGGAATAATCAGCTGACAACAGCTCAAGCTAACAAGACAAGGTGTGCTACGATGGTAAGATGGGTTGCGGAAGTTGTCAATGGACGCTTGAAGAGAGATTTTAAGCTATTCCGCCGAAACTTTTTTAATTTAGCTACTCGTCATTTAATGGATGATTTTAAAATTGCAGCTAGAATCCTTAATAAGTTCTATCCTTTGTTAGAATATAATACAGATGCTATAGCGTTTAACTGGAGTTGGCTTTGAGTAGATTAAATACTCCTAACCATTTAGGCGATTTTGTTTATGAAAATAACTTAAATAGAACTAGGGCAGTGTTTCGTCGAATTAACGGACATACTCGTATTCCACGCATAAATAGCTTTCCTTGATTTGATTTGATTTGATTTGACAGCGCTTCGTAAGTTATCATTGGGAAATTATCAAATCCAACAAGCTCGCTCTTATTGTTGGGAACATCTGAAAAGCAAAGGAAGTTATATAATAGAAGTTTGTGAAAATGTAATTAGAATCAATTCTACACATCAAAGCCTGGTTGGAAACAATTACTTACTTAAAAGTCGCATTAAATCTCGACACATCAGTGGGAAAATATATTATTTCGTCACCAAGAAAATATAAACATATCTCCAGCTATATTTTTAAATACTTTTTTAATAGGCAATGAAATTGAAGGAGAATAAATATGAAATAAAACTTAATATTATAATTAATGTAGGACGTAGCTTATTATGTATGAAATAAAACCAAAATCAATTATAATTACAATTACTTCAATGCAAATTACTCCAGTTAGCATTTAATATAAGTAAGTTATCTCTCATATTAACAAAAATCATTCAGTTTATAACCTTTTTGTACATATAAATAGTAAAAAAATAAAGAATATAGGTTTAGGTTATTATATCTACATATTTATGTGTCTTTTATAAACTTCTTCTGTAAATAAAAAGAAAACGGTAAGTTTTTTACATGTACTATATTTTCCAAGTACATCACCTAGATTGTAATCAATATAAATGTTGCTATCAGGCTTAAAGTAAGAAATAAAGAATACATAGCTACGTATTTTGCTTTATTTGCTTAAGGAATTATAAAAAATAACGCTCGAAAGAGTGCATAGCACATAGTATATGTTAATATGCTTTTTAGTGTAAGTTTCTTCAATATCAAGTTTTTGTTTAAGAAATCTCACAAAATTATATATCAAGTGAAAGGAAAATAAATAATCTTTAAAATGATGTTAAAAAATTATAAACCACTGCTGATCTTTTTAAGATATCAACGTTTAAAAAGTAGGTAAAAAAAACTTGATTTCCAATAAGTTAAAACTAAATATTGGAGAATATATTGTTTGAAAAAAAAAATAGTTTTTATGGCGATGAAAAGGTAGAAAAAGTACCTTTTATTTGATACTGAACTAATTTTCCTACGTGTCTTACATTGGAAAATATAAACAGTTTTGCCGTAAAAGTAAGTAAAATTCTGTTTCTGAATTAGTCACCTTCAAGCTCAAATATCTCAAAAAACCCACGAAAGATATTTGACCCACATAATGTTCTTAATATCACCTTTCATTTGATACTAGATTTATTAGTGAACGCACTTGGCCCAAAAATGGGCCATCTCCTTTAATTTTGGACTTTATTGCATTGGACTTTATTTCATGGCACCGTTTTCTCTTGGTGGTTTTAAGCTATACCGTGCCGATCGCTTTGATAGAATTGGTGGTGGAGTAGCTATTTACTTTTGTTTTGGCGTTCCGATGAGGAATGTAATGTTGAATTTATTTTTATTGAAATACAGGATGGTGAAAATAAGTATTTAGTTGGCTCACTCTACATAATATTGCCAGCTCTCAAAAAGTTGAATCAGTTATTAGTGAGGGTATCATTTAAGCCACAATTTGGTACTTTGTGGCGACTTTAATATAAATCATTTAAATAAATTGCACTGGTAATAATTTCAAGGACACGGTGCTTTCATTGAAACTCTGCTTCGCTAATGTTACAGAACCAACTCATTTTATGCCAAATTGCCAACCCTCATTATTAGGTGTTTTTTACTTCTTACTTAACTTTCATTCCAGGTTTCTCTTTTCATGATCTTATTTTTGCTACCATTAATTTTCAAGAAAATTCCAGTAACACTTAATATAGTTTTCAATACAGGGACTTTAGAAATATTAATCTGCAAGGTTTATTTCGAAAACATCAGATGTTAATGAACAAGTAAGCATTTTTAATGAAATTGTTACTTTTCTTTTTGATAAGTATGCCCCAATAAAAACAAAACTGATTAGGAAATATAATTGCTCATGGGTGTCTGCTAATATAATAGAAGCTTTAGCTCGTCGAGAAAAACTCTTTCACAGATGGAAAAGGTTTGAAAGTGAGGATATGCTAAGTGACTTCTAAATGGCCAAAAACAGAGCTTCTTGTAACTATAATCCGGCAGGACAAAAGATTTTATTTTTGTAATAAATTCAATTCAATTCATACCTCAAAAAGCTTGTGGAAAGAAGTTAAGCAATTGGGTATAGGAGACAAATCCTCTTACAATGACTTCGATATCGACATTGAAAATTTAAATGTAAAATTTGCTAATCCCGTTTCTAGAACCGGAAGCATTGTCGAAACAAACTTTTATAACACTTCTCAGGAAGCGTTTACAGTCAAGTCGAAGAGTATCGGGCTAGATTATATACATCCAGACTTCATAAAAAATACTCCTGCCTAAGATTCTCCATTGTATTTATATTTATATAGTACTACCATGGAACATGAAAATCTGTTCATCAGCGCGCCTGTGCAGATGGCGCTTGTGTCGAAAAATTTGCCATTGCAGTTATTTGTTTGAGAGCGGGGTAGAGAAATAAGAGAGGGAAAAGAAGAGATGGAGTAGTTTTATTTCTGTTCTCATAACAATATTGAATAAAAGGGAGAAAACCAAATGTGGTGTATTTTTTTGGCATCACATTTGTAGTTTACTATTTCATATGAGGATAAGGCAAAGAGGAATATAAATATAATGAACTTATGAATGGATTTTATTTTTCGTTTTGCCTCAATATAGCAAAGTAAGTAATTTTGTTACTTCCATCGCTTATTGTTGTTCATACGTGAAAACGTACCTACAATGATACATACGTATTATAAGTTTGGTACTGAATTGTTGGGGTAGTTTGGATGTGCACCTACATACTCGTACAATTGTTTGGATTTTAGTTATTTTATGATTTGGATTTGGTGAAAAAAAGAAATTATTCTAACAAATTTTAAGTAACCTAGGTGTTATTTTATTTAGCTTTTTAGAGTTTATGTCTTCTGATATATGGTAGGTACTTCACCAAAAGCGGCTCAGTCGCGCTTAAAACAATCGTAGGTAGGTAAATTAACATTTATAATGTATAAGACAAATGAACTTACATATACACTTAACCATTCTTACTTACGATTATAGGTAGGTACTAGGCAAGTTATGCATTCGTAAATAACAAAAAAAAAATCTAACAACCAAACATTACATTACGATCATAGAGAAGCCTATAAAAGTGATCGACAAAAATGTATGTCTAGCAGTCTGTCCGTCTGTATGTATAACTGCCTGCAACCTAAACGTCTTGAGCGATTACCTTCAAATTTGGTACGTGGGTATTTGTTTGGCATTCCTCAGAGGGGAAATTGAAATTTTATTTTTAGGCCTAAAAATAAAGGTACCTGCCATACAGCCGTTAAAGAAAAGCTAATTTTTCTCGAAAACGGCTCCAACAATTCCGATAAAAAAGTTTGAGAATTTTTTTCTTAGCTATCATTTAGTAAGAACTAATATTACGGAAAAAGTCTATTAACGGCACCTTTCTAATAACGGTTTTTTTAATTTTTTGGGGTTTTCGGTAACGATATACATTGGATTTCTCTCAAATTTTATATCTCAGAAGTTCTAGGTAGCCAAACTAATTATGCATATCCAAATTTTGAATATGTTTTTTTATAATTAACATTCATTTTTGAATGAATTTTATTTTTTATTTAAATAGGTTGCATGTGGGTGATGTATGTTCTAGAAACTAGGTCACATATCATGTTATAGCTATGATCTACTATAAGTGCTTTGCTGTTATGTTAAATTATTTTATGCTTTTTTTAACATATTTAAGGTTGTTAAGTATAGGTAGCTATTAAAACTTTAAAATAAGAAATACTTAAAAAAAAGAAACATATTATTAAAATGCAGTATATTAAAAAAACATAAATGAATAAGGAAGTTATATACCTAAATAATTGAAGGTTTAGGACTTACTCCATATGATGTGTGCAAAATGCCAATAATACAACAGAATTACTGATATTTCACATTTACAAACCTAGTCCTTCGCTAAACCATCAAAGACGGTAGTTTAGTGAAGGAATAAGAATTGACATTAAGATAAAAATATATATGGACAGATTAAAATCAAATGCTGGATCGTACGAACTTGCTCTTATAGCTAACAACTTTAATGTAGCTAAACATTGGCGCTGTTAGTAGGTAGGTATAGTCTATGCAGGTTCAAATAGAATAATAAATTGTTGAATGGTACCTACCTACAAATGTATATTTAAATGGATTAATTTTTAATGTTAGGAAGGAAATAGCTATATTTTATGTACATACATACATATATGGAACCTAGGTATGTAAATATGTACATATAATAGCGAAAGTGAAATATTTAGATGGGTATGTATCAATGGCGTGGCGAGAAGTGAATAATTTCAAAAGGTAGGTCGAAGAAAAATTAGTCACCAAACAATTAAATTTCGGAATTTTACTTGATATTATTTTGAAATAAATGTAACAATGAGCTTAATGTATAATAAAAGCGGTTTCGAAAGAAAACTTTTTTGCGGATGCAAATACAATATCTTAAATAAATTTATTGTTAACTTAAAAATATGCGGGAATGTATCACGCAATATTTCGTTTTCTAAATGGTTATAAAGTGCTAAAACTTTGAGTTCATTTTTTAAAGCTGTAAAATTAAAAAGCCCAGGACAAAAATTTATTAAAGAAGATATTTTTTAGTTTTGATTAGAAACTTCGAAATTATCATATTTTTATTTATTAATTAAATCTCAAAAAATAAATTCGTGAAAGTTTTATATCTTGTATTTATTTTTTTTTTTAATTCATTTTTATTTCATATTAACTTATAACTATCTTAAAGCTAGACAAAAATGTTTAAAACTAGCCTAATTATCAATTACTTACAACTAATTTACTGGCCTTTTACGGGCACTCTAAATTAAACAATAACTCTTAGAACTAATGTCTTTCGACCTAAAAACTATTTTAATTAAATCTATTTTTTTTTATTTTATTCTATATTTCAAGAAACTTTTACAAAAAAACTTGGTATCTTATCATTTTTTTTTTAATTTTTTTTTTAATTTTTTTTTTTACTTATAAACTAAACCTAAATCTATATTAAAAATAATTAAAACTAAATAAAACTAACTTATTCTAACTAAAAATAACTTAAACTACTTAAAAACTAGAACAGCCACAGCAGCATTTTTTTTTCGTTTTTTAATTTTTTTTTGTTTATTTTTTATATGCATGCAGACACACAACAAAATGCAACCCACCCATACATGTACATACGCACATACATATACGTTCGCACATACATGTACAGACACGCAGATACATGCACGTATGCCCCCGCATACATACATATTTTTAGTTTTTTTTGGTGCCACCCCGACTGTTCCCTATACCTAATGCCCTAAATCTATGTAAGTCGGCCAAGATATACCATCTTTATCGACTTTAAATATCACGATGCTGCTCAGAGAGCCACCAGAACTGGTTCTCCTGTTTCGCCCTATCCATCCGATCCCGATCGGACACAGTCCTACTGAACCGAAGGCGCTCTTCTCCACCTTGAGCGATGACGTCTCGACCATACAGGAGTCGCCTATCCACAGTTTTCCGGCTGACGTGGTAGATGAGCTGAACTGCCCTCCATCCCGTATCAGCCCTCGACTGTCTAAATAGAGGAATGCCTCGGGAGGGATGTAACCACTTAACCGCGCACTCTCAAAATATTCGTTATTGGGGTAATAAGCCCCAAAAATTAAGCTGTTAGTTGAGGACATCGCTCTTGCAACGTGACCCGGAATCAGCTTGAACAAAAAATTATCTATTCTGTTTATGTTGGCTCCGTTGTATAGAACCTGGTTGGAATAATATCTTGTGTACTCCGACTCAGGTGTTCTGTGTAATCCAAGGCAACGTCTAAGACATTGCCTCTCAAACACCCGAATCTTTTCCATTTGAGATGGGGCAACGTTGAACCACACCGGGCATCCGTAGGCAATCATCGGCCTGATGAGGGCCATGTAGCAAATCACTTTCACCCTGCTGTCAAGACGGCTGCTATAAAATAGTCGCTTTATCAAGGCAAAGGCTCCCCTAGCCATGGACAAAGCAGCACCTATATGTCTGTCGAAATACAGGTACTGATCCAACCAGATGCCAAGGTACTTTACTACACTTTTACTCGCCAGTGGATGTCCATGTGGCCCTAGGATCACCAGCTTGCGCCAGTTCTTTCTCGTAGCCCTTGAGGCGCTAGACAACGGAGTCCTAAACAAAATAGTTTCTGATTTCTGGAAGTTGATTTTCAACTTCCAGTCATCACAATATCGCTGAATCTTGTCGAAGTCACTCTGCAAGAGACTTTTGATGACCTCAACTGTATTAGATGTTCTGTACGCAATTAGAACGTCGGCGTGCGCAATTGCCTGAATTAGACTACCTATCAGATCGCTGGTGTAAATGCTGAATAGAATCGGCGAGTTAACCGCTCCCTGCTGAAGACCATTATTAATATTAAAAATTGCGGTAGAAGTTACATTGCCACTCTTGACAACAAACTTTCTACCATCTAGCATGTCATAAAGCATATACAATAGAGGTTTACTTATACCTAGTCTGGTTAGCTTTAGATAGAGACCTTCTAACCATACGGTGTCGAAGGAATTCTGCAAATCAACCAGACAGGCACCCGTACACTGCTTTTTAGTTTTGTTCCATTGGATATCAGAAACTAGTTTAGACGCGACATGAATTGTGTCATGTCCCGCCTTAAAACCGAACTGATTATCCGGGATGATATTTTTGTCCTCCGCCCATTTGAAGAGGGCTCTATTAATAACCTTTTCAAATACTTTGCTGATACTTGGAAGAAGACTTATCGACCGGAGATTCGCCGGATTGGAGTTGTCCTTTCCCTTTTTTGGGAGAGGGTGCACCACAGCTGTCTTCCATCGCAAATGTCGTAGTACAACGTTGGATATACCATCGACTCCTGCTGACTTCTTTTTCTTTAATGAATCGAAGATGAGCTGGAGCTCATTCTTCGAAATTAACAGGGGACTGGACCCATTTCGGTCGGCGATTACGGCGTTTGCCAAATCTTCATCATTAAACCCGGTAAAACCAAGGTTCTCAGATCGCCATTCGGTTATTTCGTTCCGGAGCCATAAGTGATGAAGAGCAGAGCTCTGTGCTCCAGGAGATGATTCGGGCGAATGCTAGCATTCACCTTGTACACTTGCTGGAAAGCAGCCCCCAAGCCTCCACCTTCTCCTGCGGATCTTCGATTATGAAGAGGTCATCGTCCAAGACGGCGTCATCTGGCTCTATGCCTGCTGTCAGAAGTACGTCTTTGTTTTGTGTCGTCCTCTGGAGCTTAAGACACGGAAGGTCGTTTTAATCTTTTCTTCTGAATATCTTATTAATTTGTGGAACATACTCGGGTCGGTAGCGTTCACGGCCCGAATTTTGTTGTCCCAAAACAAATTTATGGACAACCTATAATTTTCTTTGATCAATTGGTTGATGTCCTTATCTCCAGATCTCGTGTGTCAGTAAACCGTCTGTACAAGCGTTTTAGTCTTCTCAGTAAGCCACTTTTTTGTCTGTGTAGTACATCAATTGTCGCGTTACGGTACATGTCAGTTGGGTTACGTTCTTTATATTTCGGTATTGTCCTGTTCATTGTTCGTTGAATTGTTTCGTCCATTTGTTCTAAGTATCTGTCAATTTCAGTATTTGTCATGTTCCTGTCATTTGGTGGGGATATACCATTTGATTTTAATTCGCTCAATAAGACGTTCGAGAAGCGTGACCAGCGCGCCTTACTGTAATTGAAAGTATGCACCGGTACATACTCCTCCAACTCCATAAGCGCCTTCGGAAGTTGTATTACGGCGGCGAGTCCGCAGTGGCCACTGTCGTACTCGATCGTTCTTAAACAATTTTTAGGCCGATGGCCCACAGTATCAGTAATTGTTAGTCTTGCGTCTTTCAACAATAGATCCAGATAGGCACCGCTTCTTGGAAACGATGGCCTGTCTGTAGTGAGAAGTTCAATGCGATACTCCAGGTTGTATCGACCCATCCAATTATACAGATGGTTACCACGAGGATTTTGTATTTGATTTCCCCAATCTATATGTTTGGCATTCAAATCACCAGCCAATATGTAGTAGTTTTCTTCCGAGCTCAATCTTAAGCATTCAAAAAGCTTTTCAAGCTCTGTTATAGACTGTGTGGACTGAGGTGTTTCCGGTGCATAGGCAGCGATCACATACATTCGCTTCCCCTGTTCGAGATGAATGCATAACTTCCGAAATTTACGCACATCACTATTATAAATTACCTTATGACTAATGCCTTTACGTATAAAGATTGCGATGCCCCCTCCTTGAGTGGAGTTGGGTCGGTCTCTCCTAACGATATTGTAATTGTTGTTAGTCAATTTATGTTACTGGTTAAGCTTAGTTTCGCTAGCCATAAACACATCTGGACTTATGTCTTTAAGCAATTGGAATAAATTCGCTCTACGTTCGGTCCTAATCAGTGAATTTACATTCACAGCTAGGATCTTAAAGGGCCTCTCGGGCAGCACGCCCTTAACCTCTAAGTTGCGCTAAGCTCGGCAAAACAGAGTAGAGATAATCCACCCTAGTCGCCTGCTCCCTGATTTGGTTTTGGAGGCCGTTCAACTGGCCCTGGATGGCCAGTAGAACGTCCATAATATCCGCCTGTGCCGCCGGCGCCTTAGGCCCGGGGGCCTGTTGGGCGACCTTTGGTGCAGGCTGTACCGTGCTTCCCCTTCCTGACGCCATTTGGGCGTAAGAAATTTGGGGGTTGACGGGCGTTGTTGTAGGAGGGCGCACTGTTGGACGCTTTTCTACCACTGTTTGCTTTGCTGCTTTATTGTTCTTTATAAGCTGAAACGTCGGGCATCCCCGATAGTTAGCGGGGTGTCCGCCGCCTCGGCAGAGTACACATTTAAGCTGGGTCCTATCTTTGACCGTTCCCTTCCTAACATGCATTCATCTGCATTGTGGTTCTCTCCACACTTAACGCAGCGTGACTGCATTTCGCAGTTTGCTGCGGCGTGGCCGAACCTTTCTCAGCGCATGCATTGAAGCATGTCGCCACGCCTTTTTAATAGTCCCAAGTTACAACCTGGTAGTTGAGGATGGTTATACTCCTCAAACTATCCAGTTTGCTGCTGGGTGAGAGTTGAACAAGGAAGAAGGGAAGACTCCGCTTCTCCCGCCTAGCTCTAACTGTAGCGAACGGCTTGACCACGATATAGTCGAGATCGTCATTCGCTTTTTGGCGGAGTTCATTTAAGAGCACCTGTGGTTCCGTGCAGGAATCTATGCCCTTCAAAAGGACCGTTTGAAATTTTTCGGTTTTAGGGGTGAAACTAAAGAATTCAGTATTAGTTTCTTTTAACAACTCTTAAATTTTTGTGTGCTGTTCCAGTGTGAAGCACTGGATAGCATGCCTATCGTTATTTAATCTTTTAATAGTAAAATTTTGACCTATGGTCAACTTACATAGATTTATGGTATCCTGTAACTCCATTTTATAAGTATTTATGGGTGGCACCTTTTCTTTTTTCGTAATCGGCGGCTGTGGCTGCTGCTGCTGAGACTGACTTTTCTGCTGCTGTTGATTCTGCTGCTTTTGAATCTGCTGCTGCTGTTTTTCTTGCGGTTGTTTCTGGGCTTGTGTCTGCTGCTGTTGCTGTTGTTTTTGCCGTTGTTGTTTTGGCTGCTGCTGTGGCTGTTGTTTTTGTAATTGTTCTTTTTTCTGAAGTTGTTCTTTTTCGTCGAGTTCTTTTAGTTGTTTCGCTCGGCGCGCTTCTTGGCTGGCCCTAACTTTGCTTTTTATCAATTGGATTTCTGCCTCCAAAGCTTCAATTTGGGCGACCATTCTTTGTTCCTCGTCCTCCTCAGATGACGCCTCTGATGTGGAGAGGTTCACGAAGGCAGTACTATCGCCCCTCGTGAAGTGCCCTTCTCCTTCCTCAGACATATATGCTATACCCTCTTCGGGTGAAGTGTCTAGCTGGGTTTGTCTTGCTGCCTCTGACGTCTCGTCTATATCGGACATATGCACCCCAGCTGGCAGCTTTGCTGAGGTGGCCGTGGATCTCCTCTTTACCAAATTTGGTGAGCACTTGATCCTCTTTCTGCGCTTCTGGTTAGCATAGGATGATGTTGCCGTTGTTGTTATTGCTGTTGATGTTGTTGCTGTAGAATCACTGCTTGTAAGTGGAACATCTTTCGATGCTCCCTCAGATGATGCCATCGCTGGCCTCATTGGCCCTAGGACACCTTTCGATGCCCCGGTGCTTAAACTCCTCCTCCTTTGATCGTTTTCCCAACAATAAAGTTTTCCACTTCACGGTTGTGAAAAAAAGCAGCTAAAGTTCTGATGCCCTCCTGGGAATCGAACTGGCGACCCTCGGATTCTCGGTCGGCCACTCTAACACTGTGCTACTGCACCACTTATGAAATCTTGATTTAATGTAAAACTTAAGCTCACACACGAAATTTAATTTGGAAAAACTGGGAAGCCGAAAACGTGTTAACACCTCCACAGTACGAGATCGACTGTGATCTTGTATTTATTTGGGATATAACATTGTCTTTTATTTCTACAAATCACGTTTATAACGTGTTTTGGAATCAATTTCGAGCAGTCCTCGTTTTTGTGGTGTTTCCGCGCAGTCACTTATGCTTTCCCAAATGTATTTATATTTATTAAGAAAGTCAGAGCTATGCCAAGAGTCAAAACTTTAGATTTCTCTTTTTGCAAATTCAACATCCGTTTGCTAATTTTGAACCAATTGTAAAGAAAGTCAGTCTTAGCAAAAATTTCAGAAAGACTATTAAGAAAAAAACAAAAATCTAGTGCATCTAATATATATATTGTCTAATATTCTAATAAAAGTTAGAATTATATCTAATCTACAATTTAAAATGGCGCTTATTACCCGCGAATGATAATATCAGCGAGTTTCCGATAACCCAGGCTTTCGTCGGTTGGCTATTTGTTTTAAAAGTTTGGAACATTTAGTTGAATTGTTAAAAAAAAACGGACAATAGTATTAATACTGCCAAGAAAAACTTTTAATTCCGATATATTTTTAAGTGATCGGGATAAAACTACATTTATAAGGTGAGTTAGCCATTGGACAAGAATCAAGGACTTCCTCTTTAACAAAACCCACTTCCCCAGACATAGCTGCAGCACCATCGTAAGATTCGCCAATTAGTTTATCCCTGCAGGAGAATATATCAAGTACATATATTAAAAAATATGCTTTGTCAGCTCATCTGTGTGGCGAGACTAACTAACGTCAAAAAAAACCAAGAAACCTTTCTTCAATTCCGCCCTCCAAAAGGTACCGTAGAACTGCACTCCAAGCACTTGGGGAGTTGGAAATAAGAAGTCAAGGAAACAATACAATTTATTTAAATTACAACTCCCTGTCCATCAAGTATATATACATATAAGTATACTGTTGTTACAATGAAACGTTAAAATAGCAAACGAGAAACGATCTTTTCGTGTTTAATATATTTTCATGGAAAGTTGAATGTTTTGAAAAATTTGAAAACCGTTTTACAGAAAATCGAAAGCCAACAAAGTGTTTTCATTAGAGGTACCAAAAAATAACCAAAAAACCAAAGATTACCAATAACTACCTTTTCCCTTTATTAATGAACTGATTAAAAAAACGGTGGATTATTTTCGAAAAAATTGACCTATGCTGTTATGAGCAGAATCCATAAATATTAGAACCTAATTTAAAATAAAAACAAAACAAATAAATAAATATTAAATTAGAATTTATTCGCAAACAAAACATTAACAAAATAAAACAAAAATCTTTATTTTTAATTGCGATACATTTGGTTTATATATTTAGGCACAATTGGGTAAAGTAATAAAAAACATCTATGTATTAAGATTTTCATCAAACTCAGCATTCCAATGATAGAAGATGAAGCGATTTTCTTCAAACTTGGTAGACACATACTTACATAGTTTTGTTCATCATTATGAAAATCCAATCGATTGTTAGAAGAAAAGCGAACGTTTTTAATTAATTGATTTTGCCCACATAGAGTGAATATTGTACTGAACTATTCTCTTAGTTATTGGTCGAAAATCCAACTCGATTTTTTTCAATAAATGTGTGAAAATTAGTAATAGAAATACGTGAGCTTTCAGTGGAATTCTGCATTGGTTATTCATAATGACGACAATATTAACTTACGCAGGCAAACCCTAAGTTCTAGTGCATACAAAAAAGAATCATAGAATCATTTTTTACGATTTTCTAAATTCTCGATTATTTTATTTTCTACTTTCTTTATCGATATGAAACAATTTTTTTTGCATTTTTGAAAAAAGTTAAAAATATTCATAGGCAATCTAAAATTTAAAATCAAATCCAATCCTGGTTGCAGTAGGTGTACGTGAAATATAATTGTCTGTGAAAAGAGATAAATGGTTTGCTATAAAATGTTTGTTATTAATATATAATAGAAACATTTTTTAATTTTAATTTTTAATGTTTGTAAATGCTTTCGGATTTATTTACATTACATTTCAATTCAATTCCAAGGCTTGATATATAATTAGATATGTGCACTTCAAATTTCAAATATGTATGTATGTAAGTATAGAAGCATTTTTCATATTTTAGACTTTATATCATATTTGAATGAACCAATCAAAATAATTTTTTTTTTAAATCGAAATGCTTCCAAAAATGTTTAATAATTTTGTATAATTGATACCTAGAATACCTACTTTCTAACAGGTTCAATTCTTACCTACATTAAAGTTGTTAGCAACAATATCAAGTTTAAACGATCCAGTAGTGGTGCATTTTATTATTATAATGAAAAAAATCTTTTTAAGTACATACCTACCTATAAAAAAAAATTAAGAGAAACATTTGTATGCTTACATTTAGTTTTTAAGATTTTACACTTACAATTATAAATGAAACTATGTTATCCAAATTACATATATATATATAAAATTTTTTTAAAAATAATGACAGTTTTTTAATTGAATATTTAAATTAAAGCACTTCTTCTTAGTTAGAAGTTAAGTCAACAACTGTTTAATAAAATTTTCTTTTAAAAGAGCAACAAAACTATTGATGTATGTATGTATGTATCGCAGTTATTTAGAGACTAGGGAACAGTACACCGACGAGATACACTGTGTATCCTGCTTCCTGTTCATGTTATTTTTGTTATTCAAAATGTGCAAAGTTTCTAACGTATATCGTTTCGATGTATGTTTTTCCGTTTGAAGAATTTGCACATTTTTAAAGTCTGGAGCATGATTTTTTTCTAAGCTGTGACTAGCAAGAGCTGTTTTCTGAGAACTTTTGGACTTTATATCAGATTTGTGATTTGAGATCCTTTGTTTTAAAAGCTGCTTGGTAGTGCCAATGTAACATTGTTCACAATTTTCTCTTTCGTTGCCTAGGCAATTGATCTTATATACAACGTCTGTACTTTGATCCTTTTCACTGTTCTTGTTAAGTTTTGTAAACAGTGTGTTAAGTGCTTGGTTGGATTTGTAAGCAACATTGACATCTTTAGCTTTGCTAGCGATGGTTTTCTTAAAACTTTCAGCAAGTTTCGGCACGTAAACCATACTTTTGAAATAACCTGCTCCTTCATGTTTATTGCTTTGTTGGTGATTGGTTTGGTGTTGTGCTATTAATTCGCGAATCATATCTAGCGGATACCCATTATCAATAAGAATTTTTGTTATTTTCTCTTTGTTGGCGGGATGGAATTTCTTTTCACTAATCGTGAGGACTTTCTTAATAAGGTTGGAAGCCGTATTGACTTTAATATGTTTCGCTTGATTTGATCGAAAATTTACGATTCTTCCGGATGCTGTCTCTTTTTGATGCCAGTCAAAGGTGAGTCTGTTTCTCTCACGATTAATTTTTACGTCCAAAAATGCTATCGTTTTGTTTTTTTCCTTTTCCACCGTGAATTGGATTTTGGAGTTGAATGCGTTAAGACTTTGCAAAACCTTGTCAATCTCACGATTTTCCATTACTGCAAATATGTCATCAACGTATTTGGTGATGAATTTTTACGGATTTATTGCATTGAACGTTTCTTCTAACAAAAAATCTAAGACAAGGTCGGCGATGGTAGGTGAAAGTGGGTTCCCCATTGGGATTCCATGTATTTGTTTATATATGTTGTCTTTATATTGAAAAAGGTTGTTATCTTTCAAACAGAAGTCAAACATTTCCAAGAACTTATTTAAGCTAAGGCTTGTGTGTTCACTCATAATACTCCACTTTTTCTTTATAATCTTTATCGCCACCTGCACCGGAATATTCGTGAAAAGTGACACCGCATCGAAAGAAACTAAGACTTCATGTTCCCTTAGTTCTAATTCCCTTGTCTTTTCAATAAACTCGAACGAATTTCTTACAGTGTACTTTGAGTTGCGAGTAACACCTTGTAGAATTCTACCTATGTATTTAGACAATTCATAACATGGGACTTTCATAGACGACACAATGGGTCTCAGTGGTAAATTCGGTTTGTGGATTTTTGGCAATCCATAGATGGAAGGGAGCTGTGCGGTGTAAGTTGTCATGTTTAACTTTTCTTTGTCGGTTATCAATTTGTTTGTGTGTAGGTATTTTACAAATTCATTGTTCTTATTTTGAAGAGAAGAAATTGGATTAGTTCGTATTCCTCTGTAGACGGAACGGTCTGACAACAGGTCTAGCATTTTATCTTCGTACTCGCTTTTATTCATAGCTACAGTGACATTACCTTTGTCAGCTGCGACGATCATAATGTTTTTGTTTCGTTTTAAGAAAGCAACTGTCTCTTTTCTCACTTTTAAGACATATTTTGCAAATTGATCGTTGTTGTTATTTCTTCGAAACGAGTGAATCATATTGCCGTATTTCGATCTCATCAATTCCTGTTCTCTTTCATCATCAATATTTCTTATTACCTCTTCGCCATCAGCTATAAGTTGGAAAAGTGGAAAGTTGTCTCTTTCTATTGGTAGAGCAAATTTTTTACCCATCGATAAAAGCCATTTTATTTCCAGTGGGAATTGGATAGAACTTTTATTTACAAACCACTTGTCGTGCATATATATGTTTAAGGATCTCCACAGCGATGATTTTAAATTTTCTATTTTCTGTGCATTTGATCGTTGTTTTTTTGCATAAAAATTCTTGTAGACTTGTTTTTGTTTTGAAGTGTATTGTTTATATTCGTCTCTCGACAGTTCATCTTTTATACGTTTGTCAATCAACCTGATTGTGTTCTCCGTTGTTTTTATTAGGTGGCACATTTCAGTGATTTCAATGTTGAGAACTTTTAGATGGAACTTCAGTTCTATTTTGTTGTACGAATTTTGAGAATGAGTATTTTTCAATATACATTTTGTCGAGTTGGTTGAATTTTTTATATGCTTAGGAATTAGTCCATAATCTCTGCATGTTAGTAGGAATATTCTATTTTGTTTTTGTTTTGCTAGTTTTTTTTGGAGTTTGCTGTATTGTTTCAAATGTATGCATACATGTTCTCCGTATTTGTACTTTATGTGTTGGTAGTAGTTCTTCATGGTTTAACAAAAAAGTTTGCGGCAGGCCGTCCGATGTGTTATATAATTAAAAGTGTTTTGACCAATTCGATATGTTAAATTTTAAAATTTGAAGATTTCACTTCTTCGGCTTTTTTGGTCGTGATAATTTATTAATGAAAGATATTCATTAGTTTTCCCAACGTTTCGACTGAGTTTTCTGTCTTCTTCAGGGGCACTTTATTAACCATGAAAAAAAAATTAAGAGAAACATTTGTATGCTTACATTTAGTTGTTAAGATTTTACACTTACAATTATAAATGAAACTATGTTATCCAAATTACATATATATATATAAATTTTTTTTAAAAATAATGACAGTTTTTTAATTGAATATTTAAATTAAAGCACTTCTTCTTAGTTAGAAGTTAAGTCAACAACTGTTTAATAAAATTTTCTTTTAAAAGAGCAACAAAACTATTGATGTATGTATGTATGTATCGCAGTTATTTAGAGACTAGGGAACAGTACACCGACGAGATACACTGTGTATCCTGCTTCCTGTTCATGTTATTTTTGTTATTCAAAATGTGCAAAGTTTCTAACGTATATCGTTTCGATGTATGTTTTTCCGTTTGAAGAATTTGCACATTTTTAAAGTCTGGAGCATGATTTTTTTCTAAGCTGTGACGAGCAAGAGCTGTTTTCTGAGAACTTTTGGACTTTATATCAGATTTGTGATTTGAGATCCTTTGTTTTAAAAGCTGCTTGGTAGTGCCAATGTAACATTGTTCACAATTTTCTCTTTCGTTGCCTAGGCAATTGATCTTATATACAACGTCTGTACTTTGATCCTTTTCACTTTTCTTGTTAAGTTTTGTAAACAGTGTGTTAAGTGTTTGGTTGGATTTGTAAGCAACATTGACATCTTTAGCTTTGCTAGCGATGGTTTTCTTAAAACTTTCAGCAAGTTTCGGCACGTAAACCATACTTTTGAAATAACCTGCTCCTTCATGTTTATTGCTTTGTTGGTGATTGGTTTGGTGTTGTGCTATTAATTCGCGAATCATATCTAGCGGATACCCATTATCAATAAGAATTTTTGTTATTTTCTCTTTGTTGGCGGGATGGAATTTCTTTTCACTAATCGTGAGGACTTTCTTAATAAGGTTGGAAGCCGTATTGACTTTAATATGTTTCGCTTGATTTGATCGAAAATTTACGATTCTTCCGGATGCTGTCTCTTTTTGATGCCAGTCAAAGGTGAGTCTGTTTCTCTCACGATTAATTTTTACGTCCAAAAATGCTATCGTTTTGTTTTTTTCCTTTTCCACCGTGAATTGGATTTTGGAGTTGAATGCGTTAAGACTTTGCAAAACCTTGTCAATCTCACGATTTTCCATTACTGCAAATATGTCATCAACGTATTCGGTGATGAATTTTGGCGGATTTATTGCATTGAACGTTTCTTCTAACAAAAAATCTAAGACAAGGTCGGCGATGGTAGGTGAAAGTGGATTCCCCATTGGGATTCCATGTATTTGTTTATATATGTTGTCTTTATATTGAAAAAGGTTGTTATCTTTCAAACAGAAGTCAAACATTTCCAAGAACTTATTTAAGCTAAGGCTTGTGTGTTCACTCATAATACTCCACTTTTTCTTTATAATGTTTATCGCCACCTGCACCGGAATATTCGTGAAAAGTGACACCGCATCGAAAGAAACTAAGACTTCATGTTCCCTTAGTTCTAATTCCCTTGTCTTTTCAATAAACTCGAACGAATTTCTTACAGTGTACTTTGAGTTGCGAGTAACACCTTGTAGAATTCTACCTATGTATTTAGACAATTCATAACATGGGACTTTCATAGACGACACAATGGGTCTCAGTGGTAAATTCGGTTTGTGGATTTTTGGCAATCCATAGATGGAAGGGAGCTGTGCGGTGTAAGTTGTCATGTTTAACTTTTCTTTGTCGGTTATCAATTTGTTTGTGTGTAGGTATTTTACAAATTCATTGTTCTTATTTTGAAGAGAAGAAATTGGATTAGTTCGTATTCCTCTGTAGACGGAACGGTCTGACAACAGGTCTAGCATTTTATCTTCGTACTCGCTTTTATTCATAGCTACAGTGACATTACCTTTGTCAGCTGCGACGATCATAATGTTTTTGTTTCGTTTTAAGAAAGCAACTGTCTCTTTTCTCACTTTTAAGACATATTTTGCAAATTGATCGTTGTTGTTATTTCTTCGAAACGAGTGAATCATATTGCCTAATTTCGATCTCATCAATTCCTGTTCTCTTTCATCATCAATATTTCTTATTACCTCTTCGCCATCAGCTATAAGTTGGAAAAGTGGAAAGTTGTCTCTTTCTATTGGTAGAGCAAATTTTTTACCCATCGATAAAAGCCATTTTATTTCCAGTGGGAATTGGATAGAACTTTTATTTACAAACCACTTGTCGTGCATATATATGTTTAAGGATCTCCACAGCGATGATTTTAAATTTTCTATTTTCTGTGCATTTGATCGTTGTTTTTTTGCATAAAAATTCTTGTAGACTTGTTTTTGTTTTGAAGTGTATTGTTTATATTCGTCTCTCGACAGTTCATCTTTTATACGTTTGTCAATCAACCTGATTGTGTTCTCCGTTGTTTTTATTAGGTGGCACATTTCAGTGATTTCAATGTTGAGAACTTTTAGATGGAACTTCAGTTCTATTTTGTTGTACGAATTTTGAGAATGAGTATTTTTCAATATACATTTTGTCGAGTTGGTTGAATTTTTTATATGCTTAGGAATTAGTCCATAATCTCTGCATGTTAGTAGGAATATTCTATTTTGTTTTTGTTTTGCTAGTTTTTTTTGGAGTTTGCTGTATTGTTACATTTGAAACAATACAGCAAACTCCAAAAAAAACTAGCAAAACAAAAACAAAATAGAATATTCCTACTAACATGCAGAGATTATGGACTAATTCCTAAGCATATAAAAAATTCAACCAACTCGACAAAATGTATATTGAAAAATACTCATTCTCAAAATTCGTACAACAAAATAGAACTGAAGTTCCATCTAAAAGTTCTCAACATTGAAATCACTGAAATGTGCCACCTAATAAAAACAACGGAGAACACAATCAGGTTGATTGACAAACGTATAAAAGATGAACTGTCGAGAGACGAATATAAACAATACACTTCAAAACAAAAACAAGTCTACAAGAATTTTTATGCAAAAAAACAACGATCAAATGCACAGAAAATAGAAAATTTAAAATCATCGCTGGAGAGATCCTTAAACATATATATGCACGACAAGTGGTTTGTAAATAAAAGTTCTATCCAATTCCCACTGGAAATAAAATGGCTTTTATCGATGGGTAAAAAATTTGCTCTACCAATAGAAAGAGACAACTTTCCACTTTTCCAACTTATAGCTGATGGCGAAGAGGTAATAAGAAATATTGATGATGAAAGAGAACAGGAATTGATGAGATCGAAATACGGCAATATGATTCACTCGTTTCGAAGAAATAACAACAACGATCAATTTGCAAAATATGTCTTAAAAGTGAGAAAAGAGACAGTTGCTTTCTTAAAACGAAACAAAAACATTATGATCGTCGCAGCTGACAAAGGTAATGTCACTGTAGCTATGAATAAAAGCGAGTACGAAGATAAAATGCTAGACCTGTTGTCAGACCGTTCCGTCTACAGAGGAATACGAACTAATCCAATTTCTTCTCTTCAAAATAAGAACAATGAATTTGTAAAATACCTACACACAAACAAATTGATAACCGACAAAGAAAAGTTAAACATGACAACTTACACCGCACAGCTCCCTTCCATCTATGGATTGCCAAAAATCCACAAACCGAATTTACCACTGAGACCCATTGTGTCGTCTATGAAAGTCCCATGTTATGAATTGTCTAAATACATAGGTAGAATTCTACAAGGTGTTACTCGCAACTCAAAGTACACTGTAAGAAATTCGTTCGAGTTTATTGAAAAGACAAGGGAATTAGAACTAAGGGAACATGAAGTCTTAGTTTCTTTCGATGCGGTGTCACTTTTCACGAATATTCCGGTGCAGGTGGCGATAAAGATTATAAAGAAAAAGTGGAGTATTATGAGTGAACACACAAGCCTTAGCTTAAATAAGTTCTTGGAAATGTTTGACTTCTGTTTGAAAGATAACAACCTTTTTCAATATAAAGACAACATATATAAACAAATACATGGAATCCCAATGGGGAACCCACTTTCACCTACCATCGCCGACCTTGTCTTAGATTTTTTGTTAGAAGAAACGTTCAATGCAATAAATCCGTAAAAATTCATCACCAAATACGTTGATGACATATTTGCAGTAATGGAAAATCGTGAGATTGACAAGGTTTTGCAAAGTCTTAACGCATTCAACTCCAAAATCCAATTCACGGTGGAAAAGGAAAAAAACAAAACGATAGCATTTTTGGACGTAAAAATTAATCGTGAGAGAAACAGACTCACCTTTGACTGGCATCAAAAAGAGACAGCATCCGGAAGAATCGTAAATTTTCGATCAAATCAAGCGAAACATATTAAAGTCAATACGGCTTCCAACCTTATTAAGAAAGTCCTCACGATTAGTGAAAAGAAATTCCATCCCGCCAACAAAGAGAAAATAACAAAAATTCTTATTGATAATGGGTATCCGCTAGATATGATTCGCGAATTAATAGCACAACACCAAACCAATCACCAACAAAGCAATAAACATGAAGGAGCAGGTTATTTCAAAAGTATGGTTTACGTGCCGAAACTTGCTGAAAGTTTTAAGAAAACCATCGCTAGCAAAGCTAAAGATGTCAATGTTGCTTACAAATCCAACCAAGCACTTAACACACTGTTTACAAAACTTAACAAGAACAGTGAAAAGGATCAAAGTACAGACGTTGTATATAAGATCAATTGCCTAGGCAACGAAAGAGAAAATTGTGAACAATGTTACATTGGCACTACCAAGCAGCTTTTAAAACAAAGGATCTCAAATCACAAATCTGATATAAAGTCCAAAAGTTCTCAGAAAACAGCTCTTGCTAGTCACAGCTTAGAAAAAAATCATGCTCCAGACTTTAAAAATGTGCAAATTCTTCAAACGGAAAAACATACATCGAAACGATATACGTTAGAAACTTTGCACATTTTGAATAACAAAAATAACATGAACAGGAAGCAGGATACACAGTGTATCTCGTCGGTGTACTGTTCCTTAGTCTCTAAATAACTGCGATACATACATACATACATCAATAGTTTTGTTGCTCTTTTAAAAGAAAATTTTATTAAACAGTTGTTGACTTAACTTCTAACTAAGAAGAAGTGCTTTAATTTAAATATTCAATTAAAAAACTGTCATTATTTTTAAAAAAATTTTATATATATATATGTAATTTGGATAACATAGTTTCATTTATAATTGTAAGTGTAAAATCTTAACAACTAAATGTAAGCATACAAATGTTTCTCTTAATTTTTTTTTCATGGTTAATAAAGTGCCCCTGAAGAAGACAGAAAACTCAGTCGAAACTTTGGGAAAACTAATGAATATCTTTCATTAATAAATTATCACGACCAAAAAAGCCGAAGAAGTGAAATCTTCAAATTTTAAAATTTAACATATCGAATTGGTCAAAACACTTTTAATTATATAACACATCGGACGGCCTGCCGCAAACTTTTTTGTTAAACCATGAAGAACTACTACCAACACATAAAGTACAAATACGGAGAACATGTATGCATACATTTGAAACAATACAGCAAACTCCAAAAAAAACTAGCAAAACAAAAACAAAATAGAATATTCCTACTAACATGCAGAGATTATGGACTAATTCCTAAGCATATAAAAAATTCAACCAACTCGACAAAATGTATATTGAAAAATACTCATTCTCAAAATTCGTACAACAAAATAGAACTGAAGTTCCATCTAAAAGTTCTCAACATTGAAATCACTGAAATGTGCCACCTAATAAAAACAACGGAGAACACAATCAGGTTGATTGACAAACGTATAAAAGATGAACTGTCGAGAGACGAATATAAACAATACACTTCAAAACAAAAACAAGTCTACAAGAATTTTTATGCAAAAAAACAACGATCAAATGCACAGAAAATAGAAAATTTAAAATCATCGCTGTGGAGATCCTTAAACATATATATGCACGACAAGTGGTTTGTAAATAAAAGTTCTATCCAATTCCCACTGGAAATAAAATGGCTTTTATCGATGGGTAAAAAATTGGCTCTACCAATAGAAAGAGACAACTTTCCACTTTTCCAACTTATAGCTGATGGCGAAGAGGTAATAAGAAATATTGATGATGAAAGAGAACAGGAATTGATGAGATCGAAATACGGCAATATGATTCACTCGTTTCAAAGAAAAAACAACAACGATCAATTTGCAAAATATGTCTTAAAAGTGAGAAAAGAGACAGTTGCTTTCTTAAAACGAAACAAAAACATTATGATCGTCGCAGCTGACAAAGGTAATGTCACTGTAGCTATGAAGAAAAGCGAGTACGAAGATAAAATGCTAGACCTGTTGTCAGACCGTTCCGTCTACAGAGGAATACGAACTAATCCAATTTCTTCTCTTCAAAATAAGAACAATGAATTTGTAAAATACCTACACACAAACAAATTGATAACCGACAAAGAAAAGTTAAACATGACAACTTACACCGCACAGCTCCCTTCCATCTATGGATTGCCAAAAATCCACAAACCGAATTTACCACTGAGACCCATTGTGTCGTCTATGAAAGTCCCATGTTATGAATTGTCTAAATACATAGGTAGAATTCTACAAGGTGTTACTCGCAACTCAAAGTACACTGTAAGAAATTCGTTCGAGTTTATTGAAAAGACAAGGGAATTAGAACTAAGGGAACATGAAGTCTTAGTTTCTTTCGATGCGGTGTCACTTTTCACGAATATTCCGGTGCAGGTGGCGATAAACATTATAAAGAAAAAGTGGAGTATTATGAGTGAACACACAAGCCTTAGCTTAAATAAGTTCTTGGAAATGTTTGACTTCTGTTTGAAAGATAACAACCTTTTTCAATATAAAGACAACATATATAAACAAATACATGGAATCCCAATGGGGAATCCACTTTCACCTACCATCGCCGACCTTGTCTTAGATTTTTTGTTAGAAGAAACGTTCAATGCAATAAATCCGCCAAAATTCATCACCAAATACGTTGATGACATATTTGCAGTAATGGAAAATCGTGAGATTGACAAGGTTTTGCAAAGTCTTAACGCATTCAACTCCAAAATCCAATTCACGGTGGAAAAGGAAAAAAACAAAACGATAGCATTTTTGGACGTAAAAATTAATCGTGAGAGAAACAGACTCACCTTTGACTGGCATCAAAAAGAGACAGCATCCGGAAGAATCGTAAATTTTCGATCAAATCAAGCGAAACATATTAAAGTCAATACGGCTTCCAACCTTATTAAGAAAGTCCTCACGATTAGTGAAAAGAAATTCCATCCCGCCAACAAAGAGAAAATAACAAAAATTCTTATTGATAATGGGTATCCGCTAGATATGATTCGCGAATTAATAGCACAACACCAAACCAATCACCAACAAAGCAATAAACATGAAGGAGCAGGTTATTTCAAAAGTATGGTTTACGTGCCGAAACTTGCTGAAAGTTTTAAGAAAACCATCGCTAGCAAAGCTAAAGATGTCAATGTTGCTTACAAATCCAACCAAACACTTAACACACTGTTTACAAAACTTAACAAGAAAAGTGAAAAGGATCAAAGTACAGACGTTGTATATAAGATCAATTGCCTAGGCAACGAAAGAGAAAATTGTGAACAATGTTACATTGGCACTACCAAGCAGCTTTTAAAACAAAGGATCTCAAATCACAAATCTGATATAAAGTCCAAAAGTTCTCAGAAAACAGCTCTTGCTAGTCACAGCTTAGAAAAAAATCATGCTCCAGACTTTAAAAATGTGCAAATTCTTCAAACGGAAAAACATACATCGAAACGATATACGTTAGAAACTTTGCACATTTTGAATAACAAAAATAACATGAACAGGAAGCAGGATACACAGTGTATCTCGTCGGTGTACTGTTCCCTAGTCTCTAAATAACTGCGATACATACATACATACATCAATAGTTTTGTTGCTCTTTTAAAAGAAAATTTTATTAAACAGTTGTTGACTTAACTTCTAACTAAGAAGAAGTGCTTTAATTTAAATATTCAATTAAAAAACTGTCATTATTTTAAAAAAAATTTTATATATATATATGTAATTTGGATAACATAGTTTCATTTATAATTGTAAGTGTAAAATCTTAACAACTAAATGTAAGCATACAAATGTTTCTCTTAATTTTTTTTTCATGGTTAATAAAGTGCCCCTGAAGAAGACTGAAAACTCAGTCGAAACGTTGGGAAAACTAATGAATATCTTTCATTAATAAATTATCACGACCAAAAAAGCCGAAGAAGCGAAATCTTCAAATTTTAAAATTTAACATATCGAATTGGTCAAAACACTTTTAATTACATACCTACCTATAGACCTACTATATAGATATAGACACTTCACAATTTTTTCACCGAACATCACTAATTTACTTCACTTTCACAAAAACACACAATATTAAAAAAAATACCGAATTGCATTTGTACGAAATCAAATTAAACCTTTTTTTTACACACAACCGACGGCAAAATATATTTCACACACGTGCCTACAATGTCTAAAGAAAAATTACACAAAATCTTGGTTAAAACCAAAACAAAGCGAAATATACCTAGGTTGTAGCTAAGCCAAAAGTAGGCCGAAAGGGATGTACAAATTGAACTTGGGATATTCTTCCTACATATGTATTTTCTCCCATTTATAATAAATGTAAGGAAAGAAAAATGCAAAAATTGTATTTTCTTTTATCCTGGTTTAGCTTTATACATTCTTCGCCCTCATTAGCTATTTCTCTTACCTTATTTTTGATTTCTCAATCCTTCAAATTTTCGCTCTCTGAGAGTCTGCACAATCTGCAAGGTTGTACCTTTCAGCGTGTTCATCAGAGGGCGCCTTGGACCTAGGTACGTAGGTACCTGCAGTGAATAAAATGCATTCTACTACTGAATCGTACAAACTTGATATTGTTTGCTTACAACTTTAATTTAGGTAAGAATTGAAGCTGTTACAAAGTAACAATCGTTCGATCAAGGTTATAAAGGTGGACACAAAATTTCACTGGAATCTTGACACACTTCACCAAGGCTAAATAAACTGAGCGGACGCTAGGCGGCACAAGCGTCATTTCTACAACTTTCCATTTTAATAATATTCAAGCTTCATTTTGGTACCATTTGCGGTAATATGAATTGCTAAATCCTCTTAAAATTTGAAACCAGAAATCACTGACCCCTAAGGCTAAACGAACCGAAAACTCCCCCTCACTATTAATTTATTTCGTATAAATCATTATTTCATAGTATGATTTCATGGTCAGATATTGCCCTGTAAATAAAGCATGCTTTACACAGGTGACAAATCCAACAGCACAAGTTCTAAGCCGGCGGCCACTTGCGCGAAGAAAAACTACTTACAAACAATAAACATACATGTACATTCTATATATGTATATTAATAACGATTGTAACCAACTTATGTACACACTCATATATATTGAATTTAATAAATCAGTTCTTGTACAGATCTTCATGACATGATTTAACAGTATCATTAGCTTTAGTTTATATAATATTTTAGAAGTTTTTGACCAAGTTGCTTTTTATTTGGACTTTGGTTTATATAGGTACTTTTTTTGATAATGAGTTTTATATTTTTATTGATAAAAGCAATTTCCCAGTTATTGCAAATCCAATTCATCATAGCTATGGTGTATTTATTTCTATCATTACTTAAAAAAAGTAATCATTACTGGAGAAAAATCTGTTTATGATTTAGTGCTTTTGACCCTGGGAAGGCCATATAGGACATTGGATGAAAATTCCGGAAAGTTTTCAGGAAATTTGGTAATCCTGGAACATCGTTTAATTTTCAAGATTTTAGGATTGATAGATTCGTGTTGGCCTATGGAAGGAATATCATGTGTTCTTTTGTTTCGTCATTCAAATTGAATTGTATTTGCTATTGCGTGCGGTCAAATAAAATAAAATTTAAATATTTTTTTTTTTTTGATTTTCATTGTGCAAAG
Source organism: Philhelius pedissequus (assembly GCA_910595825.1). Lineage (NCBI taxonomy): Eukaryota > Metazoa > Arthropoda > Insecta > Diptera > Syrphidae > Philhelius > Philhelius pedissequus. The sequence continues at coordinate 242,379,590 of OU343160.1, read as the reverse complement.
TGTATGTTTATTAAGTGCGAAACATTGCGATTTAAATCAATTTTATTTAAGTAATTACGTTATTGAAAAAATTGCGAAAATTGAGATAAAACAAGCGCTTTTGATTTCGTTACGGTGCAATTGGATTTGAGTAATTCGCGAATCAGTGGAAGTTTTAATGATTTTTGTGATTTAGACGAAACGAACAATATTTCGAATGTTTTCATTTCAATGTGTTTTGGTATGTGATTGCAGAACATTTTCATTTGGCCATTTAGTGATTGATTTCAGCAGTACCAAGTCTAATTTGTGATTTTAAAAGTAGGTAATTATGAAACTCGATCAATTTTTTTGATGAATATTAATTTGGTTTGGTTTTCGTTAAAGTTATCATACCACCAGTAAGAAGGTCAAACCTTTCACGTCGCAGTCGTAATTCACAATGTATGGTGACTGTTCGTGCAAACGAAATTACAGACGAATACACAGATCGAAATGTACGCAATCGAGCGAACATGTCGGAAATTCGAGAAAAATTATCTCAAGAACAATGTGCCGTCGTCCAAAGTGGAGACCGAGATAGACAACAGCGCAATAAGAATCAGCAGAGCCATCAAATAAATGAAAATCTACAAAGAAGAAAAAACGCAAGAAATGCCATGAATACAGAAATGCAACGAATTGCTTTCCAATACGAGAGCAAAATTAAATACGGCATACTTTCGTGTGTCTCGATTGGAGCCACGAACGTCCTATGTCCATATCAATGTGGAAGTATGTTGCTCCATCAAATGGATCAAATATGTGAGCAAATACGTGACTAAAGGCAGTGATATGACAGGGTTCGGGATTCAAGCTCCTGATATGCATGATGAGGTGATTCGCTATCAATTGGGCTGGTACATGAACTGCAACGAGGCTATGTGGCAAATTTTTTCGTCTCCGATCCACGAGCGTCACCCAACTGTTGTCCATTTAGCGGTTCACTTGGAAAATGTTCAACTTAACTTTTTCACACCGAGCCGAACGACCACCTGCAACCACGTTGACGAATTTTTTCGATATTTGCGGAAGCATCGAATTCGCACGAACACTTCTTTATTCCGAAATGACACGATATTTTACATGGAATGCGTCATCGAAGAAGTTCCAGCGGCGGAAATAAGGTGGCACAGTTTCTGGATTCCCTGGTGTTTATGAAAGTGATACACTTGGTAAAATATATACAGTTCAGCCGAAAGACGATTAATGCTTCTTTTTAAAATTCCTTTTTGTCAATTTTCGTGGCCCCATTTCATTCGAATCCCTACGTACTGTGGACGGTGTGTTGTTTGCGACAAATCGAGAAGCCTGCCAACGTAGACAATTGCTTGGAAATGATAATCATTGTGATTTGACAATGGCAGATGCCACTATCACCGCGCCTGCCAATCAACTACGGCCACTCTTCGCAATCATAATTTCGACGTGTCCAAAAGATTTGTGGAATAAATAGAACGATGATACGGCCGACGATATTTTGCATCTAAGTCGCACTATGACTAATGATAAGAAAATAGAAATGTCAGATTGAAATGCGCAACGAAGCTTTGATTTTGATCGAAGACATGTGTCTGCCTATGAGTGGTGATTTGATGTGCAAATTGGGAATGCCACCACAAAATCGGCCAATGCATAACGCATTTAATCGATAAAAGGATTTCGATCGAGTCACATTGAGTAATGCACTTCGAAAAAAAGTGCCAATGTTGAATCAAGAACAGAAGAAATTGTGCGATGAATTATTGCAGGCAGTCGATACAGGAAATGGTGGCATTTTCTTTCTCCATGCCCCCGGTGGAACTGGAAAAATATTCCCGATTCCAGTGATTTTGTCTACTATTCATTGGAGATCTGAGATTGCTTTAGCACTCGTATCTTCTTGGATAGCTGGTACGTTGTTGGTAGGCGCTCGAACAGCATACAATAAGTGCCCGAACGACGTTAAGATTGTTCTTGGCGACTTTAACGCCCAGATCGGAAAGGAGGGTATCTTTGGTTCGACGGTCGAAGAACAAAACCTGGAGGACGAAACTTCTGAAAACGGGCTTAAACTGATCGACTTTGCGGCGGGGAGAAATATCACCCTATCAAGCACTCGATTCCCCTATCTATATACACAAGTGTACTCGGAAGTCTCCTGATCAAGGCACTGTTAACCAAATTGATCATGTCGCGATAGACGCCAGGCATGCATCCAGTATCCTGGATGTCCGAACTTACCGAGAGGTCAACATAGACTCGGATCACTACCTGGTACTATCTAGAGTCCGGATGCGGATAGCCTTGGCGCCTCAGCGATGAGAGGATATTAGGAGAAATTTCAACGTCGGTAAACTTTTATCGCGAGAGACAGACACAAATTTTGACGACCGCGTCGCCCTCAATCTCTCAGAAAACGCACCAGCAGCACCAACTATAGACGAACAGTGGAATCATGGCCAGCTAGCCATCGGAAGTAGCGCCTCTAATGTGCTGGGTTTCAATCGACAACCAAAGCGAAATCTCTGGTTCGATGAGGAGTGTCGGCAGGCACATGCAGCCAAGGACGAAGCCTATGAGTCAATGCTGCAAGCCAGGACCAGAACTGTTTAGCGAGCAGCCCCCGAGTTCTATGTGCAAAAAAGAAGAGATGAACACCGACTCCTAAGAAGGAAGAAGAGGGAGCACGAGAAGCAAGCGGTCGAGTCTACTGAGGGATGCTACAGCAGGGGTAACGCTCGAAAGTTCTATCAAATGGTGGAACGATCTACCCAAGGATTCCAGCCCAGAATATAAGCCTGCCGTGATAAAAATGGCAATGTCTTAGGAGATACGCAGACGGTGCCGAAAATTTGGAAGGAACGCTTTTCCAAGCTGCTAAGTGGCGAAGACTGCCAACCATCCATTGCTTTGCAGAACAACCCATTCAACTTGGACAATGATGGTCAAAATATCCGTCCACCCGACCTAGAAGAAGTAACAACAGCGATATCCAAACTTAAGTCGCCCAGGGCCTCGGGTTCAGATGGCCTGTCAGCTGAACTGTTTACGGCAGCGGGAGATGACTTGGTCAGGAGCATACACCACCTCAATTCTAGAATCTGGTCGGAGGAAAGTATGCCCAATGAATGGAAGCAAGGCATAGTGTGCCCTATCCACACAAAAGAAAGTGCTCTGAACTGCGCCAAGTACAGAGGTATAAGTCTACTCAACATCGCATACAAAATAATGTCGACTATTTTATGTATCCACCTAAAACCTTTCACCAACGACCTGATCGGATCTTATCAGTGTGGCTTTAGTCGAGGAAAATCAACTAACGATCAGATTTTCACACTCCGGCAGATCCTGGAAAAAATCCAAGAATTCCAAGTCGATACACACCATCTCTTCATCGACTTCTAAGCCGCCTATGATAACGTGGATAGAGACGAGTTATACAGAGCTTTGTCACATCTCGGCATCCCTGCTAAACTTATCCGCTTGTGCAGAATGACAATGAAGGAATCTCGCTGCTCCGTCAGAGTCGGTAAGAACTTCACCGACGACTTTGATGTCGAGAAAGGTTTGAGACAGGGTGATGCGCTATCATGCAATCTCTTTAACATCGTGCTGGAAGCAATTGTGCGCAACTCAAATGTCAACACCAGAGGCACAATTTTCAAAAGTCGGTTCAACTCCTTTCTTATGCTAATAACATTGACATCATAATCAGAACAAAGCGTGCTGTCAGTGGAGCATTTGCAAGTATTGAAGCGGAAGCGGCGTAAATGGGTTTGAATGTTAACGAGACGAAAACTAAGTTTATGCTGTCATCGAGAAATGAAGTCCAACTCCATCGACTGGGACAAAACGTCACAAGCGACCCTATATAAAACTTTAATCATTACAGTTCTGCTGTATGGGGCAGAGGCATGGACACTGACCAAATCGGATGAAAACCAGCTGAGTTGCTTTGAGAGAAAAATTCTTCGAGTGATGTTTGGCCCAGTGTGCATCGGTGATGAGTGTGGAAGAAGATTTAACGACGAACTTTACGGGCTCTAGAGCGATATCAACCTGGTCAAAAAGCTGAAAATACAGCGACTGAGATGACTAGGTCAAGTGGAGCGCATGCACATCGACGCACCAGCCTGACGAGTCTTCGTATCCAACCCCGGTGGACAACGCGACGGAGGAAGGCCTCATCTTAGGTGGCGCGATCAAGTGGTGAAAGACCTCAACCAACTTGGTGCGCGTAACTGGTGGCAGTTAGCTAGGGATCGGGCTGGCTTGAGAGGGGTGCTGGTTGAGGCCGTGATCCATCCTGGATTGTAAGCGACATCTAAAGTAAGGTAAAGTAAGTAAACGACGTTTCCGTGGTGCACTGATTTTACTGTCAGGCGATTTTCGACAAACTCTGTCTGTCATTGCTAGATCAACTCCGGCAGATGAAATGAATGCTTGCCACATATCCACGGTCTTATGCAAATATGCGAGTCGCTTAACGAAATGACCAGTACGCTGCAGAGTTCTCCAGGCAATGGCGTAATACCAGTGGACTTAGTCACCGGCGTGATTAAATTTCCGAGGAATTTTTACCACTTTACAACAACGCCGGCAGAGCTCATCACGAATGTTTTCCCGAATATTGCTCAAAATTATGTTAACCATGATTGGCTGAGTTCACAAGCGATTTTGCCTGCGAAAAACAAGGATGTCGATTATTTGAAGTTTGTCATTCAAAATCAAATCGCCGGCGAGTTACATTTACTCGAATCCGTGATGGATGAAAACGAAGCCACCAAATATCCCACGGAATTTTTGAATTCTTTGGACGTTCCGGGCTTTCCTCCACAAAATTTAAAATTGAAAGTCAGCTCAGTTATAATTTTGCTGCACAACGCCAATACACCAAAACTTTGTAACGGAATACGTTTGATTTTGAAGAACATCAAATCTAATTCAAGCCACGATTTTGGGGGGAAAATTCAAAGGCGAAGATGTTCTCATTCCACGGATTCCGCTTATTTCGAACGATTTGCCATTCGTGTTTAAGCGTCTTCAATTTCCGGTGCGTTTCGCTTTTGCTATGACAATCAATAAGTGGCATGGACAATCGCTGGATGTTTGTGGCATCAATCTCGAATTCCTATGTTTCTCACATGGTCAATTATATGTGGCATTCTCAGGTATCGGCAAAACTACTGCTTTGTTCGTGTACGCACCCGAAAATAAAACTAAAAATGTTGTATACCATACAGCACTTCAGTAAAAAAGGGTAAGACTGGCCGACACGCTAATCATTTTGAATTGATTGAAAAACATAGACATTGTTATTATAGATTCAAAATAGCTTTTAACGGCCTTTAGTCCACAAAACTTGCGTTTCATCCCGGCAATCTCACTCATCAGTTGGTTAGTGAGCGCCTTACCAATACGCAATTTTTCTTAAGTTCAGTTCAATTTACTTGCATTTTTTGACAAAAAAGCAAAGTGAACTATATCCAACAAGATTAAAATTTTAATCATTAAAATTGGAAGATTTTGTCCTTGACCAGGCATAGTTAATAAGACGGTGTTTTTTTTATAATACAATTCTATATACTACTGAATTACTCAGCCAAGTAGAAGACTTAGCATTATATTTAATTATAAATGCAAGTAAGTTGACCTGAACTTAACAAAAATTGCGTATTGGTAAGGCGCTCACTTACCAACTGATGAGTCCAAGTGAGATTGCCGGGATGAAACGCAAATTTTGTGGACTAAAGGCCGTTAAAAGCTATTTTGAATCAATAATTCAACAAGTCCACATGATCAGATCCAACCTAATGCAGGTTTTTTGTTCATATAAGGAGGGAGATTTTTTATGTGAAAGATTTTGACACATCCATTTGGGTCCATTATTATTATTGCTATTTTTATTCCTGATATTTTTCACAATTCAAACAGCCTTCTATTTGCTGACGATCTGAAGCTTTACCGTAAGATTTCTGACTGTTTTCTCCTTTTGGAAGATCTATCGAAACAGGATTATTGGTACATACAAGCAAAATCAGGTTGTGTTAAATGTATACAAATTTCAAGTTTTGTTGTGTTTCCGAAATTCTAATCCCATTGTGTTTGATTATGTTATTAATCATACAAATTTAGAGTATGTAACAATAAAGAAAGATCTAGGGCTGATCCTGAATACAAAACTTTCCTTCTTACCACACTATGATTTTGTTGTAAACAAACCTATTTATTGTAAGTCAAAAATGTTTTACATTATATCTTTGTATATGAAACCTATAATACTACTATGAGACAGAATTTGTTAGCTAGTAGTTACGTCGATGGGGGCGCTAGTTTCTCTTTTCTTGATATTGAATTGTTGATGTGGAAGAAGAAAAGGTTGAGGCAAAAAGGAAAAAAGCAAGGGAGACGTTCGAATCTTATTAGTTCTGACAACAAGGTAAGGGAGAAAACCGAATAAGCTGTTTTTGCCATGGCAACCTACAAAATATGGCGGGTATAAATAAATTATATCAAGTCTTTTGCCGTATACATGAATTTGAAGTAAGAATGTCATGGATATACATGCATGTATAGGTTATTATAGAATTTATTTTAAAATTTTCTTTCAAATTTTGGATATTTGGGGGGTTTTAGGATTTTGAATTGGAGCTACGTTGCTACTTTTCACTTTTTCTATGCGAAAATAGCAAAGCAATGTTGAGATGTTTTAATATTTTGTTGTTTAGTTAAGTATACATGTGTACCCAGATACCCACCTACATACAATTATGTATGCACATATGTACTTTTTGTTCTTTTTCATATAATATCTGTTAAGCATAATTTAATTTTAGTGTGTAGGTACCTAAATAGTACAGAGTATTTTTTTTATATATTTTTACTAGCGATATTATATATGTAGGACTGTAGGTACTATATTTCAAGTTATGAATTCGTAAACAAATCGAACTCGAGATTTTGATCAAACGTGACATTACGATGATAGCGAAGACGAATAAAAATGGGACCCGCAATTCCGACACTCTGTCTGTCTGTCTAAATGTAAACGTTTTTTTCATAAATATGCCCCCAGTTTTTTTTTTCATTTGACGGTACCTACCTACCTGCCATACTTTTTTTTACCAAAAATGTACAATTATTTTTCTCAAAAACGGCTGCAACAACTTTTATAAAAAAATCAATTCATTAATGAAGCGAAAAGGTAATTTTTGGTAACTTTTTACTTGCGATTATAGGTACTAAAGGCAAGTTATGCATTCGTAAAAAAAAAAAAAATTCTAACAATCAAACATGATGGATAGATTACGATAATAGCGAAGCCTAAAAAAGTGATCGGCAAAAAATGTCAGTCTGTAAGTCTGTCAGTCCGTCAGTCTATCAGTCTGTCAGTCTGTCAGTCTGTCAGTCTCTCAAACTGTCAGTCTGTCAGTCTGTCAGTCTGTCAGTCTGTCAGTCTGTCAGTCTGTCAGTCTGTCAGTCTGTCAGTCTGTCAGTCTGTCAGTCTGTCAGTCTGTCAGTCTGTCAGTCTGTCAGTCTGTCAGTCTGTCAGTCTGTCAGTCTGTCAGTCTGTCAGTCTGTCAGTCTGTCAGTCTGTCAGTCTGTCAGTCTGTCAGTCTGTCAGTCTGTCAGTCTGTCAGTCTGTCAGTCTGTCAGTCTGTCAGTCTGTCAGTCTGTCAGTCTGTCAGTCTGTCAGTCTGTCAGTCTGTCAGTCTGTCAGTCTGTCAGTCTGTCAGTCTGTCAGTCTGTCAGTCTGTCAGTCTGTCAGTCTGTCAGTCTGTCAGTCTGTCTGTCAGTCTGTCAGTCTGTCAGTCTGTCAGTCTGTCAGTCTGTCAGTCTGTCAGTCTGTCAGTCTGTCAGTCTGTCAGTCTGTCAGTCTGTCAGTCTGTCAGTCTGTCAGTCTGTCAGTCTGTCAGTCTGTCAGTCTGTCAGTCTGTCAGTCTGTCAGTCTGTCAGTCTGTCAGTCTGTCAGTCTGTCAGTCTGTCAGTCTGTCAGTCTGTCAGTCTGTCAGTCTGTCAGTCTGTCAGTCTGTCAGTCTGTCAGTCTGTCAGTCTGTCAGTCTGTCAGTCTGTCAGTCTGTCAGTCTGTCAGTCTGTCAGTCTGTCAGTCTGTCAGTCTGTCAGTCTGTCAGTCTGTCAGTCTGTCAGTCTGTCAGTCTGTCAGTCTGTCAGTCTGTCAGTCTGTCAGTCTGTCAGTCTGTCAGTCTGTCAGTCTGTCAGTCTGTCAGTCTGTCAGTCTGTCAGTCTGTCAGTCTGTCAGTCTGTCAGTCTGTCAGTCTGTCAGTCTGTCAGTCTGTCAGTCTGTCAGTCTGTCAGTCTGTCAGTCTGTCAGTCTGTCAGTCTGTCAGTCTGTCAGTCTGTCAGTCTGTCAGTCTGTCAGTCTGTCAGTCTGTCAGTCTGTCAGTCTGTCAGTCTGTCAGTCTGTCAGTCTGTCAGTCTGTCAGTCTGTCAGTCTGTCAGTCTGTCAGTCTGTCAGTCTGTCAGTCTGTCAGTCTGTCAGTCTGTCAGTCTGTCAGTCTGTCAGTCTGTCAGTCTGTCAGTCTGTCAGTCTGTCAGTCTGTCAGTCTGTCAGTCTGTCAGTCTGTCAGTCTGTCAGTCTGTCAGTCTGTCAGTCTGTCAGTCTGTCAGTCTGTCAGTCTGTCAGTCTGTCAGTCTGTCAGTCTGTCAGTCTGTCAGTCTGTCAGTCTGTCAGTCTGTCAGTCTGTCAGTCTGTCAGTCTGTCAGTCTGTCAGTCTGTCAGTCTGTCAGTCTGTCAGTCTGTCAGTCTGTCAGTCTGTCAGTCTGTCAGTCTGTCAGTCTGTCAGTCTGTCAGTCTGTCAGTCTGTCAGTCTGTCAGTCTGTCAGTCTGTCAGTCTGTCAGTCTGTCAGTCTGTCAGTCTGTCAGTCTGTCAGTCTGTCAGTCTGTCAGTCTGTCAGTCTGTCAGTCTGTCAGTCTGTCAGTCTGTCAGTCTGTCAGTCTGTCAGTCTGTCAGTCTGTCAGTCTGTCAGTCTGTCAGTCTGTCAGTCTGTCAGTCTGTCAGTCTGTCAGTCTGTCAGTCTGTCAGTCTGTCAGTCTGTCAGTCTGTCAGTCTGTCAGTCTGTCAGTCTGTCAGTCTGTCAGTCTGTCAGTCTGTCAGTCTGTCAGTCTGTCAGTCTGTCAGTCTGTCAGTCTGTCAGTCTGTCAGTCTGTCAGTCTGTCAGTCTGTCAGTCTGTCAGTCTGTCAGTCTGTCAGTCTGTCAGTCTGTCAGTCTGTCAGTCTGTCAGTCTGTCAGTCTGTCAGTCTGTCAGTCTGTCAGTCTGTCAGTCTGTCAGTCTGTCAGTCTGTCAGTCTGTCAGTCTGTCAGTCTGTCAGTCTGTCAGTCTGTCAGTCTGTCAGTCTGTCAGTCTGTCAGTCTGTCAGTCTGTCAGTCTGTCAGTCTGTCAGTCTGTCAGTCTGTCAGTCTGTCAGTCTGTCAGTCTGTCAGTCTGTCAGTCTGTCAGTCTGTCAGTCTGTCAGTCTGTCAGTCTGTCAGTCTGTCAGTCTGTCAGTCTGTCAGTCTGTCGTCTGAGTCTGTCAGTCTGTCAGTCTGTCAGTCTGTCAGTCTGTCAGTCTGTCAGTCTGTCAGTCTGTCAGTCTGTCAGTCTGTCAGTCTGTCAGTCTGTCAGTCTGTCAGTCTGTCAGTCTGTCAGTCTGTCATCAGTCTGTCAGTCTGTCAGTCTGTCAGTCTGTCAGTCTGTCAGTCTGTCAGTCTGTCAGTCTGTCAGTCTGTCAGTCTGTCAGTCTGTCAGTCTGTCAGTCTGTCAGTCTGTCAGTCTGTCAGTCTGTCAGTCTGTCAGTCTGTCAGTCTGTCAGTCTGTCAGTCTGTCAGTCTGTCAGTCTGTCAGTCTGTCAGTCTGTCAGTCTGTCAGTCTGTCAGTCTGTCAGTCTGTCAGTCTGTCAGTCTGTCAGTCTGTCAGTCTGTCAGTCTGTCAGTCTGTCAGTCTGTCAGTCTGTCAGTCTGTCAGTCTGTCAGTCTGTCAGTCTGTCAGTCTGTCAGTCTGTCAGTCTGTCAGTCTGTCAGTCTGTCAGTCTGTCAGTCTGTCAGTCTGTCAGTCTGTCAGTCTGTCAGTCTGTCAGTCTGTCAGTCTGTCAGTCTGTCAGTCTGTCAGTCTGTCAGTCTGTCAGTCTGTCAGTCTGTCAGTCTGTCAGTCTGTCAGTCTGTCAGTCTGTCAGTCTGTCAGTCTGTCAGTCTGTCAGTCTGTCAGTCTGTCAGTCTGTCAGTCTGTCAGTCTGTCAGTCTGTCAGTCTGTCAGTCTGTCAGTCTGTCAGTCTGTCAGTCTGTCAGTCTGTCAGTCTGTCAGTCTGTCAGTCTGTCAGTCTGTCAGTCTGTCAGTCTGTCAGTCTGTCAGTCTGTCAGTCTGTCAGTCTGTCAGTCTGTCAGTCTGTCAGTCTGTCAGTCTGTCAGTCTGTCAGTCTGTCAGTCTGTCAGTCTGTCAGTCTGTCAGTCTGTCAGTCTGTCAGTCTGTCAGTCTGTCAGTCTGTCAGTCTGTCAGTCTGTCAGTCTGTCAGTCTGTCAGTCTGTCAGTCTGTCAGTCTGTCAGTCTGTCAGTCTGTCAGTCTGTCAGTCTGTCAGTCTGTCAGTCTGTCAGTCTGTCAGTCTGTCAGTCTGTCAGTCTGTCAGTCTGTCAGTCTGTCAGTCTGTCAGTCTGTCAGTCTGTCAGTCTGTCAGTCTGTCAGTCTGTCAGTCTGTCAGTCTGTCAGTCTGTCAGTCTGTCAGTCTGTCAGTCTGTCAGTCTGTCAGTCTGTCAGTCTGTCAGTCTGTCAGTCTGTCAGTCTGTCAGTCTGTCAGTCTGTCAGTCTGTCAGTCTGTCAGTCTGTCAGTCTGTCAGTCTGTCAGTCTGTCAGTCTGTCAGTCTGTCAGTCTGTCAGTCTGTCAGTCTGTCAGTCTGTCAGTCTGTCAGTCTGTCAGTCTGTCAGTCTGTCAGTCTGTCAGTCTGTCAGTCTGTCAGTCTGTCAGTCTGTCAGTCTGTCAGTCTGTCAGTCTGTCAGTCTGTCAGTCTGTCAGTCTGTCAGTCTGTCAGTCTGTCAGTCTGTCAGTCTGTCAGTCTGTCAGTCTGTCAGTCTGTCAGTCTGTCTGTCAGATCTGTCAGTCTGTCAGTCTGTCAGTCTGTCAGTCTGTCAGTCTGTCAGTCTGTCAGTCTGTCAGTCTGTCAGTCTGTCAGTCTGTCAGTCTGTCAGTCTGTCAGTCTGTCAGTCTGTCAGTCTGTCAGTCTGTCAGTCTGTCAGTCTGTCAGTCTGTCAGTCTGTCAGTCTGTCAGTCTGTCAGTCTGTCAGTCTGTCAGTCTGTCAGTCTGTCAGTCTGTCAGTCTGTCAGTCTGTCAGTCTGTCAGTCTGTCAGTCTGTCAGTCTGTCAGTCTGTCAGTCTGTCAGTCTGTCAGTCTGTCAGTCTGTCAGTCTGTCAGTCTGTCAGTCTGTCAGTCTGTCAGTCTGTCAGTCTGTCAGTCTGTCAGTCTGTCAGTCTGTCAGTCTGTCAGTCTGTCAGTCTGTCAGTCTGTCAGTCTGTCAGTCTGTCAGTCTGTCAGTCTGTCAGTCTGTCAGTCTGTCAGTCTGTCAGTCTGTCAGTCTGTCAGTCTGTCAGTCTGTCAGTCTGTCAGTCTGTCAGTCTGTCAGTCTGTCAGTCTGTCAGTCTGTCAGTCTGTCAGTCTGTCAGTCTGTCAGTCTGTCAGTCTGTCAGTCTGTCAGTCTGTCAGTCTGTCAGTCTGTCAGTCTGTCAGTCTGTCAGTCTGTCAGTCTGTCAGTCTGTCAGTCTGTCAGTCTGTCAGTCTGTCAGTCTGTCAGTCTGTCAGTCTGTCAGTCTGTCAGTCTGTCAGTCTGTCAGTCTGTCAGTCTGTCAGTCTGTCAGTCTGTCAGTCTGTCAGTCTGTCAGTCTGTCAGTCTGTCAGTCTGTCAGTCTGTCAGTCTGTCAGTCTGTCAGTCTGTCAGTCTGTCAGTCTGTCAGTCTGTCAGTCTGTCAGTCTGTCAGTCTGTCAGTCTGTCAGTCTGTCAGTCTGTCAGTCTGTCAGTCTGTCAGTCTGTCAGTCTGTCAGTCTGTCAGTCTGTCAGTCTGTCAGTCTGTCAGTCTGTCAGTCTGTCAGTCTGTCAGTCTGTCAGTCTGTCAGTCTGTCAGTCTGTCAGTCTGTCAGTCTGTCAGTCTGTCAGTCTGTCAGTCTGTCAGTCTGTCAGTCTGTCAGTCTGTCAGTCTGTCAGTCTGTCAGTCTGTCAGTCTGTCAGTCTGTCAGTCTGTCAGTCTGTCAGTCTGTCAGTCTGTCAGTCTGTCAGTCTGTCAGTCTGTCAGTCTGTCAGTCTGTCAGTCTGTCAGTCTGTCAGTCTGTCAGTCTGTCAGTCTGTCAGTCTGTCAGTCTGTCAGTCTGTCAGTCTGTCAGTCTGTCAGTCTGTCAGTCTGTCAGTCTGTCAGTCTGTCAGTCTGTCAGTCTGTCAGTCTGTCAGTCTGTCAGTCTGTCAGTCTGTCAGTCTGTCAGTCTGTCAGTCTGTCAGTCTGTCAGTCTGTCAGTCTGTCAGTCTGTCAGTCTGTCAGTCTGTCAGTCTGTCAGTCTGTCAGTCTGTCAGTCTGTCAGTCTGTCAGTCTGTCAGTCTGTCAGTCTGTCAGTCTGTCAGTCTGTCAGTCTGTCAGTCTGTCAGTCTGTCAGTCTGTCAGTCTGTCAGTCTGTCAGTCTGTCAGTCTGTCAGTCTGTCAGTCTGTCAGTCTGTCAGTCTGTCAGTCTGTCAGTCTGTCAGTCTGTCAGTCTGTCAGTCTGTCAGTCTGTCAGTCTGTCAGTCTGTCAGTCTGTCAGTCTGTCAGTCTGTCAGTCTGTCAGTCTGTCAGTCTGTCAGTCTGTCAGTCTGTCAGTCTGTCAGTCTGTCAGTCTGTCAGTCTGTCAGTCTGTCAGTCTGTCAGTCTGTCAGTCTGTCAGTCTGTCAGTCTGTCAGTCTGTCAGTCTGTCAGTCTGTCAGTCTGTCAGTCTGTCAGTCTGTCAGTCTGTCAGTCTGTCAGTCTGTCAGTCTGTCAGTCTGTCAGTCTGTCAGTCTGTCAGTCTGTCAGTCTGTCAGTCTGTCAGTCTGTCAGTCTGTCAGTCTGTCAGTCTGTCAGTCTGTCAGTCTGTCAGTCTGTCAGTCTGTCAGTCTGTCAGTCTGTCAGTCTGTCAGTCTGTCAGTCTGTCAGTCTGTCAGTCTGTCAGTCTGTCAGTCTGTCAGTCTGTCAGTCTGTCAGTCTGTCAGTCTGTCAGTCTGTCAGTCTGTCAGTCTGTCAGTCTGTCAGTCTGTCAGTCTGTCAGTCTGTCAGTCTGTCAGTCTGTCAGTCTGTCAGTCTGTCAGTCTGTCAGTCTGTCAGTCTGTCAGTCTGTCAGTCTGTCAGTCTGTCAGTCTGTCAGTCTGTCAGTCTGTCAGTCTGTCAGTCTGTCAGTCTGTCAGTCTGTCAGTCTGTCAGTCTGTCAGTCTGTCAGTCTGTCAGTCTGTCAGTCTGTCAGTCTGTCAGTCTGTCAGTCTGTCAGTCTGTCAGTCTGTCAGTCTGTCAGTCTGTCAGTCTGTCAGTCTGTCAGTCTGTCAGTCTGTCAGTCTGTCAGTCTGTCAGTCTGTCAGTCTGTCAGTCTGTCAGTCTGTCAGTCTGTCAGTCTGTCAGTCTGTCAGTCTGTCAGTCTGTCAGTCTGTCAGTCTGTCAGTCTGTCAGTCTGTCAGTCTGTCAGTCTGTCAGTCTGTCAGTCTGTCAGTCTGTCAGTCTGTCAGTCTGTCAGTCTGTCAGTCTGTCAGTCTGTCAGTCTGTCAGTCTGTCAGTCTGTCAGTCTGTCAGTCTGTCAGTCTGTCAGTCTGTCAGTCTGTCAGTCTGTCAGTCTGTCAGTCTGTCAGTCTGTCAGTCTGTCAGTCTGTCAGTCTGTCAGTCTGTCAGTCTGTCAGTCTGTCAGTCTGTCAGTCTGTCAGTCTGTCAGTCTGTCAGTCTGTCAGTCTGTCAGTCTGTCAGTCTGTCAGTCTGTCAGTCTGTCAGTCTGTCAGTCTGTCAGTCTGTCAGTCTGTCAGTCTGTCAGTCTGTCAGTCTGTCAGTCTGTCAGTCTGTCAGTCTGTCAGTCTGTCAGTCTGTCAGTCTGTCAGTCTGTCAGTCTGTCAGTCTGTCAGTCTGTCAGTCTGTCAGTCTGTCAGTCTGTCAGTCTGTCAGTCTGTCAGTCTGTCAGTCTGTCAGTCTGTCAGTCTGTCAGTCTGTCAGTCTGTCAGTCTGTCAGTCTGTCAGTCTGTCAGTCTGTCAGTCTGTCAGTCTGTCAGTCTGTCAGTCTGTCAGTCTGTCAGTCTGTCAGTCTGTCAGTCTGTCAGTCTGTCAGTCTGTCAGTCTGTCAGTCTGTCAGTCTGTCAGTCTGTCAGTCTGTCAGTCTGTCAGTCTGTCAGTCTGTCAGTCTGTCAGTCTGTCAGTCTGTCAGTCTGTCAGTCTGTCAGTCTGTCAGTCTGTCAGTCTGTCAGTCTGTCAGTCTGTCAGTCTGTCAGTCTGTCAGTCTGTCAGTCTGTCAGTCTGTCAGTCTGTCAGTCTGTCAGTCTGTCAGTCTGTCAGTCTGTCAGTCTGTCAGTCTGTCAGTCTGTCAGTCTGTCAGTCTGTCAGTCTGTCAGTCTGTCAGTCTGTCAGTCTGTCAGTCTGTCAGTCTGTCAGTCTGTCAGTCTGTCAGTCTGTCAGTCTGTCAGTCTGTCAGTCTGTCAGTCTGTCAGTCTGTCAGTCTGTCAGTCTGTCAGTCTGTCAGTCTGTCAGTCTGTCAGTCTGTCAGTCTGTCAGTCTGTCAGTCTGTCAGTCTGTCAGTCTGTCAGTCTGTCAGTCTGTCAGTCTGTCAGTCTGTCAGTCTGTCAGTCTGTCAGTCTGTCAGTCTGTCAGTCTGTCAGTCTGTCAGTCTGTCAGTCTGTCAGTCTGTCAGTCTGTCAGTCTGTCAGTCTGTCAGTCTGTCAGTCTGTCAGTCTGTCAGTCTGTCAGTCTGTCAGTCTGTCAGTCTGTCAGTCTGTCAGTCTGTCAGTCTGTCAGTCTGTCAGTCTGTCAGTCTGTCAGTCTGTCAGTCTGTCAGTCTGTCAGTCTGTCAGTCTGTCAGTCTGTCAGTCTGTCAGTCTGTCAGTCTGTCAGTCTGTCAGTCTGTCAGTCTGTCAGTCTGTCAGTCTGTCAGTCTGTCAGTCTGTCAGTCTGTCAGTCTGTCAGTCTGTCAGTCTGTCAGTCTGTCAGTCTGTCAGTCTGTCAGTCTGTCAGTCTGTCAGTCTGTCAGTCTGTCAGTCTGTCAGTCTGTCAGTCTGTCAGTCTGTCAGTCTGTCAGTCTGTCAGTCTGTCAGTCTGTCAGTCTGTCAGTCTGTCAGTCTGTCAGTCTGTCAGTCTGTCAGTCTGTCAGTCTGTCAGTCTGTCAGTCTGTCAGTCTGTCAGTCTGTCAGTCTGTCAGTCTGTCAGTCTGTCAGTCTGTCAGTCTGTCAGTCTGTCAGTCTGTCAGTCTGTCAGTCTGTCAGTCTGTCAGTCTGTCAGTCTGTCAGTCTGTCAGTCTGTCAGTCTGTCAGTCTGTCAGTCTGTCAGTCTGTCAGTCTGTCAGTCTGTCAGTCTGTCAGTCTGTCAGTCTGTCAGTCTGTCAGTCTGTCAGTCTGTCAGTCTGTCAGTCTGTCAGTCTGTCAGTCTGTCAGTCTGTCAGTCTGTCAGTCTGTCAGTCTGTCAGTCTGTCAGTCTGTCAGTCTGTCAGTCTGTCAGTCTGTCAGTCTGTCAGTCTGTCAGTCTGTCAGTCTGTCAGTCTGTCAGTCTGTCAGTCTGTCAGTCTGTCAGTCTGTCAGTCTGTCAGTCTGTCAGTCTGTCAGTCTGTCAGTCTGTCAGTCTGTCAGTCTGTCAGTCTGTCAGTCTGTCAGTCTGTCAGTCTGTCAGTCTGTCAGTCTGTCAGTCTGTCAGTCTGTCAGTCTGTCAGTCTGTCAGTCTGTCAGTCTGTCAGTCTGTCAGTCTGTCAGTCTGTCAGTCTGTCAGTCTGTCAGTCTGTCAGTCTGTCAGTCTGTCAGTCTGTCAGTCTGTCAGTCTGTCAGTCTGTCAGTCTGTCAGTCTGTCAGTCTGTCAGTCTGTCAGTCTGTCAGTCTGTCAGTCTGTCAGTCTGTCAGTCTGTCAGTCTGTCAGTCTGTCAGTCTGTCAGTCTGTCAGTCTGTCAGTCTGTCAGTCTGTCAGTCTGTCAGTCTGTCAGTCTGTCAGTCTGTCAGTCTGTCAGTCTGTCAGTCTGTCAGTCTGTCAGTCTGTCAGTCTGTCAGTCTGTCAGTCTGTCAGTCTGTCAGTCTGTCAGTCTGTCAGTCTGTCAGTCTGTCAGTCTGTCAGTCTGTCAGTCTGTCAGTCTGTCAGTCTGTCAGTCTGTCAGTCTGTCAGTCTGTCAGTCTGTCAGTCTGTCAGTCTGTCAGTCTGTCAGTCTGTCAGTCTGTCAGTCTGTCAGTCTGTCAGTCTGTCAGTCTGTCAGTCTGTCAGTCTGTCAGTCTGTCAGTCTGTCAGTCTGTCAGTCTGTCAGTCTGTCAGTCTGTCAGTCTGTCAGTCTGTCAGTCTGTCAGTCTGTCAGTCTGTCAGTCTGTCAGTCTGTCAGTCTGTCAGTCTGTCAGTCTGTCAGTCTGTCAGTCTGTCAGTCTGTCAGTCTGTCAGTCTGTCAGTCTGTCAGTCTGTCAGTCTGTCAGTCTGTCAGTCTGTCAGTCTGTCAGTCTGTCAGTCTGTCAGTCTGTCAGTCTGTCAGTCTGTCAGTCTGTCAGTCTGTCAGTCTGTCAGTCTGTCAGTCTGTCAGTCTGTCAGTCTGTCAGTCTGTCAGTCTGTCAGTCTGTCAGTCTGTCAGTCTGTCAGTCTGTCAGTCTGTCAGTCTGTCAGTCTGTCAGTCTGTCAGTCTGTCAGTCTGTCAGTCTGTCAGTCTGTCAGTCTGTCAGTCTGTCAGTCTGTCAGTCTGTCAGTCTGTCAGTCTGTCAGTCTGTCAGTCTGTCAGTCTGTCAGTCTGTCAGTCTGTCAGTCTGTCAGTCTGTCAGTCTGTCAGTCTGTCAGTCTGTCAGTCTGTCAGTCTGTCAGTCTGTCAGTCTGTCAGTCTGTCAGTCTGTCAGTCTGTCAGTCTGTCAGTCTGTCAGTCTGTCAGTCTGTCAGTCTGTCAGTCTGTCAGTCTGTCAGTCTGTCAGTCTGTCAGTCTGTCAGTCTGTCAGTCTGTCAGTCTGTCAGTCTGTCAGTCTGTCAGTCTGTCAGTCTGTCAGTCTGTCAGTCTGTCAGTCTGTCAGTCTGTCAGTCTGTCAGTCTGTCAGTCTGTCAGTCTGTCAGTCTGTCAGTCTGTCAGTCTGTCAGTCTGTCAGTCTGTCAGTCTGTCAGTCTGTCAGTCTGTCAGTCTGTCAGTCTGTCAGTCTGTCAGTCTGTCAGTCTGTCAGTCTGTCAGTCTGTCAGTCTGTCAGTCTGTCAGTCTGTCAGTCTGTCAGTCTGTCAGTCTGTCAGTCTGTCAGTCTGTCAGTCTGTCAGTCTGTCAGTCTGTCAGTCTGTCAGTCTGTCAGTCTGTCAGTCTGTCAGTCTGTCAGTCTGTCAGTCTGTCAGTCTGTCAGTCTGTCAGTCTGTCAGTCTGTCAGTCTGTCAGTCTGTCAGTCTGTCAGTCTGTCAGTCTGTCAGTCTGTCAGTCTGTCAGTCTGTCAGTCTGTCAGTCTGTCAGTCTGTCAGTCTGTCAGTCTGTCAGTCTGTCAGTCTGTCAGTCTGTCAGTCTGTCAGTCTGTCAGTCTGTCAGTCTGTCAGTCTGTCAGTCTGTCAGTCTGTCAGTCTGTCAGTCTGTCAGTCTGTCAGTCTGTCAGTCTGTCAGTCTGTCAGTCTGTCAGTCTGTCAGTCTGTCAGTCTGTCAGTCTGTCAGTCTGTCAGTCTGTCAGTCTGTCAGTCTGTCAGTCTGTCAGTCTGTCAGTCTGTCAGTCTGTCAGTCTGTCAGTCTGTCAGTCTGTCAGTCTGTCAGTCTGTCAGTCTGTCAGTCTGTCAGTCTGTCAGTCTGTCAGTCTGTCAGTCTGTCAGTCTGTCAGTCTGTCAGTCTGTCAGTCTGTCAGTCTGTCAGTCTGTCAGTCTGTCAGTCTGTCAGTCTGTCAGTCTGTCAGTCTGTCAGTCTGTCAGTCTGTCAGTCTGTCAGTCTGTCAGTCTGTCAGTCTGTCAGTCTGTCAGTCTGTCAGTCTGTCAGTCTGTCAGTCTGTCAGTCTGTCAGTCTGTCAGTCTGTCAGTCTGTCAGTCTGTCAGTCTGTCAGTCTGTCAGTCTGTCAGTCTGTCAGTCTGTCAGTCTGTCAGTCTGTCAGTCTGTCAGTCTGTCAGTCTGTCAGTCTGTCAGTCTGTCAGTCTGTCAGTCTGTCAGTCTGTCAGTCTGTCAGTCTGTCAGTCTGTCAGTCTGTCAGTCTGTCAGTCTGTCAGTCTGTCAGTCTGTCAGTCTGTCAGTCTGTCAGTCTGTCAGTCTGTCAGTCTGTCAGTCTGTCAGTCTGTCAGTCTGTCAGTCTGTCAGTCTGTCAGTCTGTCAGTCTGTCAGTCTGTCAGTCTGTCAGTCTGTCAGTCTGTCAGTCTGTCAGTCTGTCAGTCTGTCAGTCTGTCAGTCTGTCAGTCTGTCAGTCTGTCAGTCTGTCAGTCTGTCAGTCTGTCAGTCTGTCAGTCTGTCAGTCTGTCAGTCTGTCAGTCTGTCAGTCTGTCAGTCTGTCAGTCTGTCAGTCTGTCAGTCTGTCAGTCTGTCAGTCTGTCAGTCTGTCAGTCTGTCAGTCTGTCAGTCTGTCAGTCTGTCAGTCTGTCAGTCTGTCAGTCTGTCAGTCTGTCAGTCTGTCAGTCTGTCAGTCTGTCAGTCTGTCAGTCTGTCAGTCTGTCAGTCTGTCAGTCTGTCAGTCTGTCAGTCTGTCAGTCTGTCAGTCTGTCAGTCTGTCAGTCTGTCAGTCTGTCAGTCTGTCAGTCTGTCAGTCTGTCAGTCTGTCAGTCTGTCAGTCTGTCAGTCTGTCAGTCTGTCAGTCTGTCAGTCTGTCAGTCTGTCAGTCTGTCAGTCTGTCAGTCTGTCAGTCTGTCAGTCTGTCAGTCTGTCAGTCTGTCAGTCTGTCAGTCTGTCAGTCTGTCAGTCTGTCAGTCTGTCAGTCTGTCAGTCTGTCAGTCTGTCAGTCTGTCAGTCTGTCAGTCTGTCAGTCTGTCAGTCTGTCAGTCTGTCAGTCTGTCAGTCTGTCAGTCTGTCAGTCTGTCAGTCTGTCAGTCTGTCAGTCTGTCAGTCTGTCAGTCTGTCAGTCTGTCAGTCTGTCAGTCTGTCAGTCTGTCAGTCTGTCAGTCTGTCAGTCTGTCAGTCTGTCAGTCTGTCAGTCTGTCAGTCTGTCAGTCTGTCAGTCTGTCAGTCTGTCAGTCTGTCAGTCTGTCAGTCTGTCAGTTCAGTCTGTCAGTCTGTCAGTCTGTCAGTCTGTCAGTCTGTCAGTCTGTCAGTCTGTCAGTCTGTCAGTCTGTCAGTCTGTCAGTCTGTCAGTCTGTCAGTCTGTCAGTCTGTCAGTCTGTCAGTCTGTCAGTCTGTCAGTCTGTCAGTCTGTCAGTCTGTCAGTCGTCAGTCTGTCAGTCTGTCAGTCTGTCAGTCTGTCAGTCTGTCAGTCTGTCAGTCTGTCAGTCTGTCAGTCTGTCAGTCTGTCATCTGTCAGTCTGTCAGTCTGTCAGTCTGTCAGTCTGTCAGTCTGTCAGTCTGTCAGTCTGTCAGTCTGTCAGTCTGTCAGTCTGTCAGTCTGTCAGTCTGTCAGTCTGTCAGTCTGTCAGTCTGTCAGTCTGTCAGTCTGTCAGTCTGTCAGTCTGTCAGTCTGTCAGTCTGTCAGTCTGTCAGTCTGTCAGTCTGTCAGTCTGTCAGTCTGTCAGTCTGTCAGTCTGTCAGTCTGTCAGTCTGTCAGTCTGTCAGTCTGTCAGTCTGTCAGTCTGTCAGTCTGTCAGTCTGTCAGTCTGTCAGTCTGTCAGTCTGTCAGTCTGTCAGTCTGTCAGTCTGTCAGTCTGTCAGTCTGTCAGTCTGTCAGTCTGTCAGTCTGTCAGTCTGTCAGTCTGTCAGTCTGTCAGTCTGTCAGTCTGTCAGTCTGTCAGTCTGTCAGTCTGTCAGTCTGTCAGTCTGTCAGTCTGTCAGTCTGTCAGTCTGTCAGTCTGTCAGTCTGTCAGTCTGTCAGTCTGTCAGTCTGTCAGTCTGTCAGTCTGTCAGTCTGTCAGTCTGTCAGTCTGTCAGTCTGTCAGTCTGTCAGTCTGTCAGTCTGTCAGTCTGTCAGTCTGTCAGTCTGTCAGTCTGTCAGTCTGTCAGTCTGTCAGTCTGTCAGTCTGTCAGTCTGTCAGTCTGTCAGTCTGTCAGTCTGTCAGTCTGTCAGTCTGTCAGTCTGTCAGTCTGTCAGTCTGTCAGTCTGTCAGTCTGTCAGTCTGTCAGTCTGTCAGTCTGTCAGTCTGTCAGTCTGTCAGTCTGTCAGTCTGTCAGTCTGTCAGTCTGTCAGTCTGTCAGTCTGTCAGTCTGTCAGTCTGTCAGTCTGTCAGTCTGTCAGTCTGTCAGTCTGTCAGTCTGTCAGTCTGTCAGTCTGTCAGTCTGTCAGTCTGTCAGTCTGTCAGTCTGTCAGTCTGTCAGTCTGTCAGTCTGTCAGTCTGTCAGTCTGTCAGTCTGTCAGTCTGTCAGTCTGTCAGTCTGTCAGTCTGTCAGTCTGTCAGTCTGTCAGTCTGTCAGTCTGTCAGTCTGTCAGTCTGTCAGTCTGTCAGTCTGTCAGTCTGTCAGTCTGTCAGTCTGTCAGTCTGTCAGTCTGTCAGTCTGTCAGTCTGTCAGTCTGTCAGTCTGTCAGTCTGTCAGTCTGTCAGTCTGTCAGTCTGTCAGTCTGTCAGTCTGTCAGTCTGTCAGTCTGTCAGTCTGTCAGTCTGTCAGTCTGTCAGTCTGTCAGTCTGTCAGTCTGTCAGTCTGTCAGTCTGTCAGTCTGTCAGTCTGTCAGTCTGTCAGTCTGTCAGTCTGTCAGTCTGTCAGTCTGTCAGTCTGTCAGTCTGTCAGTCTGTCAGTCTGTCAGTCTGTCAGTCTGTCAGTCTGTCAGTCTGTCAGTCTGTCAGTCTGTCAGTCTGTCAGTCTGTCAGTCTGTCAGTCTGTCAGTCTGTCAGTCTGTCAGTCTGTCAGTCTGTCAGTCTGTCAGTCTGTCAGTCTGTCAGTCTGTCAGTCTGTCAGTCTGTCAGTCTGTCAGTCTGTCAGTCTGTCAGTCTGTCAGTCTGTCAGTCTGTCAGTCTGTCAGTCTGTCAGTCTGTCAGTCTGTCAGTCTGTCAGTCTGTCAGTCTGTCAGTCTGTCAGTCTGTCAGTCTGTCAGTCTGTCAGTCTGTCAGTCTGTCAGTCTGTCAGTCTGTCAGTCTGTCAGTCTGTCAGTCTGTCAGTCTGTCAGTCTGTCAGTCTGTCAGTCTGTCAGTCTGTCAGTCTGTCAGTCTGTCAGTCTGTCAGTCTGTCAGTCTGTCAGTCTGTCAGTCTGTCAGTCTGTCAGTCTGTCAGTCTGTCAGTCTGTCAGTCTGTCAGTCTGTCAGTCTGTCAGTCTGTCAGTCTGTCAGTCTGTCAGTCTGTCAGTCTGTCAGTCTGTCAGTCTGTCAGTCTGTCAGTCTGTCAGTCTGTCAGTCTGTCAGTCTGTCAGTCTGTCAGTCTGTCAGTCTGTCAGTCTGTCAGTCTGTCAGTCTGTCAGTCTGTCAGTCTGTCAGTCTGTCAGTCTGTCAGTCTGTCAGTCTGTCAGTCTGTCAGTCTGTCAGTCTGTCAGTCTGTCAGTCTGTCAGTCTGTCAGTCTGTCAGTCTGTCAGTCTGTCAGTCTGTCAGTCTGTCAGTCTGTCAGTCTGTCTGTCAGTCTGTCAGTCTGTCAGTCTGTCGTCAGTCTGTCAGTCTGTCAGTCTGTCAGTCTGTCAGTCTGTCAGTCTGTCAGTCTGTCAGTCTGTCAGTCTGTCAGTCTGTCAGTCTGTCAGTCTGTCAGTCTGTCAGTCTGTCAGTCTGTCAGTCTGTCAGTCTGTCAGTCTGTCAGTCTGTCAGTCTGTCAGTCTGTCAGTCTGTCAGTCTGTCAGTCTGTCAGTCTGTCAGTCTGTCAGTCTGTCAGTCTGTCAGTCTGTCAGTCTGTCAGTCTGTCAGTCTGTCAGTCTGTCAGTCTGTCAGTCTGTCAGTCTGTCAGTCTGTCAGTCTGTCAGTCTGTCAGTCTGTCAGTCTGTCAGTCTGTCAGTCTGTCAGTCTGTCAGTCTGTCAGTCTGTCAGTCTGTCAGTCTGTCAGTCTGTCAGTCTGTCAGTCTGTCAGTCTGTCAGTCTGTCAGTCTGTCAGTCTGTCAGTCTGTCAGTCTGTCAGTCTGTCAGTCTGTCAGTCTGTCAGTCTGTCAGTCTGTCAGTCTGTCAGTCTGTCAGTCTGTCAGTCTGTCAGTCTGTCAGTCTGTCAGTCTGTCAGTCTGTCAGTCTGTCAGTCTGTCAGTCTGTCAGTCTGTCAGTCTGTCAGTCTGTCAGTCTGTCAGTCTGTCAGTCTGTCAGTCTGTCAGTCTGTCAGTCTGTCAGTCTGTCAGTCTGTCAGTCTGTCAGTCTGTCAGTCTGTCAGTCTGTCAGTCTGTCAGTCTGTCAGTCTGTCAGTCTGTCAGTCTGTCAGTCTGTCAGTCTGTCAGTCTGTCAGTCTGTCAGTCTGTCAGTCTGTCAGTCTGTCAGTCTGTCAGTCTGTCAGTCTGTCAGTCTGTCAGTCTGTCAGTCTGTCAGTCTGTCAGTCTGTCAGTCTGTCAGTCTGTCAGTCTGTCAGTCTGTCAGTGGTCAGTCTGTCAGTCTGTCAGTCTGTCAGTCTGTCAGTCTGTCAGTCTGTCAGTCTGTCAGTCTGTCAGTCTGTCAGTCTGTCAGTCTGTCAGTCTGTCAGTCTGTCAGTCTGTCAGTCTGTCAGTCTGTCAGTCTGTCAGTCTGTCAGTCTGTCAGTCTGTCAGTCTGTCAGTCTGTCAGTCTGTCAGTCTGTCAGTCTGTCAGTCTGTCAGTCTGTCAGTCTGTCAGTCTGTCAGTCTGTCAGTCTGTCAGTCTGTCAGTCTGTCAGTCTGTCAGTCTGTCAGTCTGTCAGTCTGTCAGTCTGTCAGTCTGTCAGTCTGTCAGTCTGTCAGTCTGTCAGTCTGTCAGTCTGTCAGTCTGTCAGTCTGTCAGTCTGTCAGTCTGTCAGTCTGTCAGTCTGTCAGTCTGTCAGTCTGTCAGTCTGTCAGTCTGTCAGTCTGTCAGTCTGTCAGTCTGTCAGTCTGTCAGTCTGTCAGTCTGTCAGTCTGTCAGTCTGTCAGTCTGTCAGTCTGTCAGTCTGTCAGTCTGTCAGTCTGTCAGTCTGTCAGTCTGTCAGTCTGTCAGTCTGTCAGTCTGTCAGTCTGTCAGTCTGTCAGTCTGTCAGTCTGTCAGTCTGTCAGTCTGTCAGTCTGTCAGTCTGTCAGTCTGTCAGTCTGTCAGTCTGTCAGTCTGTCAGTCTGTCAGTCTGTCAGTCTGTCAGTCTGTCAGTCTGTCAGTCTGTCAGTCTGTCAGTCTGTCAGTCTGTCAGTCTGTCAGTCTGTCAGTCTGTCAGTCTGTCAGTCTGTCAGTCTGTCAGTCTGTCAGTCTGTCAGTCTGTCAGTCTGTCAGTCTGTCAGTCTGTCAGTCTGTCAGTCTGTCAGTCAGTCTGTCAGTCTGTCAGTCTGTCAGTCTGTCAGTCTGTCAGTCTGTCAGTCTGTCAGTCTGTCAGTCTGTCTGTCAGTCTGTCAGTCTGTCAGTCTGTCAGTCTGTCAGTCTGTCAGTCTGTCAGTCTGTCAGTCTGTCAGTCTGTCAGTCTGTCAGTCTGTCAGTCTGTCAGTCTGTCAGTCTGTCAGTCTGTCAGTCTGTCAGTCTGTCAGTCTGTCAGTCTGTCAGTCTGTCAGTCTGTCAGTCTGTCAGTCTGTCAGTCTGTCAGTCTGTCAGTCTGTCAGTCTGTCAGTCTGTCAGTCTGTCAGTCTGTCAGTCTGTCAGTCTGTCAGTCTGTCATCGTCTGTCAGTCTGGTCAGTCTGTCAGTCTGTCAGTCTGTCAGTCTGTCAGTCTGTCAGTCTGTCAGTCTGTCAGTCTGTCAGTCTGTCAGTCTGTCAGTCTGTCAGTCTGTCAGTCTGTCAGTCTGTCAGTCTGTCAGTCTGTCAGTCTGTCAGTCTGTCAGTCTGTCAGGTCTGTCAGTCTGTCAGTCTGTCAGTCTGTCAGTCTGTCAGTCTGTCAGTCTGTCAGTCTGTCAGTCTGTCAGTCTGTCAGTCTGTCAGTCTGTCAGTCTGTCTGTCTGTCAGTCTGTCAGTCTGTCAGTCTGTCAGTCTGTCAGTCTGTCAGTCTGTCAGTCTGTCAGTCTGTCAGTCTGTCAGTCTGTCAGTCTGTCAGTCTGTCAGTCTGTCAGTCTGTCAGTCTGTCAGTCTGTCAGTCTGTCAGTCTGTCAGTCTGTCAGTCTGTCAGTCTGTCAGTCTGTCAGTCTGTCAGTCTGTCAGTCTGTCAGTCTGTCAGTCTGTCAGTCTGTCAGTCTGTCAGTCTGTCAGTCTGTCAGTCTGTCAGTCTGTCAGTCTGTCAGTCTGTCAGTCTGTCAGTCTGTCAGTCTGTCAGTCTGTCAGTCTGTCAGTCTGTCAGTCTGTCAGTCTGTCAGTCTGTCAGTCTGTCAGTCTGTCAGTCTGTCAGTCTGTCAGTCGGTCAGTCTGTCAGTCTGTCAGTCTGTCAGTCTGTCAGTCTGTCAGTCTGTCAGTCTGTCAGTCTGTCAGTCTGTCAGTCTGTCAGTCTGTCAGTCTGTCAGGTCAGTCTGTCAGTCTGTCAGTCTGTCAGTCTGTCAGTCTGTCAGTCTGTCAGTCTGTCAGTCTGTCAGTCTGTCAGTCTGTCAGTCTGTCAGTCTGTCAGTCTGTCAGTCTGTCAGTCTGTCAGTCTGTCAGTCTGTCAGTCTGTCAGTCTGTCAGTCTGTCAGTCTGTCAGTCTGTCAGTCTGTCAGTCTGTCAGTCTGTCAGTCTGTCAGTCTGTCAGTCTGTCAGTCTGTCAGTCTGTCAGTCTGTCAGTCTGTCAGTCTGTCAGTCTGTCAGTCTGTCAGTCTGTCAGTCTGTCAGTCTGTCAGTCTGTCAGTCTGTCAGTCTGTCAGTCTGTCAGTCTGTCAGTCTGTCAGTCTGTCAGTCTGTCAGTCTGTCAGTCTGTCAGTCTGTCAGTCTGTCAGTCTGTCAGTCTGTCAGTCTGTCAGTCTGTCAGTCTGTCAGTCTGTCAGTCTGTCAGTCTGTCAGTCTGTCAGTCTGTCAGTCTGTCAGTCTGTCAGTCTGGACAGTCTGTCAGTCTGTCAGTCTGTCAGTCTGTCAGTCTGTCAGTCTGTCAGTCTGTCAGTCTGTCAGTCTGTCAGTCTGTCAGTCTGTCAGTCTGTCAGTCTGTCAGTCTGTCAGTCTGTCAGTCTGTCAGTCTGTCAGTCTGTCAGTCTGTCAGTCTGTCAGTCTGTCAGTCTGTCAGTCTGTCAGTCTGTCAGTCTCTGTCAGTCTGTCAGTCTGTCAGTCTGTCAGTCTGTCAGTCTGTCAGTCTGTCAGTCTGTCAGTCTGTCAGTCTGTCAGTCTGTCAGTCTGTCAGTCTGTCAGTCTGTCAGTCTGTCAGTCTGTCAGTCTGTCAGTCTGGTCAGTCTGTCAGTCTGTCAGTCTGTCAGTCTGTCAGTCTGTCAGTCTGTCAGTCTGTCAGTCTGGTCAGTCTGTCAGTCTGTCAGTCTGTCAGTCTGTCAGTCTGTCAGTCTGTCAGTCTGTCAGTCTGTCAGTCTGTCAGTCTGTCAGTCTGTCAGTCTGTCAGTCTGTCAGTCTGTCAGTCTGTCAGTCTGTCAGTCTGTCAGTCTGATCAGTCTGTCAGTCTGTCAGTCTGTCAGTCTGTCAGTCTGTCAGTCTGTCAGTCTGTCAGTCTGGTCAGTCTGTCAGTCTGTCAGTCTGTCAGTCTGTCAGTCTGTCAGTCTGTCAGTCTGTCAGGTCTGTCAGTCTGTCAGTCTGTCAGTCTGTCAGTCTGTCAGTCTGTCAGTCTGTCAGTCTGTCGTCTGTCAGTCTGTCAGTCTGTCAGTCTGTCAGTCTGTCGTCTGTCAGTCTGTCAGTCTGTCAGTCTGTCAGTCTGTCAGTCTGTCAGTCTGTCAGTCTGTCAGTCTGTCAGTCTGTCAGTCTGTCAGTCTGTCAGTCTGTCAGTCTGTCAGTCTGTCAGTCTGTCAGTCTGTCAGTCTGTCAGTCTGTCAGGTCAGTCTGTCAGTCTGTCAGTCTGTCAGTCTGTCAGTCTGGTCAGTCTGTCAGTCTGTCAGTCTGTCAGTCTGTCAGTCTGTCAGTCTGTCAGTCTGTCAGTCTGTCAGTCTGTCAGTCTGTCAGTCTGTCAGTCTGTCAGTCTGTCAGTCTGTCAGTCTGTCAGTCTGTCAGTCTGTCAGTCTGTCAGGTCTGTCAGTCTGTCAGTCTGTCAGTCTGTCAGTCTGTCAGTCTGTCAGTCTGTCAGTGTCAGTCTGTCAGTCTGTCAGTCTGTCAGTCTGATGTCAGTCTGTCAGTCTGTCAGTCTGTCAGTAGGTCAGTCTGTCAGTCTGTCAGTCTGTCAGTCTGTCAGTCTGTCAGTCTGTCAGTCTGTCAGTCTGTCAGTCTGTCAGGTCGTCTGTCAGTCTGTCAGTCTGTCAGTCTGTCAGTCTGTCAGTCTGTCAGTCTGTCAGTCGGTCAGTCTGTCAGTCTGTCAGTCTGTCAGTCTGTCAGTCTGTCAGTCTGTCAGTCTGTCAGTCTGTCAGTCTGTCAGTCTGTCAGTCTGTCAGTCTGTCAGTCTGTCAGTCTGTCAGTCTGTCAGTCTGGTCAGTCTGTCAGTCTGTCAGTCTGTCAGTCTGTCAGTCTGTCAGTCTGTCAGTCTGTCAGTCTGTCAGTCTGTCAGTCTGTCAGTCTGTCAGTCTGTCAGTCTGTCAGTCTGTCAGTCTGTCAGTCTGGTCAGTCTGTCAGTCTGTCAGTCTGTCAGTCTGTCAGTCTGTCAGTCTGTCAGTCTGTCAGTCTGTCAGTCTGTCAGTCTGTCAGTCTGTCAGTCTGTCAGTCTGTCAGTCTGTCAGTCTGTCAGTCTGTCAGTCTGTCAGTCTGTCAGTCTGTCAGTCTGTCAGTCGGTCAGTCTGTCAGTCTGTCGAGTCTGTCAGTCTGTCAGTCTGTCAGTCTGTCAGTCTGTCAGTCTGTCAGTCTGTCAGTCTGTCAGTCTGTCAGTCTGTCAGTCTGTCAGTTGTCAGTCTGTCAGTCTGTCAGTCTGTCAGAGTCAGTCTGTCAGTCTGTCAGTCTGTCAGTCTGTCAGTCTGTCAGTCTGTCAGTCTGTCAGTCTGTCAGTCTGTCAGTCTGTCAGTCTGTCAGTCGTCAGTCTGTCAGTCTGTCAGTCTGTCAGTCTGTCAGTCTGTCAGTCTGTCAGTCTGTCAGTCTGTCAGTCTGTCAGTCTGTCAGTCTGTCTGTGTCAGTCTGTCAGTCTGTCAGTCTGTCAGTCTGTCAGTCTGTCAGTCTGTCAGTCTGTCAGTCTGTCAGTCTGTCAGTCTGTCAGTCTGTCAGTCTGTCAGTCTGTCAGTCTGTCAGTCTGTCTGTCTGTCATCTGTCAGTCTGTCAGTCTGTCAGTCTGTCAGTCTGTCAGTCTGTCAGTCTGTCAGTCTGTCAGTCTGTCAGTCTGTCAGTCTGTCAGTCTGTCAGTCTGTCAGTCTGTCAGTCTGTCAGTCTGTCAGTCTGTCAGTCTGTCAGTCTGTCAGTCTGTCAGTCTGTCAGTCTGTCAGTCTGTCAGTCTGTCAGTCTGTCAGTCTGTCAGTCTGTCAGTCTGTCAGTCTGTCAGTCTGTCAGTCTGTCAGTCTGTCAGTCTGTCAGTCTGTCAGTCTGTCAGTCTGTCAGTCTGTCAGTCTGTCAGTCTGTCAGTCTGTCAGTCTGTCAGTCTGTCAGTCTGTCAGTCTGTCAGTCTGTCAGTCTGTCAGTCTGTCAGTCTGTCAGTCTGTCAGTCTGTCAGTCTGTCAGTCTGTCAGTCTGTCAGTCTGTCAGTCTGTCAGTCTGTCAGTCTGTCAGTCTGTCAGTCTGTCAGTCTGTCAGTCTGTCAGTCTGTCAGTCTGTCAGTCTGTCAGTCTGTCAGTCTGTCAGTCTGTCAGTCTGTCAGTCTGTCAGTCTGTCAGTCTGTCAGTCTGTCAGTCTGTCAGTCTGTCAGTCTGTCAGTCTGTCAGTCTGTCAGTCTGTCAGTCTGTCAGTCTGTCAGTCTGTCAGTCTGTCAGTCTGTCAGTCTGTCAGTCTGTCAGTCTGTCAGTCTGTCAGTCTGTCAGTCTGTCAGTCTGTCAGTCTGTCAGTCTGTCAGTCTGTCAGTCTGTCAGTCTGTCAGTCTGTCAGTCTGTCAGTCTGTCAGTCTGTCAGTCTGTCAGTCTGTCAGTCTGTCAGTCTGTCAGTCTGTCAGTCTGTCAGTCTGTCAGTCTGTCAGTCTGTCAGTCTGTCAGTCTGTCAGTCTGTCAGTCTGTCAGTCTGTCAGTCTGTCAGTCTGTCAGTCTGTCAGTCTGTCAGTCTGTCAGTCTGTCAGTCTGTCAGTCTGTCAGTCTGTCAGTCTGTCAGTCTGTCAGTCTGTCAGTCTGTCAGTCTGTCAGTCTGTCAGTCTGTCAGTCTGTCAGTCTGTCAGTCTGTCAGTCTGTCAGTCTGTCAGTCTGTCAGTCTGTCAGTCTGTCAGTCTGTCAGTCTGTCAGTCTGTCAGTCTGTCAGTCTGTCAGTCTGTCAGTCTGTCAGTCTGTCAGTCTGTCAGTCTGTCAGTCTGTCAGTCTGTCAGTCTGTCAGTCTGTCAGTCTGTCAGTCTGTCAGTCTGTCAGTCTGTCAGTCTGTCAGTCTGTCAGTCTGTCAGTCTGTCAGTCTGTCAGTCTGTCAGTCTGTCAGTCTGTCAGTCTGTCAGTCTGTCAGTCTGTCAGTCTGTCAGTCTGTCAGTCTGTCAGTCTGTCAGTCTGTCAGTCTGTCAGTCTGTCAGTCTGTCAGTCTGTCAGTCTGTCAGTCTGTCAGTCTGTCAGTCTGTCAGTCTGTCAGTCTGTCAGTCTGTCAGTCTGTCAGTCTGTCAGTCTGTCAGTCTGTCAGTCTGTCAGTCTGTCAGTCTGTCAGTCTGTCAGTCTGTCAGTCTGTCAGTCTGTCAGTCTGTCAGTCTGTCAGTCTGTCAGTCTGTCAGTCTGTCAGTCTGTCAGTCTGTCAGTCTGTCAGTCTGTCAGTCTGTCAGTCTGTCAGTCTGTCAG
This sequence comes from Philhelius pedissequus, assembly GCA_910595825.1. NCBI lineage: Eukaryota > Metazoa > Arthropoda > Insecta > Diptera > Syrphidae > Philhelius > Philhelius pedissequus. The sequence goes on along the minus strand of OU343160.1, from coordinate 242,350,541 downwards.
TCTGTCAGTCTGTCAGTCTGTCAGTCTGTCAGTCTGTCAGTCTGTCAGTCTGTCAGTCTGTCAGTCTGTCAGTCTGTCAGTCTGTCAGTCTGTCAGTCTGTCAGTCTGTCAGTCTGTCAGTCTGTCAGTCTGTCAGTCTGTCAGTCTGTCAGTCTGTCAGTCTGTCAGTCTGTCAGTCTGTCAGTCTGTCAGTCTGTCAGTCTGTCAGTCTGTCAGTCTGTCAGTCTGTCAGTCTGTCAGTCTGTCAGTCTGTCAGTCTGTCAGTCTGTCAGTCTGTCAGTCTGTCAGTCTGTCAGTCTGTCAGTCTGTCAGTCTGTCAGTCTGTCAGTCTGTCAGTCTGTCAGTCTGTCAGTCTGTCAGTCTGTCAGTCTGTCAGTCTGTCAGTCTGTCAGTCTGTCAGTCTGTCAGTCTGTCAGTCTGTCAGTCTGTCAGTCTGTCAGTCTGTCAGTCTGTCAGTCTGTCAGTCTGTCAGTCTGTCAGTCTGTCAGTCTGTCAGTCTGTCAGTCTGTCAGTCTGTCAGTCTGTCAGTCTGTCAGTCTGTCAGTCTGTCAGTCTGTCAGTCTGTCAGTCTGTCAGTCTGTCAGTCTGTCAGTCTGTCAGTCTGTCAGTCTGTCAGTCTGTCAGTCTGTCAGTCTGTCAGTCTGTCAGTCTGTCAGTCTGTCAGTCTGTCAGTCTGTCAGTCTGTCAGTCTGTCAGTCTGTCAGTCTGTCAGTCTGTCAGTCTGTCAGTCTGTCAGTCTGTCAGTCTGTCAGTCTGTCAGTCTGTCAGTCTGTCAGTCTGTCAGTCTGTCAGTCTGTCAGTCTGTCAGTCTGTCAGTCTGTCAGTCTGTCAGTCTGTCAGTCTGTCAGTCTGTCAGTCTGTCAGTCTGTCAGTCTGTCAGTCTGTCAGTCTGTCAGTCTGTCAGTCTGTCAGTCTGTCAGTCTGTCAGTCTGTCAGTCTGTCAGTCTGTCAGTCTGTCAGTCTGTCAGTCTGTCAGTCTGTCAGTCTGTCAGTCTGTCAGTCTGTCAGTCTGTCAGTCTGTCAGTCTGTCAGTCTGTCAGTCTGTCAGTCTGTCAGTCTGTCAGTCTGTCAGTCTGTCAGTCTGTCAGTCTGTCAGTCTGTCAGTCTGTCAGTCTGTCAGTCTGTCAGTCTGTCAGTCTGTCAGTCTGTCAGTCTGTCAGTCTGTCAGTCTGTCAGTCTGTCAGTCTGTCAGTCTGTCAGTCTGTCAGTCTGTCAGTCTGTCAGTCTGTCAGTCTGTCAGTCTGTCAGTCTGTCAGTCTGTCAGTCTGTCAGTCTGTCAGTCTGTCAGTCTGTCAGTCTGTCAGTCTGTCAGTCTGTCAGTCTGTCAGTCTGTCAGTCTGTCAGTCTGTCAGTCTGTCAGTCTGTCAGTCTGTCAGTCTGTCAGTCTGTCAGTCTGTCAGTCTGTCAGTCTGTCAGTCTGTCAGTCTGTCAGTCTGTCAGTCTGTCAGTCTGTCAGTCTGTCAGTCTGTCAGTCTGTCAGTCTGTCAGTCTGTCAGTCTGTCAGTCTGTCAGTCTGTCAGTCTGTCAGTCTGTCAGTCTGTCAGTCTGTCAGTCTGTCAGTCTGTCAGTCTGTCAGTCTGTCAGTCTGTCAGTCTGTCAGTCTGTCAGTCTGTCAGTCTGTCAGTCTGTCAGTCTGTCAGTCTGTCAGTCTGTCAGTCTGTCAGTCTGTCAGTCTGTCAGTCTGTCAGTCTGTCAGTCTGTCAGTCTGTCAGTCTGTCAGTCTGTCAGTCTGTCAGTCTGTCAGTCTGTCAGTCTGTCAGTCTGTCAGTCTGTCAGTCTGTCAGTCTGTCAGTCTGTCAGTCTGTCAGTCTGTCAGTCTGTCAGTCTGTCAGTCTGTCAGTCTGTCAGTCTGTCAGTCTGTCAGTCTGTCAGTCTGTCAGTCTGTCAGTCTGTCAGTCTGTCAGTCTGTCAGTCTGTCAGTCTGTCAGTCTGTCAGTCTGTCAGTCTGTCAGTCTGTCAGTCTGTCAGTCTGTCAGTCTGTCAGTCTGTCAGTCTGTCAGTCTGTCAGTCTGTCAGTCTGTCAGTCTGTCAGTCTGTCAGTCTGTCAGTCTGTCAGTCTGTCAGTCTGTCAGTCTGTCAGTCTGTCAGTCTGTCAGTCTGTCAGTCTGTCAGTCTGTCAGTCTGTCAGTCTGTCAGTCTGTCAGTCTGTCAGTCTGTCAGTCTGTCAGTCTGTCAGTCTGTCAGTCTGTCAGTCTGTCAGTCTGTCAGTCTGTCAGTCTGTCAGTCTGTCAGTCTGTCAGTCTGTCAGTCTGTCAGTCTGTCAGTCTGTCAGTCTGTCAGTCTGTCAGTCTGTCAGTCTGTCAGTCTGTCAGTCTGTCAGTCTGTCAGTCTGTCAGTCTGTCAGTCTGTCAGTCTGTCAGTCTGTCAGTCTGTCAGTCTGTCAGTCTGTCAGTCTGTCAGTCTGTCAGTCTGTCAGTCTGTCAGTCTGTCAGTCTGTCAGTCTGTCAGTCTGTCAGTCTGTCAGTCTGTCAGTCTGTCAGTCTGTCAGTCTGTCAGTCTGTCAGTCTGTCAGTCTGTCAGTCTGTCAGTCTGTCAGTCTGTCAGTCTGTCAGTCTGTCAGTCTGTCAGTCTGTCAGTCTGTCAGTCTGTCAGTCTGTCAGTCTGTCAGTCTGTCAGTCTGTCAGTCTGTCAGTCTGTCAGTCTGTCAGTCTGTCAGTCTGTCAGTCTGTCAGTCTGTCAGTCTGTCAGTCTGTCAGTCTGTCAGTCTGTCAGTCTGTCAGTCTGTCAGTCTGTCAGTCTGTCAGTCTGTCAGTCTGTCAGTCTGTCAGTCTGTCAGTCTGTCAGTCTGTCAGTCTGTCAGTCTGTCAGTCTGTCAGTCTGTCAGTCTGTCAGTCTGTCAGTCTGTCAGTCTGTCAGTCTGTCAGTCTGTCAGTCTGTCAGTCTGTCAGTCTGTCAGTCTGTCAGTCTGTCAGTCTGTCAGTCTGTCAGTCTGTCAGTCTGTCAGTCTGTCAGTCTGTCAGTCTGTCAGTCTGTCAGTCTGTCAGTCTGTCAGTCTGTCAGTCTGTCAGTCTGTCAGTCTGTCAGTCTGTCAGTCTGTCAGTCTGTCAGTCTGTCAGTCTGTCAGTCTGTCAGTCTGTCAGTCTGTCAGTCTGTCAGTCTGTCAGTCTGTCAGTCTGTCAGTCTGTCAGTCTGTCAGTCTGTCAGTCTGTCAGTCTGTCAGTCTGTCAGTCTGTCAGTCTGTCAGTCTGTCAGTCTGTCAGTCTGTCAGTCTGTCAGTCTGTCAGTCTGTCAGTCTGTCAGTCTGTCAGTCTGTCAGTCTGTCAGTCTGTCAGTCTGTCAGTCTGTCAGTCTGTCAGTCTGTCAGTCTGTCAGTCTGTCAGTCTGTCAGTCTGTCAGTCTGTCAGTCTGTCAGTCTGTCAGTCTGTCAGTCTGTCAGTCTGTCAGTCTGTCAGTCTGTCAGTCTGTCAGTCTGTCAGTCTGTCAGTCTGTCAGTCTGTCAGTCTGTCAGTCTGTCAGTCTGTCAGTCTGTCAGTCTGTCAGTCTGTCAGTCTGTCAGTCTGTCAGTCTGTCAGTCTGTCAGTCTGTCAGTCTGTCAGTCTGTCAGTCTGTCAGTCTGTCAGTCTGTCAGTCTGTCAGTCTGTCAGTCTGTCAGTCTGTCAGTCTGTCAGTCTGTCAGTCTGTCAGTCTGTCAGTCTGTCAGTCTGTCAGTCTGTCAGTCTGTCAGTCTGTCAGTCTGTCAGTCTGTCAGTCTGTCAGTCTGTCAGTCTGTCAGTCTGTCAGTCTGTCAGTCTGTCAGTCTGTCAGTCTGTCAGTCTGTCAGTCTGTCAGTCTGTCAGTCTGTCAGTCTGTCAGTCTGTCAGTCTGTCAGTCTGTCAGTCTGTCAGTCTGTCAGTCTGTCAGTCTGTCAGTCTGTCAGTCTGTCAGTCTGTCAGTCTGTCAGTCTGTCAGTCTGTCAGTCTGTCAGTCTGTCAGTCTGTCAGTCTGTCAGTCTGTCAGTCTGTCAGTCTGTCAGTCTGTCAGTCTGTCAGTCTGTCAGTCTGTCAGTCTGTCAGTCTGTCAGTCTGTCAGTCTGTCAGTCTGTCAGTCTGTCAGTCTGTCAGTCTGTCAGTCTGTCAGTCTGTCAGTCTGTCAGTCTGTCAGTCTGTCAGTCTGTCAGTCTGTCAGTCTGTCAGTCTGTCAGTCTGTCAGTCTGTCAGTCTGTCAGTCTGTCAGTCTGTCAGTCTGTCAGTCTGTCAGTCTGTCAGTCTGTCAGTCTGTCAGTCTGTCAGTCTGTCAGTCTGTCAGTCTGTCAGTCTGTCAGTCTGTCAGTCTGTCAGTCTGTCAGTCTGTCAGTCTGTCAGTCTGTCAGTCTGTCAGTCTGTCAGTCTGTCAGTCTGTCAGTCTGTCAGTCTGTCAGTCTGTCAGTCTGTCAGTCTGTCAGTCTGTCAGTCTGTCAGTCTGTCAGTCTGTCAGTCTGTCAGTCTGTCAGTCTGTCAGTCTGTCAGTCTGTCAGTCTGTCAGTCTGTCAGTCTGTCAGTCTGTCAGTCTGTCAGTCTGTCAGTCTGTCAGTCTGTCAGTCTGTCAGTCTGTCAGTCTGTCAGTCTGTCAGTCTGTCAGTCTGTCAGTCTGTCAGTCTGTCAGTCTGTCAGTCTGTCAGTCTGTCAGTCTGTCAGTCTGTCAGTCTGTCAGTCTGTCAGTCTGTCAGTCTGTCAGTCTGTCAGTCTGTCAGTCTGTCAGTCTGTCAGTCTGTCAGTCTGTCAGTCTGTCAGTCTGTCAGTCTGTCAGTCTGTCAGTCTGTCAGTCTGTCAGTCTGTCAGTCTGTCAGTCTGTCAGTCTGTCAGTCTGTCAGTCTGTCAGTCTGTCAGTCTGTCAGTCTGTCAGTCTGTCAGTCTGTCAGTCTGTCAGTCTGTCAGTCTGTCAGTCTGTCAGTCTGTCAGTCTGTCAGTCTGTCAGTCTGTCAGTCTGTCAGTCTGTCAGTCTGTCAGTCTGTCAGTCTGTCAGTCTGTCAGTCTGTCAGTCTGTCAGTCTGTCAGTCTGTCAGTCTGTCAGTCTGTCAGTCTGTCAGTCTGTCAGTCTGTCAGTCTGTCAGTCTGTCAGTCTGTCAGTCTGTCAGTCTGTCAGTCTGTCAGTCTGTCAGTCTGTCAGTCTGTCAGTCTGTCAGTCTGTCAGTCTGTCAGTCTGTCAGTCTGTCAGTCTGTCAGTCTGTCAGTCTGTCAGTCTGTCAGTCTGTCAGTCTGTCAGTCTGTCAGTCTGTCAGTCTGTCAGTCTGTCAGTCTGTCAGTCTGTCAGTCTGTCAGTCTGTCAGTCTGTCAGTCTGTCAGTCTGTCAGTCTGTCAGTCTGTCAGTCTGTCAGTCTGTCAGTCTGTCAGTCTGTCAGTCTGTCAGTCTGTCAGTCTGTCAGTCTGTCAGTCTGTCAGTCTGTCATCTGTCAGTCTGTCAGTCTGTCAGTCTGTCAGTCTGTCAGTCTGTCAGTCTGTCAGTCTGTCAGTCTGTCAGTCTGTCAGTCTGTCAGTCTGTCAGTCTGTCAGTCTGTCAGTCTGTCAGTCTGTCAGTCTGTCAGTCTGTCAGTCTGTCAGTCTGTCAGTCTGTCAGTCTGTCAGTCTGTCAGTCTGTCAGTCTGTCAGTCTGTCAGTCTGTCAGTCTGTCAGTCTGTCAGTCTGTCAGTCTGTCAGTCGGTCAGTCTGTCAGTCTGTCAGTCTGTCAGTCTGTCAGTCTGTCAGTCTGTCAGTCTGTCAGTCTGTCAGTCCTGTCAGTCTGTCAGTCTGTCAGTCTGTCAGGTCTGTCTGTCAGTCTGTCAGTCTGTCAGTCTGTCAGGTCTGTCAGTCTGTCAGTCTGTCAGTCTGTCAGTCTGTCAGTCTGTCAGTCTGTCAGTCTGTCAGTCTGTCAGTCTGTCAGTCTGTCAGTCTGTCAGTCTGTCAGTCTGTCAGTCTGTCAGTCTGTCAGTCTGTCAGTCTGTCAGTCTGTCAGTCTGTCAGTCTGTCAGTCTGTCAGTCTGTCAGTCTGTCAGTCTGTCAGTCTGTCAGTCTGTCAGTCTGTCAGTCTGTCAGTCTGTCAGTCTGTCAGTCTGTCAGTCTGTCAGTCTGTCAGTCTGTCAGTCTGTCAGTCTGTCAGTCTGTCAGTCTGTCAGTCTGTCAGTCTGTCAGTCTGTCAGTCTGTCAGTCTGTCAGTCTGTCAGTCTGTCAGTCTGTCAGTCTGTCAGTCTGTCAGTCTGTCAGTCTGTCAGTCTGTCAGTCTGTCAGTCTGTCAGTCTGTCAGTCTGTCAGTCTGTCAGTCTGTCAGTCTGTCAGTCTGTCAGTCTGTCAGTCTGTCAGTCTGTCAGTCTGTCAGTCTGTCAGTCTGTCAGTCTGTCAGTCTGTCAGTCTGTCAGTCTGTCAGTCTGTCAGTCTGTCAGTCTGTCAGTCTGTCAGTCTGTCAGTCTGTCAGTCTGTCAGTCTGTCAGTCTGTCAGTCTGTCAGTCTGTCAGTCTGTCAGTCTGTCAGTCTGTCAGTCTGTCAGTCTGTCAGTCTGTCAGTCTGTCAGTCTGTCAGTCTGTCAGTCTGTCAGTCTGTCAGTCTGTCAGTCTGTCAGTCTGTCAGTCTGTCAGTCTGTCAGTCTGTCAGTCTGTCAGTCTGTCAGTCTGTCAGTCTGTCAGTCTGTCAGTCTGTCAGTCTGTCAGTCTGTCAGTCTGTCAGTCTGTCAGTCTGTCAGTCTGTCAGTCTGTCAGTCTGTCAGTCTGTCAGTCTGTCAGTCTGTCAGTCTGTCAGTCTGTCAGTCTGTCAGTCTGTCAGTCTGTCAGTCTGTCAGTCTGTCAGTCTGTCAGTCTGTCAGTCTGTCAGTCTGTCAGTCTGTCAGTCTGTCAGTCTGTCAGTCTGTCAGTCTGTCAGTCTGTCAGTCTGTCAGTCTGTCAGTCTGTCAGTCTGTCAGTCTGTCAGTCTGTCAGTCTGTCAGTCTGTCAGTCTGTCAGTCTGTCAGTCTGTCAGTCTGTCAGTCTGTCAGTCTGTCAGTCTGTCAGTCTGTCAGTCTGTCAGTCTGTCAGTCTGTCAGTCTGTCAGTCTGTCAGTCTGTCAGTCTGTCAGTCTGTCAGTCTGTCAGTCTGTCAGTCTGTCAGTCTGTCAGTCTGTCAGTCTGTCAGTCTGTCAGTCTGTCAGTCTGTCAGTCTGTCAGTCTGTCAGTCTGTCAGTCTGTCAGTCTGTCAGTCTGTCAGTCTGTCAGTCTGTCAGTCTGTCAGTCTGTCAGTCTGTCAGTCTGTCAGTCTGTCAGTCTGTCAGTCTGTCAGTCTGTCAGTCTGTCAGTCTGTCAGTCTGTCAGTCTGTCAGTCTGTCAGTCTGTCAGTCTGTCAGTCTGTCAGTCTGTCAGTCTGTCAGTCTGTCAGTCTGTCAGTCTGTCAGTCTGTCAGTCTGTCAGTCTGTCAGTCTCTGTCAGTCTGTCAGTCTGTCAGTCTCTGTCAGTCTGTCAGTCTGTCAGTCTGTCAGTCTGTCAGTCTGTCAGTCTGTCAGTCTGTCAGTCTGTCAGTCTGTCAGTCTGTCAGTCTGTCAGTCTGTCAGTCTGTCAGTCTGTCAGTCTGTCAGTCTGTCAGTCTGTCAGTCTGTCAGTCTGTCAGTCTGTCAGTCTGTCAGTCTGTCAGTCTGTCAGTCTGTCAGTCTGTCAGTCTGTCAGTCTGTCAGTCTGTCAGTCTGTCAGTCTGTCAGTCTGTCAGTCTGTCAGTCTGTCAGTCTGTCAGTCTGTCAGTCTGTCAGTCTGTCAGTCTGTCAGTCTGTCAGTCTGTCAGTCTGTCAGTCTGTCAGTCTGTCAGTCTGTCAGTCTGTCAGTCTGTCAGTCTGTCAGTCTGTCAGTCTGTCAGTCTGTCAGTCTGTCAGTCTGTCAGTCTGTCAGTCTGTCAGTCTGTCAGTCTGTCAGTCTGTCAGTCTGTCAGTCTGTCAGTCTGTCAGTCTGTCAGTCTGTCAGTCTGTCAGTCTGTCAGTCTGTCAGTCTGTCAGTCTGTCAGTCTGTCAGTCTGTCAGTCTGTCAGTCTGTCAGTCTGTCAGTCTGTCAGTCTGTCAGTCTGTCAGTCTGTCAGTCTGTCAGTCTGTCAGTCTGTCAGTCTGTCAGTCTGTCAGTCTGTCAGTCTGTCAGTCTGTCAGTCTGTCAGTCTGTCAGTCTGTCAGTCTGTCAGTCTGTCAGTCTGTCAGTCTGTCAGTCTGTCAGTCTGTCAGTCTGTCAGTCTGTCAGTCTGTCAGTCTGTCAGTCTGTCAGTCTGTCAGTCTGTCAGTCTGTCAGTCTGTCAGTCTGTCAGTCTGTCAGTCTGTCAGTCTGTCAGTCTGTCAGTCTGTCAGTCTGTCAGTCTGTCAGTCTGTCAGTCTGTCAGTCTGTCAGTCTGTCAGTCTGTCAGTCTGTCAGTCTGTCAGTCTGTCAGTCTGTCAGTCTGTCAGTCTGTCAGTCTGTCAGTCTGTCAGTCTGTCAGTCTGTCAGTCTGTCAGTCTGTCAGTCTGTCAGTCTGTCAGTCTGTCAGTCTGTCAGTCTGTCAGTCTGTCAGTCTGTCAGTCTGTCAGTCTGTCAGTCTGTCAGTCTGTCAGTCTGTCAGTCTGTCAGTCTGTCAGTCTGTCAGTCTGTCAGTCTGTCAGTCTGTCAGTCTGTCAGTCTGTCAGTCTGTCAGTCTGTCAGTCTGTCAGTCTGTCAGTCTGTCAGTCTGTCAGTCTGTCAGTCTGTCAGTCTGTCAGTCTGTCAGTCTGTCAGTCTGTCAGTCTGTCAGTCTGTCAGTCTGTCAGTCTGTCAGTCTGTCAGTCTGTCAGTCTGTCAGTCTGTCAGTCTGTCAGTCTGTCAGTCTGTCAGTCTGTCAGTCTGTCAGTCTGTCAGTCTGTCAGTCTGTCAGTCTGTCAGTCTGTCAGTCTGTCAGTCTGTCAGTCTGTCAGTCTGTCAGTCTGTCAGTCTGTCAGTCTGTCAGTCTGTCAGTCTGTCAGTCTGTCAGTCTGTCAGTCTGTCAGTCTGTCAGTCTGTCAGTCTGTCAGTCTGTCAGTCTGTCAGTCTGTCAGTCTGTCAGTCTGTCAGTCTGTCAGTCTGTCAGTCTGTCAGTCTGTCAGTCTGTCAGTCTGTCAGTCTGTCAGTCTGTCAGTCTGTCAGTCTGTCAGTCTGTCAGTCTGTCAGTCTGTCAGTCTGTCAGTCTGTCAGTCTGTCAGTCTGTCAGTCTGTCAGTCTGTCAGTCTGTCAGTCTGTCAGTCTGTCAGTCTGTCAGTCTGTCAGTCTGTCAGTCTGTCAGTCTGTCAGTCTGTCAGTCTGTCAGTCTGTCAGTCTGTCAGTCTGTCAGTCTGTCAGTCTGTCAGTCTGTCAGTCTGTCAGTCTGTCAGTCTGTCAGTCTGTCAGTCTGTCAGTCTGTCAGTCTGTCAGTCTGTCAGTCTGTCAGTCTGTCAGTCTGTCAGTCTGTCAGTCTGTCAGTCTGTCAGTCTGTCAGTCTGTCAGTCTGTCAGTCTGTCAGTCTGTCAGTCTGTCAGTCTGTCAGTCTGTCAGTCTGTCAGTCTGTCAGTCTGTCAGTCTGTCAGTCTGTCAGTCTGTCAGTCTGTCAGTCTGTCAGTCTGTCAGTCTGTCAGTCTGTCAGTCTGTCAGTCTGTCAGTCTGTCAGTCTGTCAGTCTGTCAGTCTGTCAGTCTGTCAGTCTGTCAGTCTGTCAGTCTGTCAGTCTGTCAGTCTGTCAGTCTGTCAGTCTGTCAGTCTGTCAGTCTGTCAGTCTGTCAGTCTGTCAGTCTGTCAGTCTGTCAGTCTGTCAGTCTGTCAGTCTGTCAGTCTGTCAGTCTGTCAGTCTGTCAGTCTGTCAGTCTGTCAGTCTGTCAGTCTGTCAGTCTGTCAGTCTGTCAGTCTGTCAGTCTGTCAGTCTGTCAGTCTGTCAGTCTGTCAGTCTGTCAGTCTGTCAGTCTGTCAGTCTGTCAGTCTGTCAGTCTGTCAGTCTGTCAGTCTGTCAGTCTGTCAGTCTGTCAGTCTGTCAGTCTGTCAGTCTGTCAGTCTGTCAGTCTGTCAGTCTGTCAGTCTGTCAGTCTGTCAGTCTGTCAGTCTGTCAGTCTGTCAGTCTGTCAGTCTGTCAGTCTGTCAGTCTGTCAGTCTGTCAGTCTGTCAGTCTGTCAGTCTGTCAGTCTGTCAGTCTGTCAGTCTGTCAGTCTGTCAGTCTGTCAGTCTGTCAGTCTGTCAGTCTGTCAGTCTGTCAGTCTGTCAGTCTGTCAGTCTGTCAGTCTGTCAGTCTGTCAGTCTGTCAGTCTGTCAGTCTGTCAGTCTGTCAGTCTGTCAGTCTGTCAGTCTGTCAGTCTGTCAGTCTGTCAGTCTGTCAGTCTGTCAGTCTGTCAGTCTGTCAGTCTGTCAGTCTGTCAGTCTGTCAGTCTGTCAGTCTGTCAGTCTGTCAGTCTGTCAGTCTGTCAGTCTGTCAGTCTGTCAGTCTGTCAGTCTGTCAGTCTGTCAGTCTGTCAGTCTGTCAGTCTGTCAGTCTGTCAGTCTGTCAGTCTGTCAGTCTGTCAGTCTGTCAGTCTGTCAGTCTGTCAGTCTGTCAGTCTGTCAGTCTGTCAGTCTGTCAGTCTGTCAGTCTGTCAGTCTGTCAGTCTGTCAGTCTGTCAGTCTGTCAGTCTGTCAGTCTGTCAGTCTGTCAGTCTGTCAGTCTGTCAGTCTGTCAGTCTGTCAGTCTGTCAGTCTGTCAGTCTGTCAGTCTGTCAGTCTGTCAGTCTGTCAGTCTGTCAGTCTGTCAGTCTGTCAGTCTGTCAGTCTGTCAGTCTGTCAGTCTGTCAGTCTGTCAGTCTGTCAGTCTGTCAGTCTGTCAGTCTGTCAGTCTGTCAGTCTGTCAGTCTGTCAGTCTGTCAGTCTGTCAGTCTGTCAGTCTGTCAGTCTGTCAGTCTGTCAGTCTGTCAGTCTGTCAGTCTGTCAGTCTGTCAGTCTGTCAGTCTGTCAGTCTGTCAGTCTGTCAGTCTGTCAGTCTGTCAGTCTGTCAGTCTGTCAGTCTGTCAGTCTGTCAGTCTGTCAGTCTGTCAGTCTGTCAGTCTGTCAGTCTGTCAGTCTGTCAGTCTGTCAGTCTGTCAGTCTGTCAGTCTGTCAGTCTGTCAGTCTGTCAGTCTGTCAGTCTGTCAGTCTGTCAGTCTGTCAGTCTGTCAGTCTGTCAGTCTGTCAGTCTGTCAGTCTGTCAGTCTGTCAGTCTGTCAGTCTGTCAGTCTGTCAGTCTGTCAGTCTGTCAGTCTGTCAGTCTGTCAGTCTGTCAGTCTGTCAGTCTGTCAGTCTGTCAGTCTGTCAGTCTGTCAGTCTGTCAGTCTGTCAGTCTGTCAGTCTGTCAGTCTGTCAGTCTGTCAGTCTGTCAGTCTGTCAGTCTGTCAGTCTGTCAGTCTGTCAGTCTGTCAGTCTGTCAGTCTGTCAGTCTGTCAGTCTGTCAGTCTGTCAGTCTGTCAGTCTGTCAGTCTGTCAGTCTGTCAGTCTGTCAGTCTGTCAGTCTGTCAGTCTGTCAGTCTGTCAGTCTGTCAGTCTGTCAGTCTGTCAGTCTGTCAGTCTGTCAGTCTGTCAGTCTGTCAGTCTGTCAGTCTGTCAGTCTGTCAGTCTGTCAGTCTGTCAGTCTGTCAGTCTGTCAGTCTGTCAGTCTGTCAGTCTGTCAGTCTGTCAGTCTGTCAGTCTGTCAGTCTGTCAGTCTGTCAGTCTGTCAGTCTGTCAGTCTGTCAGTCTGTCAGTCTGTCAGTCTGTCAGTCTGTCAGTCTGTCAGTCTGTCAGTCTGTCAGTCTGTCAGTCTGTCAGTCTGTCAGTCTGTCAGTCTGTCAGTCTGTCAGTCTGTCAGTCTGTCAGTCTGTCAGTCTGTCAGTCTGTCAGTCTGTCAGTCTGTCAGTCTGTCAGTCTGTCAGTCTGTCAGTCTGTCAGTCTGTCAGTCTGTCAGTCTGTCAGTCTGTCAGTCTGTCAGTCTGTCAGTCTGTCAGTCTGTCAGTCTGTCAGTCTGTCAGTCTGTCAGTCTGTCAGTCTGTCAGTCTGTCAGTCTGTCAGTCTGTCAGTCTGTCAGTCTGTCAGTCTGTCAGTCTGTCAGTCTGTCAGTCTGTCAGTCTGTCAGTCTGTCAGTCTGTCAGTCTGTCAGTCTGTCAGTCTGTCAGTCTGTCAGTCTGTCAGTCTGTCAGTCTGTCAGTCTGTCAGTCTGTCAGTCTGTCAGTCTGTCAGTCTGTCAGTCTGTCAGTCTGTCAGTCTGTCAGTCTGTCAGTCTGTCAGTCTGTCAGTCTGTCAGTCTGTCAGTCTGTCAGTCTGTCAGTCTGTCAGTCTGTCAGTCTGTCAGTCTGTCAGTCTGTCAGTCTGTCAGTCTGTCAGTCTGTCAGTCTGTCAGTCTGTCAGTCTGTCAGTCTGTCAGTCTGTCAGTCTGTCAGTCTGTCAGTCTGTCAGTCTGTCAGTCTGTCAGTCTGTCAGTCTGTCAGTCTGTCAGTCTGTCAGTCTGTCAGTCTGTCAGTCTGTCAGTCTGTCAGTCTGTCAGTCTGTCAGTCTGTCAGTCTGTGTCCTGTCAGTCTGTCAGTCTGTCAGTCTGTCAGTCTGTCAGTCTGTCAGTCTGTCAGTCTGTCAGTCTGTCAGTCTGTCAGTCTGTCAGTCTGTCAGTCTGTCAGTCTGTCAGTCTGTCAGTCTGTCAGTCTGTCAGTCTGTCAGTCTGTCAGTCTGTCAGTCTGTCAGTCTGTCAGTCTGTCAGTCTGTCAGTCTGTCAGTCTGTCAGTCTGTCAGTCTGTCAGTCTGTCAGTCTGTCAGTCTGTCAGTCTGTCAGTCTGTCAGTCTGTCAGTCTGTCAGTCTGTCAGTCTGTCAGTCTGTCAGTCTGTCAGTCTGTCAGTCTGTCAGTCTGTCAGTCTGTCAGTCTGTCAGTCTGTCAGTCTGTCAGTCTGTCAGTCTGTCAGTCTGTCAGTCTGTCAGTCTGTCAGTCTGTCAGTCTGTCAGTCTGTCAGTCTGTCAGTCTGTCAGTCTGTCAGTCTGTCAGTCTGTCAGTCTGTCAGTCTGTCAGTCTGTCAGTCTGTCAGTCTGTCAGTCTGTCAGTCTGTCAGTCTGTCAGTCTGTCAGTCTGTCAGTCTGTCAGTCTGTCAGTCTGTCAGTCTGTCAGTCTGTCAGTCTGTCAGTCTGTCAGTCTGTCAGTCTGTCAGTCTGTCAGTCTGTCAGTCTGTCAGTCTGTCAGTCTGTCAGTCTGTCAGTCTGTCAGTCTGTCAGTCTGTCAGTCTGTCAGTCTGTCAGTCTGTCAGTCTGTCAGTCTGTCAGTCTGTCAGTCTGTCAGTCTGTCAGTCTGTCAGTCTGTCAGTCTGTCAGTCTGTCAGTCTGTCAGTCTGTCAGTCTGTCAGTCTGTCAGTCTGTCAGTCTGTCAGTCTGTCAGTCTGTCAGTCTGTCAGTCTGTCAGTCTGTCAGTCTGTCAGTCTGTCAGTCTGTCAGTCTGTCAGTCTGTCAGTCTGTCAGTCTGTCAGTCTGTCAGTCTGTCAGTCTGTCAGTCTGTCAGTCTGTCAGTCTGTCAGTCTGTCAGTCTGTCAGTCTGTCAGTCTGTCAGTCTGTCAGTCTGTCAGTCTGTCAGTCTGTCAGTCTGTCAGTCTGTCAGTCTGTCAGTCTGTCAGTCTGTCAGTCTGTCAGTCTGTCAGTCTGTCAGTCTGTCAGTCTGTCAGTCTGTCAGTCTGTCAGTCTGTCAGTCTGTCAGTCTGTCAGTCTGTCAGTCTGTCAGTCTGTCAGTCTGTCAGTCTGTCAGTCTGTCAGTCTGTCAGTCTGTCAGTCTGTCAGTCTGTCAGTCTGTCAGTCTGTCAGTCTGTCAGTCTGTCAGTCTGTCAGTCTGTCAGTCTGTCAGTCTGTCAGTCTGTCAGTCTGTCAGTCTGTCAGTCTGTCAGTCTGTCAGTCTGTCAGTCTGTCAGTCTGTCAGTCTGTCAGTCTGTCAGTCTGTCAGTCTGTCAGTCTGTCAGTCTGTCAGTCTGTCAGTCTGTCAGTCTGTCAGTCTGTCAGTCTGTCAGTCTGTCAGTCTGTCAGTCTGTCAGTCTGTCAGTCTGTCAGTCTGTCAGTCTGTCAGTCTGTCAGTCTGTCAGTCTGTCAGTCTGTCAGTCTGTCAGTCTGTCAGTCTGTCAGTCTGTCAGTCTGTCAGTCTGTCAGTCTGTCAGTCTGTCAGTCTGTCAGTCTGTCAGTCTGTCAGTCTGTCAGTCTGTCAGTCTGTCAGTCTGTCAGTCTGTCAGTCTGTCAGTCTGTCAGTCTGTCAGTCTGTCAGTCTGTCAGTCTGTCAGTCTGTCAGTCTGTCAGTCTGTCAGTCTGTCAGTCTGTCAGTCTGTCAGTCTGTCAGTCTGTCAGTCTGTCAGTCTGTCAGTCTGTCAGTCTGTCAGTCTGTCAGTCTGTCAGTCTGTCAGTCTGTCAGTCTGTCAGTCTGTCAGTCTGTCAGTCTGTCAGTCTGTCAGTCTGTCAGTCTGTCAGTCTGTCAGTCTGTCAGTCTGTCAGTCTGTCAGTCTGTCAGTCTGTCAGTCTGTCAGTCTGTCAGTCTGTCAGTCTGTCAGTCTGTCAGTCTGTCAGTCTGTCAGTCTGTCAGTCTGTCAGTCTGTCAGTCTGTCAGTCTGTCAGTCTGTCAGTCTGTCAGTCTGTCAGTCTGTCAGTCTGTCAGTCTGTCAGTCTGTCAGTCTGTCAGTCTGTCAGTCTGTCAGTCTGTCAGTCTGTCAGTCTGTCAGTCTGTCAGTCTGTCAGTCTGTCAGTCTGTCAGTCTGTCAGTCTGTCAGTCTGTCAGTCTGTCAGTCTGTCAGTCTGTCAGTCTGTCAGTCTGTCAGTCTGTCAGTCTGTCAGTCTGTCAGTCTGTCAGTCTGTCAGTCTGTCAGTCTGTCAGTCTGTCAGTTGTCAGTCTGTCAGTCTGTCAGTCTGTCAGTCTGTCAGTCTGTCAGTCTGTCAGTCTGTCAGTCTGTCAGTCTGTCAGTCTGTCAGTCTGTCAGTCTGTCAGTCTGTCAGTCTGTCATCTGTTGTCAGTCTGTCAGTCTGTCAGTCTGTCAGTCTGTCAGTCTGTCAGTCTGTCAGTCTGTCAGTCTGTCAGTCTGTCAGTCTGTCAGTCTGTCAGTCTGTCAGTCTGTCAGTCTGTCTGTCAGTCTGTCAGTCTGTCAGTCTGTCAGTCTGTCAGTCTGTCAGTCTGTCAGTCTGTCAGTCTGTCAGTCTGTCAGTCTGTCAGTCTGTCAGTCTGTCAGTCCTGTCAGTCTGTCAGTCTGTCAGTCTGTCAGTCTGTCAGTCTGTCAGTCTGTCAGTCTGTCAGTCTGTCAGTCTGTCAGTCTGTCAGTCTGTCAGTCTGTCAGTCTGTCAGTCTGTCAGTCTGTCAGTCTGTCAGTCTGTCAGTCTGTCAGTCTGTCAGTCTGTCAGTCTGTCAGTCTGTCAGTCTGTCAGTCTGTCAGTCTGTCAGTCTGTCAGTCTGTCAGTCTGTCAGTCTGTCAGTCTGTCAGTCTGTCAGTCTGTCAGTCTGTCAGTCTGTCAGTCTGTCAGTCTGTCAGTCTGTCAGTCTGTCAGTCTGTCAGTCTGTCAGTCTGTCAGTCTGTCAGTCTGTCAGTCTGTCAGTCCTGTCCAGTCTGTCAGTCTGTCAGTCTGTCAGTCTGTCAGTCTGTCAGTCTGGTCAGTCTGTCAGTCTGTCAGTCTGTCAGTCTGTCAGTCTGTCAGTCTGTCAGTCTGTCAGTCTGTCAGTCTGTCAGTCTGTCAGTCTGTCAGTCTGTCAGTCCTGTCAGTCTGTCAGTCTGTCAGTCTGTCAGTCTGTCAGTCTGTCAGTCTGTCAGTCTGTCAGTCTGTCAGTCTGTCAGTCTGTCAGTCTGTCAGTCTGTCAGTCTGTCAGTCTGTCAGTCTGTCAGTCTGTCAGTCTGTCAGTCTGTCAGTCTGTCAGTCTGTCAGTCTGTCAGTCTGTCAGTCTGTCAGTCTGTCAGTCTGTCAGTCTGTCAGTCTGTCAGTCCTGTCAGTCTGTCAGTCTGTCAGTCTGTCAGTCTGTCAGTCTGTCAGTCTGTCAGTCTGTCAGTCTGTCAGTCTGTCAGTCTGTCAGTCTGTCAGTCTGTCAGTCTGTCAGTCTGTCAGTCTGTCAGTCTGTCAGTCTGTTCAGTCTGTCAGTCTGTCAGTCTGTCAGTCTGTCAGTCTGTCAGTCTGTCAGTCTGTCAGTCTGTCAGTCTGTCAGTCTGTCAGTCTGTCAGTCTGTCAGTCTGTCAGTCTGTCAGTCTGTCAGTCTGTCAGTCTGTCAGTCTGTCAGTCAGTCTGTCTGTCAGTCTGTCAGTCCTGTCAGTCTGTCAGTCTGTCAGTCTGTCAGGTCTGTCAGTCTGTCAGTCTGTCAGTCTGTCAGTCTGTCAGTCTGTCAGTCTGTCAGTCTGTCAGTCTGTCAGTCCTGTCAGTCTGTCAGTCTGTCAGTCTGTCAGTCTGTCAGTCTGTCAGTCTGTCAGTCTGTCAGTCTGCTTCAGTCTGTCAGTCTGTCAGTCTGTCAGTCTGTCAGTCTGTCAGTCTGTCAGTCTGTCAGTCTGTCAGTCTGTCAGTCTGTCAGTCTGTCAGTCTGTCAGTCTGTCAGTCTGTCAGTCTGTCAGTCTGTCAGTCTGTCAGTCTGTCAGTCTGTCAGTCTGTCAGTCTGTCAGTCTGTCAGTCTGTCAGTCTGTCAGTCGTCTGTCAGTCTGTCAGTCTGTCAGTCTGTCAGTCTGTCAGTCTGTCAGTCTGTCAGTCTGTCAGTCTGTCAGTCTGTCAGTCTGTCAGTCTGTCAGTGTCTGTCAGTCTGTCAGTCTGTCAGTCTGTCAGTCTGTCAGTCTGTCAGTCTGTCAGTCTGTCAGTCTGTCAGTCTGTCAGTCTGTCAGTCTGTCAGTCTGTCAGTCTGTCAGTCTGTCAGTCTGTCAGTCTGTCAGTCTGTCAGTCTGTCAGTCTGTCAGTCTGTCAGTCTGTCAGTCTGTCAGTCTGTCAGTCTGTCAGTCTGTCAGTCTGTCAGTCTGTCAGTCTGTCAGTCTGTCAGTCTGTCAGTCTGTCAGTCTGTCAGTCCTGTCAGTCTGTCAGTCTGTCAGTCTGTCGAGTCAGTCTGTCAGTCTGTCAGTCTGTCAGTCTGTCAGTCTGTCAGTCTGTCAGTCTGTCAGTCTGTCAGTCTGTCAGTCTGTCAGTCCTGTCAGTCTGTCAGTCTGTCAGTCTGTCAGTCTGTCAGTCTGTCAGTCTGTCAGTCTGTCAGTCTGTCAGTCTGTCAGTCTGTCAGTCTGTCAGTCTGTCAGTCTGTCAGTCTGTCAGTCTGTCAGTCCTGTCAGTCTGTCAGTCTGTCAGTCTGTCAGTCTGTCAGTCTGTCAGTCTGTCAGTCTGTCAGTCTGTCAGTCCTGTCAGTCTGTCAGTCTGTCAGTCTGTCAGTCTGTCAGTCTGTCAGTCTGTCAGTCTGTCAGTCTGTCAGTCTCGTCAGTCTGTCAGTCTGTCAGTCTGTCAGTCTGTCAGTCTGTCAGTCTGTCAGTCTGTCAGTCTGTTCAGTCTGTCAGTCTGTCAGTCTGTCAGTCTGTCAGTCTGTCAGTCCTGTCAGTCTGTCAGTCTGTCAGTCTGTCAGTCTGTCAGTCTGTCAGTCTGTCAGTCTGTCAGTCTGTCAGTCTGTCAGTCTGTCAGTCTGTCAGTCTGTCAGTCTGTTCAGTCTGTCAGTCTGTCAGTCTGTCCAGTCTGTCAGTCTGTTCTCAGTCTGTCAGTCTGTCAGTCTGTCAGTCTGTCAGGTCTGTCAGTCTGTCAGTCTGTCAGTCTGTCAGTCTGTCAGTCCTGTCAGTCTGTCAGTCTGTCAGTCTGTCAGTCTGTCAGTCTGTCAGTCTGTCAGTCTGTCAGTCTGTCAGTCTGTCAGTCTGTCAGTCTGTCAGTCTGTCAGTCTGTCAGTCTGTCAGTCTGTCAGTCTGTCAGTCTGTCAGTCTGTCAGTCTGTCAGTCTGTCAGTCTGTCAGTCTGTCAGTCTGTCAGTCTGTCAGTCTGTCAGTCTGTCAGTCTGTCAGTCTGTCAGTCTGTCAGTCTCGTCAGTCTGTCAGTCTGTCAGTCTGTCAGTCTGTCAGTCTGTCAGTCTGTCAGTCTGTCAGTCTGTCAGTCTGTCAGTCTGTCAGTCTGTCAGTCTGTCAGTCTGTCAGTCTGTCAGTCCTGTCAGTCTGTCAGTCTGTCAGTCTGTCAGTCTGTCAGTCTGTCAGTCTGTCAGTCTGTCAGTCTGTCAGTCTGTCAGTCTGTCTCAGTCCTGTCAGTCTGTCAGTCTGTCAGTCTGTCAGTCTGTCAGTCTGTCAGTCTGTCAGTCTGTCAGTCCTGTCAGTCTGTCAGTCTGTCAGTCTGTCAGTCCTGTCAGTCTGTCAGTCTGTCAGTCTGTCAGTCTGTCAGTCTGTCAGTCTGTCAGTCTGTCAGTCTGTCAGTCTGTCAGTCTGTCAGTCTGTCAGTCTGTCAGTCTGTCAGTCTGTCAGTCTGTCAGTCTGTCAGTCTGTCAGTCTGTCAGTCTGTCAGTCTGTCAGTCTGTCAGTCTGTCAGTCTGTCAGTCTGTCAGTGTCTGTCAGTCTGTCAGTCTGTCAGTCTGTCAGTCTGTCAGTCTGTCAGTCTGTCAGTCTGTCAGTCTGTCAGTCTGTCAGTCTGTCAGTCTGTCAGTCTGTCAGTCTGTCAGTCTGTCAGTCTGTCAGTCTGCTCTGTCAGTCTGTCAGTCTGTCAGTCTGTCAGTCTGTCAGTCTGTCAGTCTGTCAGTCTGTCAGTCTTCCAGTCCTGTCAGTCTGTCAGTCTGTCAGTCTGTCAGTCTGTCAGTCTGTCAGTCTGTCAGTCTGTCAGTCTGTCAGTCTGTCAGTCTGTCAGTCTGTCAGTCTGTCAGTCTGTCAGTCTGTCAGTCTGTCAGTCTGTCAGTCTGTCAGTCTGTCAGTCTGTCAGTCTGTCAGTCTGTCAGTCTGTCAGTCTGTCAGTCTGTCAGTCTGTCAGTCTGTCAGTCTGTCAGTCTGTCAGTCTGTCAGTCTGTCAGTCTGTCAGTCTGTCAGTCTGTCAGTCTGTCAGTCTGTCAGACTGTCAGTCTGTCAGTCTGTCAGTCTGTCAGTCTGTCAGTCTGTCAGTCTGTCAGTCTGTCAGTCTGTCAGTCTGTCAGTCTGTCAGTCTGTCAGTCTGTCAGTCTGTCAGTCTGTCAGTCTGTCAGTCTGTCAGTCTGTCAGTCTGTCCAGTCTGTCAGTCTGTCAGTCTGTCAGTCTGTCAGTCTGTCAGTCTGTCAGTCTGTCAGTCTGTCAGTCTGTCAGTCCTGTCTGTCAGTCAGTCTGTCAGTCTGTCAGTCTGTCAGTCTGTCAGTCTGTCAGTCTGTCAGTCTGTCAGTCTGTCAGTCTGTCAGTCTGTCAGTCGTCTGTCAGTCTGTCAGTCTGTCAGTCCTGTCAGTCTGTCAGTCTGTCAGTCTGTCAGTCTGTCAGTCTGTCAGTCTGTCAGTCTGTCAGTCCTGTCAGTCTGTCAGTCTGTCGTCAGTCTGTCAGTCTGTCAGTCTGTCAGTTGTCAGTCTGTCAGTCTGTCAGTCTGTCAGTCTGTCAGTCTGTCAGTCTGTCAGTCTGTCAGTCTGTCAGTCTGTCAGTCTGTCAGTCTGTCAGTCTGTCAGTCTGTCAGCTGTCAGTCTGTCAGTCTGTCAGTCTGTCAGTCTGTCAGTCTGTCAGTCCTGTCAGTCTGTCAGTCTGTCAGTCTGTCAGTCTGTCAGTCTGTCAGTCTGTCAGTCTGTCAGTCTGTCAGTCTGTCAGTCTGTCAGTCTGTCAGTCTGTCAGTCGTCAGTCTGTCAGTCTGTCAGTCTGTCAGTCTGTCAGTCTGTCAGTCTCGTCAGTCTGTCACGTCTGTCAGTCTGTCAGTCCTGTCAGTCTGTCAGTCTGTCAGTCTGTCAGTCTGTCAGTCTGTCAGTCTGTCAGTCTGTCAGTCTGTCAGTCTGTCAGTCTGTCAGTCTGTCAGTCTGTCAGGTCTGTCAGTCTGTCAGTCTGTCAGTCTGTCAGTCTGTCAGTCTGTCAGTCTGTCAGTCTGTCAGTCTGTCAGTCTGTCAGTCCTCTGTCAGTCCTGTCAGTCTGTCAGTCTGTCAGTCTGTCAGTCTGTCAGTCTGTCAGTCTGTCAGTCTGTCAGTCTGTCAGTCTGTCAGTCTGTCAGTCTGTCAGTCTGTCAGTCTGTCAGTCTGTCAGTCTGTCAGTCTGTCAGTCTGTCAGTCTGTCAGTCTGTCAGTCTGTCAGTCTGGTCAGTCTGTCAGTCTGTCAGTCTGTCAGTCTGTCAGTCTGTCAGTCTGTCAGTCTGTCAGTCTGTCAGTCTGTCTGTCGTCTGTCAGTCTGTCAGTCAGTCCTGTCAGTCTGTCAGTCTGTCAGTCTGTCAGTCTGTCAGTCTGTCAGTCTGTCAGTCTGTCAGTCTGTCAGTCTGTCAGTCTGTCAGTCTGTCAGTCTGTCAGTCTGTCAGTCTGTCAGTCTGTCAGTCTGTCAGTCTGTCAGTCTGTCAGTCTGTCAGTCTGTCAGTCTGTCAGTCTGTCAGTCTGTCAGTCTGTCAGTCTGTCAGTCTGTCAGTCTGTCAGTCTGTCAGTCTGTCAGTCTGTCAGTCTGTCAGTCTGTCAGTCTGTCAGTCTGTCAGTCTGTCAGTCTGTCAGTCTGTCAGTCTGTCAGTCTGTCAGTCTGTCAGTCTGTCAGTCTGTCAGTCTGTCAGTCTGTCAGTCTGTCAGTCTGTCAGTCTGTCAGTCTGTCAGTCTGTCAGTCTGTCAGTCTGTCAGTCTGTCAGTCTGTCAGTCTGTCAGTCTGTCAGTCTGTCAGTCTGTCAGTCTGTCAGTCTGTCAGTCTGTCAGTCTGTCAGTCTGTCAGTCTGTCAGTCTGTCAGTCTGTCAGTCTGTCAGTCTGTCAGTCTGTCAGTCTGTCAGTCTGTCAGTCTGTCAGTCTGTCAGTCTGTCAGTCTGTCAGTCTGTCAGTCTGTCAGTCTGTCAGTCTGTCAGTCTGTCAGTCTGTCAGTCTGTCAGTCTGTAGTCTGTCAGTCTGTCAGTCGTCAGTCTGTCAGTCTGTCAGTCTGTCAGTCTGTCAGTCTGTCAGTCTGTCAGTCTGTCAGTCTGTCAGTCTGTCAGTCTGTCAGTCTGTCAGTCTGTCAGTCTGTCAGTCTGTCAGTCTGTCAGTCTGTCAGTCTGTCAGTCTGTCAGTCTGTCAGTCTGTCAGTCTGTCAGTCTGTCAGTCTGTCAGTCTGTCAGTCTGTCAGTCTGTCAGTCTGTCAGTCTGTCAGTCTGTCAGTCTGTCAGTCTGTCAGTCTGTCAGTCTGTCAGTCTGTCAGTCTGTCAGTCTGTCAGTCTGTCAGTCTGTCAGTCTGTCAGTCTGTCAGTCTGTCAGTCTGTCAGTCTGTCAGTCTGTCAGTCTGTCAGTCTGTCAGTCTGTCAGTCTGTCAGTCTGTCAGTCTGTCAGTCTGTCAGTCTGTCAGTCTGTCAGTCTGTCAGTCTGTCAGTCTGTCAGTCTGTCAGTCTGTCAGTCTGTCAGTCTGTCAGTCTGTCAGTCTGTCAGTCTGTCAGTCTGTCAGTCTGTCAGTCTGTCAGTCTGTCAGTCTGTCAGTCTGTCAGTCTGTCAGTCTGTCGTCAGTCTGTCAGTCTGTCAGTCTGTCAGTCTGTCAGTCTGTCAGTCTGTCAGTCTGTCAGTCTGTCAGTCTGTCAGTCTGTCAGTCTGTCAGTCTGTCAGTCTGTCAGTCTGTCAGTCTGTCAGTTCAGTCTGTCAGTCTGTCAGTCTGTCAGTCTGTCAGTCTGTCAGTCTGTCAGTCTGTCAGTCTGTCAGTCTGTCAGTCTGTCAGTCTGTCAGTCTGTCAGTCTGTCAGTCTGTCAGTCTGTCAGTCTGTCAGTCTGTCAGTCTGTCAGTCTGTCAGTCTGTCAGTCTGTCAGTCTGTCAGTCTGTCAGTCTGTCAGTCTGTCAGTCTGTCAGTCTGTCAGTCTGTCAGTCTGTCAGTCTGTCAGTCTGTCAGTCTGTCAGTCTGTCAGTCTGTCAGTCTGTCAGTCTGTCAGTCTGTCAGTCTGTCAGTCTGTCAGTCTGTCAGTCTGTCAGTCTGTCAGTCTGTCAGTCTGTCAGTCTGTCAGTCTGTCAGTCTGTCAGTCTGTCAGTCTGTCAGTCTGTCAGTCTGTCAGTCTGTCAGTCTGTCAGTCTGTCAGTCTGTCAGTCTGTCAGTCTGTCAGTCTGTCAGTCTGTCAGTCTGTCAGTCTGTCAGTCTGTCAGTCTGTCAGTCTGTCAGTAGTCTGTCAGTCTGTCAGTCCTGTCAGTCTGTCAGTCTGTCAGTCTGTCAGTCTGTCAGTATGTCAGTCTGTCAGTCTGTCAGTCTGTCAGTCTGTCAGTCTGTCAGTCTGTCAGTCTGTCAGTCTGTCAGTCTGTCAGTCTGTCAGTTGTCAGTCTGTCAGTCTGTCAGTCTGTCAGTCTGTCAGTCTGTCAGTCTGTCAGTCTGTCAGTCTGTCAGTCTGTCAGTCTGTCAGTCTGTCAGTCTGTCAGTCTGTCAGTCTGTCAGTCTGTCTGTCAGTCTGTCAGTCTGTCAGTCTGTCAGTCTGTCAGTCTGTCAGTCTGTCAGTCTGTCAGTCTGTCAGTCTGTCAGTCTGTCAGTCTGTCAGTCTGTCAGTCTGTCAGTCTGTCAGTCTGTCAGTCTGTCAGTCTGTCAGTCTGTCAGTCTGTCAGTCTGTCAGTCTGTCAGTCTGTCAGTCTGTCAGTCTGTCAGTCTGTCAGTCTGTCAGTATGTCAGTCTGTCAGTCTGTCAGTCTGTCAGTCTGTCAGTCTGTCAGTCTGTCAGTCTGTCAGTCTGTCAGTCTGTCAGTCTGTCAGTCTGTCAGTCTGTCAGTCTGTCAGTCTGTCAGTCGTCAGTCTGTCAGTCTGTCAGTCTGTCAGTCTGTCAGTCTGTCAGTCTGTCAGTCTGTCAGTCTGTCAGTCTGTCAGTCTGTCAGTCTGTCAGTCTGTCAGTCTGTCAGTCTGTCAGTCTGTCTGTCAGTCTGTCAGTCTGTCAGTCAGTCTGTCAGTCTGTCAGTCTGTCAGTCTGTCAGTCTGTCAGTCTGTCAGTCTGTCAGTCTGTCAGTCTGTCAGTCTGTCAGTCTGTCAGTCTGTCAGTCTGTCAGTCTGTCAGTCTGTCAGTCTGTCAGTCTGTCAGTCTGTCAGTCTGTCAGTCTGTCAGTCTGTCAGTCAGTCAGTCTGTCAGTCTGTCAGTCTGTCAGTCTGTCATCTGTCAGTCTGTCAGTCTGTCAGTCTGTGAGTCTGTCAGTCTGTCAGTCTGTCAGTCTGTCAGTCTGTCAGTCTGTCAGTCTGTCAGTCTGTCAGTCTGTCAGTCTGTCAGTCTGTCAGTCTGTCAGTCTGTCAGTCTGTCAGTCTGTCAGTCTGTCAGTCTGTCAGTCTGTCAGTCTGTCAGTCTGTCAGTCTGTCAGTCTGTCAGTCTGTCAGCCTCTGTCAGTCTGTCAGTCTGTCAGTCTGTCAGTCTGTCAGTATGTCAGTCTGTCAGTCTGTCAGTCTGTCAGTCTGTCAGTCTGTCAGTCTGTCAGTCTGTCAGTCTGTCAGTCTGTCAGTCTGTCAGTCTGTCAGTCTGTCAGTCTGTCAGTCTGTCAGTCTGTCAGTCTGTCAGTCTGTCAGTCTGTCAGTCTGTCAGTCTGTCAGTCTGTCAGTCTGTCAGTCTGTCAGTCTGTCAGTCTGTCAGTCTGTCAGTCTGTCAGTCTGTCAGTCTGTCAGTCTGTCAGTCTGTCAGTCTGTCAGTCTGTCAGTCTGTCAGTCTGTCAGTCTGTCAGTCTGTCAGTCTGTCAGTCTGTCAGTCTGTCAGTCTGTCAGTCTGTCAGTCTGTCAGTCTGTCAGTCTGTCAGTCTGTCAGTCTGTCTGTCAGTCTGTCAGTCTGTCAGTCTGTCAGTCTGTCAGTCTGTCAGTCTGTCAGTCTGTCAGTCTGTCAGTCTGTCAGTCTGTCAGTCTGTCAGTCTGTCAGTCTGTCAGTCTGTCAGTCTGTCAGTCTGTCAGTCTGTCAGTCTGTCAGTCTGTCAGTCTGTCAGTCTGTCAGTCTGTCAGTCTGTCAGTCTGTCAGTCTGTCAGTCTGTCAGTCTGTCAGTCTGTCAGTCTGTCAGTCCTGTCAGTCTGTCAGTCTGTCAGTCTGTCAGTCTGTCAGTCTGTCAGTCTGTCAGTCTGTCAGTCTGTCAGTCTGTCAGTCTGTCAGTCTGTCAGTCTGTCAGTCTGTCAGTCTGTCAGTCTGTCAGTCTGTCAGTCTGTCAGTCTGTCAGTCTGTCAGTCTGTCAGTCTGTCAGTCTGTCAGTCTGTCAGTCTGTCAGTCTGTCAGTCTGTCAGTCTGTCAGTATGTCAGTCTGTCAGTCTGTCAGTCTGTCAGTCTGTCAGTCTGTCAGTCTGTCAGTCTGTCAGTCTGTCAGTCTGTCAGTCTGTCAGTCTGTCAGTCTGTCAGTCTGTCAGTCTGTCAGTCTGTCAGTCTGTCAGTCTGTCAGTCTGTCAGTCTGTCAGTCTGTCAGTCTGTCAGTCTGTCAGTCTGTCAGTCTGTCAGTCTGTCAGTCTGTCAGTCTGTCAGTCTGTCAGTCTGTCAGTCTGTCAGTCTGTCAGTCTGTCAGTCTGTCAGTCTGTCAGTCTGTCAGTCTGTCAGTCTGTCAGTCTGTCAGTCTGTCAGTCTGTCAGTCTGTCAGTCTGTCAGTCTGTCAGTCTGTCAGTCTGTCAGTCTGTCAGTCTGTCAGTCTGTCAGTCTGTCAGTCTGTCAGTCTGTCAGTCTGTCAGTCTGTCAGTCTGTCAGTCTGTCAGTCTGTCAGTCTGTCAGTCTGTCAGTCTGTCAGTCTGTCAGTCTGTCAGTCTGTCAGTCTGTCAGTCTGTCAGTCTGTCAGTCTGTCAGTCTGTCTGTCAGTCTGTCAGTCTGTCAGTCTGTCAGTCTGTCAGTCCTGTCAGTCTGTCAGTCTGTCAGTCTGTCAGTCTGTCAGTCTGTCAGTCTGTCAGTCTGTCAGTCTGTCAGTCTGTCAGTCTGTCAGTCTGTCAGTCTGTCAGTCTGTCAGTCTGTCAGTCTGTCAGTCTGTCAGTCTGTCAGTCTGTCAGTCTGTCAGTCTGTCAGTCTGTCAGTCTGTCAGTCTGTCAGTCTGTCAGTCTGTCAGTCTGTCAGTCTGTCAGTCTGTCAGTCTGTCAGTCTGTCAGTCTGTCAGTCTGTCAGTCTGTCAGTCTGTCAGTCTGTCAGTCTGTCAGTCTGTCAGTCTGTCAGTCTGTCAGTCTGTCAGTCTGTCAGTCTGTCAGTCTGTCAGTCTGTCAGTCTGTCAGTCTGTCAGTCTGTCAGTCTGTCAGTCTGTCAGTCTGTCAGTCTGTCAGTCTGTCAGTCTGTCAGTCTGTCAGTCTGTCAGTCTGTCAGTCTGTCAGTCTGTCAGTCTGTCAGTCTGTCAGTCTGGTCTGTCAGTCTGTCAGTCTGTCAGTCTGTCAGTCTGTCAGTCTGTCAGTCTGTCAGTCTTCAGTCTGTCAGTCTGTCAGTCTGTCAGTCTGTCAGTCTGTCAGTCTGTCAGTCTGTCAGTCTGTCAGTCTGTCAGTCTGTCAGTCTGTCAGTCTGTCAGTCTGTCAGTCTGTCAGTCTGTCAGTCTGTCAGTCTGTCAGTCTGTCAGTCGTCAGTCTGTCAGTCTGTCAGTCTGTCAGTCTGTCAGTCTGTCAGTCTGTCAGTCTGTCAGTCTGTCAGTCTGTCAGTCAGTCTGTCAGTCTGTCAGTCTGTCAGTCTGTCAGTCTGTCAGTCTGTCAGTCTGTCAGTCTGTCAGTCTGTCAGTCTGTCAGTCTGTCAGTCTGTCAGTCTGTCAGTCTGGTCAGTCTGTCAGTCTGTCAGTCTGTCAGTCTGTCAGTCTGTCAGTCTGTCAGTCTGTCAGTCTGTCAGTCTGTCAGTCTGTCAGTCTGTCAGTCTGTCAGTCTGTCAGTCTGTCAGTCTGTCAGTCTGTCAGTCTGTCAGTCTGTCAGTCTGTCAGTCTGTCAGTCTGTCAGTCTGTCAGTCTGTCAGTCTGTCAGTCTGTCAGTCGTCAGTGTCAGTCTGTCAGTCTGTCAGTCTGTCAGTCTTCAGTCTGTCAGTCTGTCAGTCTGTCAGTCTGTCAGTCTGTCAGTCTGTCAGTCTGTCAGTCTGTCAGTCTGTCAGTCTGTCAGTCTGTCAGTCTGTCAGTCTGTCAGTCTGTCAGTCTGTCAGTCTGTCAGTCTGTCAGTCTGTCAGTCTGTCAGTCTGTCAGTCTGTCAGTCTGTCAGTCTGTCAGTCTGTCAGTCTGTCAGTCTGTCAGTCTGTCAGTCTGTCAGTCTGTCAGTCTGTCAGTCTGTCAGTCTGTCAGTCTGTCAGTCTGTCAGTCTGTCAGTCTGTCAGTCTGTCAGTCTGTCAGTCTGTCAGTCTGTCAGTCTGTCAGTCTGTCAGTCTGTCAGTCTGTCAGTCTGTCAGTCTGTCAGTCTGTCAGTCTGTCAGTCTGTCAGTCTGTCAGTCTGTCAGTCTGTCAGTCTGTCAGTCTGTCAGTCTGTCAGTCTGTCAGTCTGTCAGTCTGTCAGTCTGTCAGTCTGTCAGTCTGTCAGTCTGTCAGTCTGTCAGTCTGTCAGTCTGTCAGTCTGTCAGTCTGTCAGTCTGTCAGTCTGTCAGTCTGTCAGTCTGTCAGTCTGTCAGTCTGTCAGTCTGTCAGTCTGTCAGTCTGTCAGTCTGTCAGTCTGTCAGTCTGTCAGTCTGTCAGTCTGTCAGTCTGTCAGTCTGTCAGTCTGTCAGTCTGTCAGTCTGTCAGTCTGTCAGTCTGTCAGTCTGTCAGTCTGTCAGTCTGTCAGTCTGTCAGTCTGTCAGTCTGTCAGTCTGTCAGTCTGTCAGTCTGTCAGTCTGTCAGTCTGTCAGTCTGTCAGTCTGTCAGTCTGTCTCAGTCTGTCAGTCTGTCAGTCTGTCAGTCTGTCAGTCTGTCAGTCTGTCAGTCTGTCAGTCTGTCAGTCTGTCAGTCTGTCAGTCTGTCAGTCTGTCAGTCTGTCAGTCTGTCAGTCTGTCAGTCTGTCAGTCTGTCAGTCTGTCAGTCTGTCAGTCTGTCAGTCTGTCAGTCTGTCAGTCTGTCAGTCTGTCAGTCTGTCAGTCTGTCAGTCTGTCAGTCTGTCAGTCTGTCAGTCTGTCAGTCTGTCAGTCTGTCAGTCTGTCAGTCTGTCAGTCTGTCAGTCTGTCAGTCTGTCAGTCAGTCTGTCAGTCTGTCAGTCTGTCAGTCTGTCAGTCTGTCAGTCTGTCAGTCTGTCAGTCTGTCAGTCTGTCAGTCTGTCAGTCTGTCAGTCTGTCAGTCTGTCAGTCTGTCAGTCTGTCAGTCTGTCAGTCTGTCAGTCTGTCAGTCTGTCAGTCTGTCAGTCTGTCAGTCTGTCAGTCTGTCAGTCTGTCAGTCTGTCAGTCTGTCAGTCTGTCAGTCTGTCAGTCTGTCAGTCTGTCAGTCTGTCAGTCTGTCAGTCTGTCAGTCTGTCAGTCTGTCAGTCTGTCAGTCTGTCAGTCTGTCAGTCTGTCAGTCTGTCAGTCTGTCAGTCTGTCAGTCTGTCAGTCTGTCAGTCTGTCAGTCTGTCAGTCTGTCAGTCTGTCAGTCTGTCAGTCTGTCAGTCTGTCAGTCTGTCAGTCTGTCAGTCTGTCAGTCTTTCAGTCTGTCAGTCTGTCATCTGTCAGTCTGTCAGTCTGCCAGTCTGTCAGTCTGTCAGTCTGTCGGTCTGTCAGTCTGTCAGTCTGTCAGTCTGTCAGTCTGTCAGTCTGTCAGTCTGTCAGTCTGTCAGTCTGTCAGTCTGTCAGTCTGTCAGTCTGTCAGTCTGTCAGTCTGTCAGTCTGTCAGTCTGTCAGTCTGTCAGTCTGTCAGTCTGTCAGTCTGTCAGTCTGTCAGTCTGTCAGTCTGTCAGTCAGTCTG
Organism: Philhelius pedissequus; assembly: GCA_910595825.1. NCBI lineage: Eukaryota > Metazoa > Arthropoda > Insecta > Diptera > Syrphidae > Philhelius > Philhelius pedissequus. The sequence continues at coordinate 242,322,971 of OU343160.1, read as the reverse complement.
TCAGTCTGTCAGTCTGTCAGTCTGTCAGTCTGTCAGTCTGTCAGTCTGTCAGTCTGTCAGTCTGTCAGTCTGTCAGTCTGTCAGTCTGTCAGTCTGTCAGTCTGTCAGTCTGTCAGTCTCTGTCAGTCTGTCAGTCTGTCAGTCTGTCAGTCTGTCAGTCTGTCAGTCTGTCAGTCTGTCAGTCTGTCAGTCTGTCAGTCTGTCAGTCTGTCAGTCTGTCAGTCTGTCAGTCTGTCAGTCTGTCAGTCTGTCAGTCTGTCAGTCCTGTCAGTCTGTCAGTCTGTCAGTCTGTCAGTCTGTCAGTCTGTCAGTCTGTCAGTCTGTCAGTCTGTCAGTCTGTCAGTCTGTCAGTCTGTCAGTCTGTCAGTCTGTCAGTCTGTCAGTCTGGTCAGTCTGTCAGTCTGTCAGTCTGTCAGTCTGTCAGTCTGTCAGTCTGTCAGTCTGTCAGTCTGTCAGTCTGTCAGTCTGTCAGTCTGTCAGTCTGTCAGTCTGTCAGTCTGTCAGTCTGTCAGTCTGTCAGTCTGTCAGTCTGTCAGTCTGTCAGTCTGTCAGTCTGTCAGTCTGTCAGTCTGTCAGTCTGTCAGTCTGTCAGTCAGTCAGTCTGTCAGTCTGTCAGTCTGTCAGTCTGTCAGTCTGTCAGTCTGTCAGTCTGTCAGTCTGTCCAGTCTGTCAGTCTGTCAGTCTGTCAGTCTGTCAGTCTGTCAGTCTGTCAGTCTGTCAGTCTGTCAGTCTGTCAGTCTGTCAGTCTGTCAGTCTGTCAGTCTGTCAGTCTGTCAGTCTGTCAGTCTGTCAGTCTGTCAGTCTGTCAGTCTGTCAGTCTGTCAGTCTGTCAGTCTGTCAGTCTGTCAGTCTGTCAGTCTGTCAGTCTGTCAGTCTGTCAGTCTGTCAGTCAGTCTGTCAGTCTGTCAGTCTGTCAGTCTGTCAGTCTGTCAGTCTGTCAGTCTGTCAGTCTGTCAGTCTGTCAGTCTGTCAGTCTGTCAGTCTGTCAGTCTGTCAGTCTGTCCAGTCTGTCAGTCTGTCAGTCTGTCAGTCTGTCAGTCTGTCAGTCTGTCAGTCTGTCAGTCTGTCAGTCTGTCAGTCTGTCAGTCTGTCAGTCAGTCTGTCAGTCTGTCAGTCTGTCAGTCTGTCAGTCTGTCAGTCTGTCAGTCTGTCAGTCTGTCAGTCTGTCAGTCTGTCAGTCTGTCAGTCTGTCAGTCTGTCAGTCTGTCAGTCTGTCAGTCTGTCAGTCTGTCAGTCTGTCAGTATGTCAGTCTGTCAGTCTGTCAGTCTGTCAGTCTGTCAGTCTGTCAGTCTGTCAGTCTGTCAGTCTGTCAGTCTGTCAGTCTGTCAGTCTGTCAGTCTGCAGTCTGTCAGTCTGTCAGTCTGTCAGTCTGTCAGTCTGTCAGTCCTGTCAGTCGTCAGTCTGTCAGTCTGTCAGTCTGTCAGTCTGTCAGTCTGTCAGTCTGTCAGTCTGTCAGTCTGTCAGTCTGTCAGTCTGTCAGTCTGTCAGTCTGTCAGTCTGTCAGTCTGTCAGTCTGTCAGTCTGTCAGTCTGTCAGTCTGTCAGTCTGTCAGTCTGTCAGTCTGTCAGTCTGTCAGTCTGTCAGTCTGTCAGTCTGTCATCTGTCAGTCTGTCAGTCTGTCAGTCTGTCAGTCTGTCAGTCTGTCAGTCTGTCAGTCTGTCAGTCTGTCAGTCTGTCAGTCTGTCAGTCTGTCAGTCTGTCAGTCTGTCAGTCTGTCAGTCTGTCAGTCTGTCAGTCTGTCAGTCTGTCAGTCTGTCAGTCTGTCAGTCTGTCAGTCTGTCAGTCTGTCAGTCTGTCAGTCTGTCAGTCTGTCAGTCTGTCAGTCTGTCAGTCTGTCAGTCTGTCAGTCTGTCAGTCTGTCAGTCTGTCAGTCTGTCAGTCTGTCAGTCTGTCAGTCTGTCAGTCTGTCAGTCTGTCAGTCTGTCAGTCTGTCAGTCTGTCAGTCTGTCAGTCTGTCAGTCTGTCAGTCTGTCAGTCTGTCAGTCTGTCAGTCTGTCAGTCTGTCAGTCTGTCAGTCTGTCAGTCTGTCAGTCTGTCAGTCTGTCAGTCTGTCAGTCTGTCAGTCTGTCAGTCTGTCAGTCTGTCAGTCTGTCAGTCTGTCAGTCTGTCAGTCTGTCAGTCTGTCAGTCTGTCAGTCTGTCAGTCTGTCAGTCTGTCAGTCTGTCAGTCTGTCAGTCTGTCAGTCTGTCAGTCTGTCAGTCTGTCAGTCTGTCAGTCTGTCTGTCGTCTGTCAGTCTGTCAGTCTGTCCGTCTGTCAGTCTGGCAGTCTGTCAGTCTGTCAGTCTGTCAGTCTGTCAGTCTGTCAGTCTGTCAGTCTGTCAGTCTGTCAGTCTAGTCTGTCAGTCTGTCAGTCTCTGTCAGTCTGTCAGTCTGTCAGTCCTGTCAGTCTGTCACTGTCTGTCAGTCTGTCAGTCTGTCAGTCTGTCAGTCTGTCAGTCTGTCAGTCTGTCAGTCTGTCAGTCCTGTCAGTCTGTCAGTCTGTCAGTCTGTCAGTCTGTCAGTCTGTCAGTCTGTCAGCTGTCAGTCTGTCAGTCTGTCAGTCTGTCAGTCTGTCAGTCTGTCAGTCTGTCAGTCTGTCAGTCTGTCAGTCTGTCAGTCTGTCAGTCTGTCAGTCTGTCAGTCTGTCAGTCTGTCAGTCTGTCAGTCTGTCAGTCTGTCAGTCTGTCAGTCTGCAGTCTGTCAGTCTGTCAGTCTGTCAGTCTGTCAGTCTGTCAGTCTGTCAGTCTGTCAGTCTGTCAGTCTGTCAGTCTGTCAGTCTGTCAGTCTGTCAGTCTGTCAGTCTGTCAGTCTGTCAGTCTGTCAGTCTGTCAGTCTGTCAGTCTGTCAGTCTGTCAGTCTGTCAGTCTGTCAGTCTGTCAGTCTGTCAGTCTGTCAGTCTGTCAGTCTGTCAGTCTGTCAGTCTGTCAGTCTGTCAGTCTGTCAGTCTGTCAGTCTGTCAGTCTGTCAGTCTGTCAGTCTGTCAGTCTGTCAGTCTGTCAGTCTGTCAGTCTGTCAGTCTGTCAGTCTGTCAGTCTGTCAGTCTGTCAGTCTGTCAGTCTGTCAGTCTGTCAGTCTGTCAGTCTGTCAGTCTGTCAGTCTGTCAGTCTGTCAGTCTGTCAGTCTGTCAGTCTGTCAGTCTGTCAGCTGTCAGTCTGTCAGTCTGTCAGTCTGTCAGTCTGTCAGTCTGTCAGTCTGTCAGTCTGTCAGTCTGTCAGTCTGTCAGTCTGTCAGTCTGTCAGTCTGTCAGTCTGTCAGTCTGTCAGTCTGTCAGTCTGTCAGTCTGTCAGTCTGTCAGTCTGTCAGTCTGTCCAGTCTGTCAGTCTGTCAGTCTGTCAGTCTGTCAGTCTGTCAGTCTGTCAGTCTGTCAGTCTGTCAGCTGTCAGTCTGTCAGTCTGTCAGTCTGTCAGTCTGTCAGTCTGTCAGTCTGTCAGTCTGTCAGTCTGTCAGTCTGTCAGTCTGTCAGTCTGTCAGTCTGTCAGTCTGTCAGTCTGTCAGTCTGTCAGTCTGTCAGTCTGTCAGTCTGTCAGTCTGTCAGTCTGTCAGTCTGTCAGTCTGTCAGTCTGTCAGTCTGTCAGTCTGTCAGTCTGTCAGTCTGTCAGTCTGTCAGTCTGTCAGTCTGTCAGTCTGTCAGTCTGTCAGTCTGTCAGTCTGTCAGTCTGTCAGTCTGTCAGTCTGTCAGTCTGTCAGTCTGTCAGTCTGTCAGTCTGTCAGTCTGTCAGTCTGTCAGTCGTCAGTCTGTCAGTCCTGTCAGTCTGTCAGTCTGTCAGTCTGTCAGTCTGTCAGTCTGTCAGTCTGTCAGTCTGTCAGTCTGTCAGTCTGTCAGTCTGTCAGTCTGTCAGTCTGTCAGTCTGTCAGTCTGTCAGTCTGTCAGTCTGTCAGTCTGTCAGTCTGTCAGTCTGTCAGTCTGTCAGTCTGTCAGTCTGTCAGTCTGTCAGTCTGTCAGTCTGTCAGTCTGTCAGTCTGTCAGTCTGTCAGTCTGTCAGTCTGTCAGTCTGTCAGTCTGTCAGTCTGTCAGTCTGTCAGTCTGTCAGTTGTCAGTCTGTCAGTCTGTCAGTCTGTCAGTCTGTCAGTCTGTCAGTCTGTCAGTCTGTCAGTCTGTCAGTCTGTCAGTCTGTCAGTCTGTCAGTCTGTCAGTCTGTCAGTCTGTCAGTCTGTCAGTCTGTCAGTCTGTCAGTCTGTCAGTCTGTCAGTCAGTCTGTCAGTCTGTCAGTCTGTCAGTCTGTCAGTCTGTCTGTCTGTCAGTCTGTCAGTCTGTCAGTCTGTCAGTCTGTCAGTCTGTCAGTCTGTCAGTCTGTCAGTCTGTCAGTCTGTCAGTCTGTCAGCTGTCAGTCTGTCAGTCTGTCAGTCTGTCAGTCTGTCAGTCTGTCAGTCTGTCAGTCTGTCAGTCTGTCAGTCTGTCAGTCTGTCAGTCTGTCAGTCTGTCAGTCTGTCAGTCTGTCAGTCTGTCAGTCTGTCAGTCTGTCAGTCTGTCAGTCTGTCAGTCTGTCAGTCTGTCAGTCTGTCAGTCTGTCAGTCTGTCAGTCTGTCAGTCTGTCAGTCTGTCAGTCTGTCAGTCTGTCAGTCTGTCAGTCTGTCAGTCTGTCAGTCTGTCAGTCTGTCAGTCTGTCAGTCTGTCAGTCTGTCAGTCTGTCAGTCTGTCAGTCTGTCAGTCTGTCTGTCAGTCTGTCAGTCCTGTCAGTCTGTCAGTCTGTCAGTCTGTCAGTCTGTCAGACTGTCAGTCTGTCAGTCTGTCAGTCTGTCAGTCTGTCAGTCTGTCAGTCTGTCATCTGTCAGTCTGTCAGTCTGTCAGTCTGTCAGTCTGTCAGTCTGTCAGTCTGTCAGTCTGTCAGTCTGTCAGTCTGTCAGTCTGTCAGTCTGTCATCTGTCAGTCTGTCAGTCTGTCAGTCTGTCAGTCTGTCAGTCTGTCAGTCTGTCAGTCTGTCAGTCTGTCAGTCTGTCAGTCTGTCAGTCTGTCAGTCTGTCAGTCTGTCAGTCTGTCAGTCTGTCAGTCTGTCAGTCTGTCAGTCTGTCAGTCTGTCAGTCTGTCAGTCTGTCAGTCTGTCAGTCTGTCATCGTCATCTGTCAGTCTGTCAGTCTGTCAGTCTGTCAGTCTGTCAGTCTGTCAGTCTGTCAGTCTGTCAGTCTGTCAGTCTGTCAGTCTGTCAGTCTGTCAGTCTGTCAGTCTGTCAGTCTGTCAGTCTGTCAGTCTGTCAGTCTGTCAGTCTGTCAGTCTGTCAGTCTGTCAGTCTGTCAGTCTGTCAGTCTGTCAGTCTGTCAGTCTGTCAGTCTGTCATCTGTCAGTCTGTCAGTCTGTCAGTCTGTCAGTCTGTCAGTCTGTCAGTCTGTCAGTCTGTCAGTCTGTCAGTCTGTCAGTCTGTCAGTCTGTCAGTCTGTCAGTCTGTCAGTCTGTCAGTCTGTCAGTCTGTCAGTCTGTCAGTCCTGTCAGTCTGTCAGTCTGTCAGTCTGTCAGTCTGTCAGTCTGTCAGTCTGTCAGTCCTGTCAGTCTGTCAGTCTGTCAGTCTGTCAGTCTGTCAGTCTGTCAGTCTGTCAGTCTGTCAGTCTGTCAGTCTGTCAGTCTGTCAGTCTGTCAGTCTGTCAGTCTGTCAGTCTGTCAGTCTGTCAGTCTGTCAGTCTGTCAGTCTGTCAGTCTGTCAGTCTGTCAGTCTGTCAGTCTGTCAGTCTGTCAGTCTGTCAGTCTGTCAGTCTGTCAGTCTGTCAGTCTGTCAGTCTGTCAGTCTGTCAGTCTGTCAGTCTGTCAGTCTGTCAGTCTGTCAGTCTGTCAGTCTGTCAGTCTGTCAGTCTGTCAGTCTGTCAGTCTGTCAGTCTGTCAGTCTGTCAGTCTGTCAGTCTGTCAGTCTGTCAGTCTGTCAGCTGTCAGTCTGTCAGTCTGTCAGTCTGTCAGTCTGTCAGTCTGTCAGTCTGTCAGTCTGTCAGTCTGTCAGTCTGTCAGTCTGTCAGTCTGTCAGTCTGTCAGTCTGTCAGTCTGTCAGTCTGTCAGTCTGTCAGTCTGTCAGTCTGTCAGTCTGTCAGTCTGTCAGTCTGTCAGTCTGTCAGTCTGTCAGTCTGTCAGTCTGTCAGTCTGTCAGTCTGTCAGTCTGTCAGTCTGTCAGTCTGTCAGTCTGTCAGTCTGTCAGTCTGTCAGTCTGTCAGTCTGTCAGTCTGTCAGTCTGTCAGTCTGTCAGTCTGTCAGTCTGTCAGTCTGTCAGTCTGTCAGTCTGTCAGTCTGTCAGTCTGTCAGTCTGTCAGTCTGTCAGTCTGTCAGTCTGTCAGTCTGTCAGTCTGTCAGTCTGTCAGTCTGTCAGTCTGTCAGTCTGTCAGTCTGTCAGTCTGTCAGTCTGTCAGTCTGTCAGCTGTCTGTCTGTCAGTCTGTCAGTCTGTCAGTCTGTCAGTCTGTCAGTCTGTCAGTCTGTCAGTCTGTCAGTCTGTCAGTCTGTCAGTCTGTCAGTCTGTCAGTCTGTCAGTCTGTCAGTCTGTCAGTCTGTCAGTCTGTCAGTCTGTCAGTTCTGTCAGTCTGTCAGTCTGTCAGTCTGTCAGTCTGTCAGTCTGTCAGTCTGTCAGTCTGTCAGTCTGTCAGTCTGTCAGTCTGTCAGTCTGTCAGTCTGTCAGTCTGTCAGTCTGTCAGTCTGTCAGTCTGTCAGTCTGTCAGTCTGTCAGTCTGTCAGTCTGTCAGTCTGTCAGTCTGTCAGTCTGTCAGTCTGTCAGTCTGTCAGTCTGTCAGTCTGTCAGTCTGTCAGTCTGTCAGTCTGTCAGTCTGTCAGTCTGTCAGTCTGTCAGTCTGTCAGTCCTGTCAGTCTGTCAGTCTGTCAGTCTGTCAGTCTGTCAGTCTGTCAGTCTGTCAGTCTGTCAGTCTGTCAGTCTGTCAGTCTGTCAGTCTGTCAGTCTGTCAGTCTGTCAGTCTGTCAGTCTGTCAGTCTGTCAGTCTGTCAGTCTGTCAGTCTGTCAGTCTGTCAGTCTGTCAGTCTGTCAGTCTGTCATCTGTCAGTCTGTCAGTCTGTCAGTCTGTCAGTCTGTCAGTCTGTCAGTCTGTCAGTCTGTCAGTCTGTCAGTCTGTCAGTCTGTCAGTCTGTCAGTCTGTCAGTCTGTCAGTCTGTCAGTCTGTCAGTCTGTCAGTCTGTCAGTCTGTCAGTCTGTCAGTCTGTCAGTCTGTCAGTCTGTCAGTCAGTCTGTCAGTCTGTCAGTCTGTCAGTCTGTCAGTCTGTCAGTCTGTCATCTGTCAGTCTGTCAGTCTGTCAGTCTGTCAGTCTGTCAGTCTGTCAGTCTGTCAGTCTGTCAGTCTGTCAGTCTGTCAGTCTGTCAGTCCTGTCAGTCTGTCAGTCTGTCAGTCTGTCAGTCTGTCAGTCTGTCAGTCTGTCAGTCTGTCAGTCTGTCAGTCTGTCATCTGTCAGTCTGTCAGTCTGTCAGTCTGTCAGTCTGTCAGTCTGTCAGTCTGTCAGTCTGTCAGTCTGTCAGTCTGTCAGTCTGTCAGTCTGTCAGTCTGTCAGTCTGTCAGTCTGTCCAGTCTGTCAGTCTGTCAGTCTGTCAGTCTGTCAGTCTGTCAGTCTGTCAGTCTGTCAGTCTGTCAGTCTGTCAGTCTGTCAGTCTGTCAGTCTGTCAGTCTGTCAGTCTGTCAGTCTGTCAGTCTGTCAGTCTGTCAGTCTGTCAGTCTGTCAGTCTGTCAGTCTGTCAGTCTGTCAGTCTGTCAGTCTGTCAGTCTGTCAGTTGTCAGTCTGTCAGTCTGTCAGTCTGTCAGTCTGTCAGTCAGTCTGTCAGTCTGTCAGTCTGTCAGTCTGTCAGTCTGTCAGTCTGTCAGTCTGTCAGTCTGTCAGTCTGTCAGTCTGTCAGTCTGTCAGTCTGTCAGTCTGTCAGTCTGTCAGTCTGTCAGTCTGTCAGTCTGTCAGTCTGTCAGTCTGTCAGTCTGTCAGTCTGTCAGTCTGTCAGTCTGTCAGTCTGTCAGTCTGTCAGTCTGTCAGTCTGTCAGTCTGTCAGTCTGTCAGTCTGTCAGTCTGTCAGTCTGTCAGTCTGTCAGTCTGTCAGTCTGTCAGTCTGTCAGTCTGTCAGTCTGTCAGTCTGTCAGTCTGTCAGTCTGTCAGTCTGTCAGTCTGTCAGTCTGTCAGTCTGTCAGTCTGTCAGTCTGTCAGTCTGTCAGTCTGTCAGTCTGTCAGTCTGTCAGTCTGTCAGTCTGTCAGTCTGTCAGTCTGTCAGTCTGTCAGTCTGTCAGTCTGTCAGTCTGTCAGTCTGTCAGTCTGTCAGTCTGTCAGTCTGTCAGTCTGTCAGTCTGTCAGTCTGTCAGTCTGTCAGTCTGTCAGTCTGTCAGTCTGTCAGTCTGTCAGTCTGTCAGTCTGTCAGTCTGTCAGTCTGTCAGTCTGTCAGTCTGTCAGTCTGTCAGTCTGTCAGTCTGTCAGTCTGTCAGTCTGTCAGTCTGTCAGTCTGTCAGTCTGTCAGTCTGTCAGTCTGTCAGTCTGTCAGTCTGTCAGTCTGTCAGTCTGTCAGTCTGTCAGTCTGTCAGTCTGTCAGTCTGTCAGTCTGTCAGTCTGTCAGTCTGTCAGTCTGTCAGTCTGTCAGTAGTCAGTGTCAGTCTGTCAGTCTGTCAGTCTGTCAGTCTGTCAGTCTGTCAGTCTGTCAGTCTGTCAGTCTGTCAGTCTGTCAGTCTGTCAGTCTGTCAGTCTGTCAGTCTGTCAGTCTGTCAGTCTGTCAGTCTGTCAGTCTGTCAGTCTGTCAGTCTGTCAGTCTGTCAGTCTGTCAGTCTGTCAGTCTGTCAGTCTGTCAGTCTGTCAGTCTGTCAGTCTGTCAGTCTGTCAGTCTGTCAGTCTGTCAGTCTGTCAGTCTGTCAGTCTGTCAGTCTGTCAGTCTGTCAGTCTGTCAGTCTGTCAGTCTGTCAGTCTGTCAGTCTGTCAGTCTGTCAGTCTGTCAGTCTGTCAGTCTGTCAGTCTGTCAGTCTGTCAGTCTGTCAGTCTGTCAGTCTGTCAGTCTGTCAGTCTGTCAGTCTGTCAGTCTGTCAGTCTGTCAGTCTGTCAGTCTGTCAGTCTGTCAGTCTGTCAGTCTGTCAGTCTGTCAGTCTGTCAGTCTGTCAGTCTGTCAGTCTGTCAGTCTGTCAGTCTGTCAGTCTGTCAGTCTGTCAGTCTGTCAGTCTGTCAGTCTGTCAGTCTGTCAGTCTGTCAGTCTGTCAGTCTGTCAGTCTGTCAGTCTGTCAGTCTGTCAGTCTGTCAGTCTGTCAGTCTGTCAGTCTGTCAGTCTGTCAGTCTGTCAGTCTGTCAGTCTGTCAGTCTGTCAGTCTGTCAGTCTGTCAGTCTGTCAGTCTGTCAGTCTGTCAGTCTGTCAGTCTGTCAGTCTGTCAGTCTGTCAGTCTGTCAGTCTGTCAGTCTGTCAGTCTGTCAGTCTGTCAGTCTGTCAGTCTGTCAGTCTGTCAGTCTGTCAGTCTGTCAGTCTGTCAGTCTGTCAGTCTGTCAGTCTGTCAGTCTGTCAGTCTGTCAGTCAGTCTGTCAGTCTGTCAGTCTGTCAGTCTGTCAGTCTGTCAGTCTGTCAGTCTGTCAGTCTGTCAGTCTGTCAGTCTGTCAGTCTGTCAGTCTGTCAGTCTGTCAGTCTGTCAGTCTGTCAGTCTGTCAGTCTGTCAGTCTGTCAGTCTGTCAGTCTGTCAGTCTGTCAGTCTGTCAGTCTGTCAGTCTGTCAGTCTGTCAGTCTGTCAGTCTGTCAGTCTGTCAGTCTGTCAGTCTGTCAGTCTGTCAGTCTGTCAGTCTGTCAGTCTGTCAGTCTGTCAGTCTGTCAGTCTGTCAGTCTGTCAGTCTGTCAGTCTGTCAGTCTGTCAGTCTGTCAGTCTGTCAGTCTGTCAGTCTGTCAGTCTGTCAGTCTGTCAGTCTGTCAGTCTGTCAGTCTGTCAGTCTGTCAGTCTGTCAGTCTGTCAGTCTGTCAGTCTGTCAGTCTGTCAGTCTGTCAGTCTGTCAGTCTGTCAGTCTGTCAGTCTGTCAGTCTGTCAGTCTGTCAGTCTGTCAGTCTGTCAGTCTGTCAGTCTGTCAGTCTGTCAGTCTGTCAGTCTGTCAGTCTGTCAGTCTGTCAGTCTGTCAGTCTGTCAGTCTGTCAGTCTGTCAGTCTGTCAGTCTGTCAGTCTGTCAGTCTGTCAGTCTGTCAGTCTGTCAGTCTGTCAGTCTGTCAGTCTGTCAGTCTGTCAGTCTGTCAGTCTGTCAGTCTGTCAGTCTGTCAGTCTGTCAGTCTGTCAGTCTGTCAGTCTGTCAGTCTGTCAGTCTGTCAGTCTGTCAGTCTGTCAGTCTGTCAGTCTGTCAGTCTGTCAGTCTGTCAGTCTGTCAGTCTGTCAGTCTGTCAGTCTGTCAGTCTGTCAGTCTGTCAGTCTGTCAGTCTGTCAGTCTGTCAGTCTGTCAGTCTGTCAGTCTGTCAGTCTGTCAGTCTGTCAGTCTGTCAGTCTGTCAGTCTGTCAGTCTGTCAGTCTGTCAGTCTGTCAGTCTGTCAGTCTGTCAGTCTGTCAGTCTGTCAGTCTGTCAGTCTGTCAGTCTGTCAGTCTGTCAGTCTGTCAGTCTGTCAGTCTGTCAGTCTGTCAGTCTGTCAGTCTGTCAGTCTGTCAGTCTGTCAGTCTGTCAGTCTGTCAGTCTGTCAGTCTGTCAGTCTGTCAGTCTGTCAGTCTGTCAGTCTGTCAGTCTGTCAGTCTGTCAGTCTGTCAGTCTGTCAGTCTGTCAGTCTGTCAGTCTGTCAGTCTGTCAGTCTGTCAGTCTGTCAGTCTGTCAGTCTGTCAGTCTGTCAGTCTGTCAGTCTGTCAGTCTGTCAGTCTGTCAGTCTGTCAGTCTGTCAGTCTGTCAGTCTGTCAGTCTGTCAGTCTGTCAGTCTGTCAGTCTGTCAGTCTGTCAGTCTGTCAGTCTGTCAGTCTGTCAGTCTGTCAGTCTGTCAGTCTGTCAGTCTGTCAGTCTGTCAGTCTGTCAGTCTGTCAGTCTGTCAGTCTGTCAGTCTGTCAGTCTGTCAGTCTGTCAGTCTGTCAGTCTGTCAGTCTGTCAGTCTGTCAGTCTGTCAGTCTGTCAGTCTGTCAGTCTGTCAGTCTGTCAGTCTGTCAGTCTGTCAGTCTGTCAGTCTGTCAGTCTGTCAGTCTGTCAGTCTGTCAGTCTGTCAGTCTGTCAGTCTGTCAGTCTGTCAGTCTGTCAGTCTGTCAGTCTGTCAGTCTGTCAGTCTGTCAGTCTGTCAGTCTGTCAGTCTGTCAGTCTGTCAGTCTGTCAGTCTGTCAGTCTGTCAGTCTGTCAGTCTGTCAGTCTGTCAGTCTGTCAGTCTGTCAGTCTGTCAGTCTGTCAGTCTGTCAGTCTGTCAGTCTGTCAGTCTGTCAGTCTGTCAGTCTGTCAGTCTGTCAGTCTGTCAGTCTGTCAGTCTGTCAGTCTGTCAGTCTGTCAGTCTGTCAGTCTGTCAGTCTGTCAGTCTGTCAGTCTGTCAGTCTGTCAGTCTGTCAGTCTGTCAGTCTGTCAGTCTGTCAGTCTGTCAGTCTGTCAGTCTGTCAGTCTGTCAGTCTGTCAGTCTGTCAGTCTGTCAGTCTGTCAGTCTGTCAGTCTGTCAGTCTGTCAGTCTGTCAGTCTGTCAGTCTGTCAGTCTGTCAGTCTGTCAGTCTGTCAGTCTGTCAGTCTGTCAGTCTGTCAGTCTGTCAGTCTGTCAGTCTGTCAGTCTGTCAGTCTGTCAGTCTGTCAGTCTGTCAGTCTGTCAGTCTGTCAGTCTGTCAGTCTGTCAGTCTGTCAGTCTGTCAGTCTGTCAGTCTGTCAGTCTGTCAGTCTGTCAGTCTGTCAGTCTGTCAGTCTGTCAGTCTGTCAGTCTGTCAGTCTGTCAGTCTGTCAGTCTGTCAGTCTGTCAGTCTGTCAGTCTGTCAGTCTGTCAGTCTGTCAGTCTGTCAGTCTGTCAGTCTGTCAGTCTGTCAGTCTGTCAGTCTGTCAGTCTGTCAGTCTGTCAGTCTGTCAGTCTGTCAGTCTGTCAGTCTGTCAGTCTGTCAGTCTGTCAGTCTGTCAGTCTGTCAGTCTGTCAGTCTGTCAGTCTGTCAGTCTGTCAGTCTGTCAGTCTGTCAGTCTGTCAGTCTGTCAGTCTGTCAGTCTGTCAGTCTGTCAGTCTGTCAGTCTGTCAGTCTGTCAGTCTGTCAGTCTGTCAGTCTGTCAGTCTGTCAGTCTGTCAGTCTGTCAGTCTGTCAGTCTGTCAGTCTGTCAGTCTGTCAGTCTGTCAGTCTGTCAGTCTGTCAGTCTGTCAGTCTGTCAGTCTGTCAGTCTGTCAGTCTGTCAGTCTGTCAGTCTGTCAGTCTGTCAGTCTGTCAGTCTGTCAGTCTGTCAGTCTGTCAGTCTGTCAGTCTGTCAGTCTGTCAGTCTGTCAGTCTGTCAGTCTGTCAGTCTGTCAGTCTGTCAGTCTGTCAGTCTGTCAGTCTGTCAGTCTGTCAGTCTGTCAGTCTGTCAGTCTGTCAGTCTGTCAGTCTGTCAGTCTGTCAGTCTGTCAGTCTGTCAGTCTGTCAGTCTGTCAGTCTGTCAGTCTGTCAGTCTGTCAGTCTGTCAGTCTGTCAGTCTGTCAGTCTGTCAGTCTGTCAGTCTGTCAGTCTGTCAGTCTGTCAGTCTGTCAGTCTGTCAGTCTGTCAGTCTGTCAGTCTGTCAGTCTGTCAGTCTGTCAGTCTGTCAGTCTGTCAGTCTGTCAGTCTGTCAGTCTGTCAGTCTGTCAGTCTGTCAGTCTGTCAGTCTGTCAGTCTGTCAGTCTGTCAGTCTGTCAGTCTGTCAGTCTGTCAGTCTGTCAGTCTGTCAGTCTGTCAGTCTGTCAGTCTGTCAGTCTGTCAGTCTGTCAGTCTGTCAGTCTGTCAGTCTGTCAGTCTGTCAGTCTGTCAGTCTGTCAGTCTGTCAGTCTGTCAGTCTGTCAGTCTGTCAGTCTGTCAGTCTGTCAGTCTGTCAGTCTGTCAGTCTGTCAGTCTGTCAGTCTGTCAGTCTGTCAGTCTGTCAGTCTGTCAGTCTGTCAGTCTGTCAGTCTGTCAGTCTGTCAGTCTGTCAGTCTGTCAGTCTGTCAGTCTGTCAGTCTGTCAGTCTGTCAGTCTGTCAGTCTGTCAGTCTGTCAGTCTGTCAGTCTGTCAGTCTGTCAGTCTGTCAGTCTGTCAGTCTGTCAGTCTGTCAGTCTGTCAGTCTGTCAGTCTGTCAGTCTGTCAGTCTGTCAGTCTGTCAGTCTGTCAGTCTGTCAGTCTGTCAGTCTGTCAGTCTGTCAGTCTGTCAGTCTGTCAGTCTGTCAGTCTGTCAGTCTGTCAGTCTGTCAGTCTGTCAGTCTGTCAGTCTGTCAGTCTGTCAGTCTGTCAGTCTGTCAGTCTGTCAGTCTGTCAGTCTGTCAGTCTGTCAGTCTGTCAGTCTGTCAGTCTGTCAGTCTGTCAGTCTGTCAGTCTGTCAGTCTGTCAGTCTGTCAGTCTGTCAGTCTGTCAGTCTGTCAGTCTGTCAGTCTGTCAGTCTGTCAGTCTGTCAGTCTGTCAGTCTGTCAGTCTGTCAGTCTGTCAGTCTGTCAGTCTGTCAGTCTGTCAGTCTGTCAGTCTGTCAGTCTGTCAGTCTGTCAGTCTGTCAGTCTGTCAGTCTGTCAGTCTGTCAGTCTGTCAGTCTGTCAGTCTGTCAGTCTGTCAGTCTGTCAGTCTGTCAGTCTGTCAGTCTGTCAGTCTGTCAGTCTGTCAGTCTGTCAGTCTGTCAGTCTGTCAGTCTGTCAGTCTGTCAGTCTGTCAGTCTGTCAGTCTGTCAGTCTGTCAGTCTGTCAGTCTGTCAGTCTGTCAGTCTGTCAGTCTGTCAGTCTGTCAGTCTGTCAGTCTGTCAGTCTGTCAGTCTGTCAGTCTGTCAGTCTGTCAGTCTGTCAGTCTGTCAGTCTGTCAGTCTGTCAGTCTGTCAGTCTGTCAGTCTGTCAGTCTGTCAGTCTGTCAGTCTGTCAGTCTGTCAGTCTGTCAGTCTGTCAGTCTGTCAGTCTGTCAGTCTGTCAGTCTGTCAGTCTGTCAGTCTGTCAGTCTGTCAGTCTGTCAGTCTGTCAGTCTGTCAGTCTGTCAGTCTGTCAGTCTGTCAGTCTGTCAGTCTGTCAGTCTGTCAGTCTGTCAGTCTGTCAGTCTGTCAGTCTGTCAGTCTGTCAGTCTGTCAGTCTGTCAGTCTGTCAGTCTGTCCGTCTGTATGTATAACGAGCTGCAACCTAAACGGCGTAAGCGATTACCTTCAAATTTGGTAGGTGTGATTATTTTGGCATTCCTCAGAATTTTTTGTTGGTACTCGTAATAGCTATCATTTGATATGAATCAAGTTTTCGGAAAAAGTCTATTAACGGTACTTTTCATATAACGGTTTTTTAATTTTTGGCTTTCTCGGTAACTGTGCTTTGGTTTTCTGTCAAATTTTATATCTGAGAAGATCTAAGTAGCTAAACTGATTCTGCATATTAAAATCTTAAGTTCCTTTTTTTATAATTAATATTAATTTTTGAATTTTTTTTTTTGAAAAATCAATATTTTTAAAACTAATCAAAAACAAATAGTATATTAATATACATGTGACTATAAAAATTTAAAAATATTCATAGTCGCATGTATATTAATAAACTCTAAAAAACTGCATACCAAAATTTCAAAAAAAAATTGTTTTCAAAAAAAACTAAAAGTAAAAAACCGGATTTCATCAAAATCCATCCTACAATTTTCGATATACTTTTTTATAAAATTTTCATTGATCCGTGGCATCTAATGGTGCTCTTGGTTTTTTCGGGAAACCGATTAAAGTGATGGTTTTGGCAGTTCTTAAGTTTAAAAAACGATTTTTACCCACCTATACAGCATTCACTTTCATTTATACATATGCATCTACATATCTACATTACTAGGTTCTCTATATATAGGAAGGTAAATATTACCCACCTAATTTTCATAATTCAAATATATTTAAATATACATTTCTGGGTAGTTACCTATGTAACTATTCCTTGAATCATATGTATTACACAATTCATTATATTAAGAATCAAGGTAATGTTACCTACATCAGCTTTAATCCTGCAAATGATAACTAGACCACCTATACCTACTAGCAGCATCAGTGGTTAGCTACACTAAAGTTGTTAGTTACAAGAGCAAGTTCGTACGACCTAGTTGTGCATTTTATTTTATATGCCTTCTGTCTTTTCCCATATCTAAGGAAAGATCACTATAAACAAAATCACAAACAAAATAAAATGCACGACTGGATCGCACGAACTTGATCTTGTAGCTATCAACTTTAATGTGGCTAGCTATTGAGGGTTAGTTAGTTAGGTGTAGTTATCCAATGCAGGTTTAAAGCCTATGTAGGTAAGATTAACTTGATTCTTAGCATAATGAATTGTGGAATAGATGATTCCAGGAATAATTACATAGGTACCTACCTACAAGTGTATATTTAAATCTAAATTATGGATTTTAATTATGTAAGTTAGGAGAGTAAAATGTATCTACATATAAATACATATTGATGGAACCTAAGTATGTTAACATCTCTTATATATACGAGTAAAAGAGAAATGTCGGTATGTGTGTGCGCGCATAACTCGAGAACGGATGCTTCGATATTCATGATTTTGGGCTTGATGAATTCGTATTGACCCAAGGAAGGACATAGGACACTGCAGGAAAATGCCGAAACATTTCCAGGAAAATTGGAAATCAGGGATCATCCTCTTTTTATGTCAATTCTCGAGAACAGTGACTTCGATTTTCACGATTTAGAGCTTGACAAATTCGCATTGGCCCAAGAAAGGGCATTTGATAAGATACTGGAGGAAAATCCCGGAAAATTTCCAGAAAAATTTGTAATCATGGATGATACTGTTTTTAGTGCATAACTAGAGAACGGTTACTTTTATGTTTCCGATTTAGGACTTAATAAATCAGTATTGACCCTGGGAAGGGTATAAAGAACACTGGAGGAAAATGTAGAAAAATTTCCAGAAAAATTGGAAACCAGGGATCATCCTTTTTTTAATACATATCTCGAGAATGGTTACTTCGATTTTGCCTATTTAGGGCTTCATAAATTCGTATTGACTCAAGAAAGGATATTGTAGGCAAATCTGTAAACGATTTAGTGCTTTTGGCCCTAGGAAGGGCACCTTGTACACTGGATGAAAATTCCGGAAAATTTTCAGGAAAATTGGTAATCCTGGAACATCGTTTGATTTTCAAGATTTTGGGATTGATGGATTCGTGTTGGCCTCAGGAAGGTGTCCTTTTCGTTTCGTCATTCAAATTGAATTGTGTTTGCTATTACGTGCGGTCAAATAAAATTAAATTTAATTAATTTGTTTTTAATTTTCATTGTGCTCATGCTCAAAGTATTTGTATGTTCATCAAGTGCGATTCATTGTGATTTCAGTTAATTTTATTTATATAATTTCGCTTCTGAAAAAATTGTGAAATTTGAGACAAAAAACCGGCTTTGATTTCATTACGGTGCAATTGGATTTGGGTAATTTGCGAATAAGTGGAAATTTTAATGATTTTTGTGCGTTAGACGAAACCAAAAATATTTCGAATGTTTTTGTTTTTATGTGATTGCAGAACATTTTCATTTGACCATTTGGTGATTGATTTCAGCAGTTCCAAGCCTTATTTGTAATTTCATAAGTAGTGTTGAGTAAAGTAGTTACATCTAAATAAACAATTGTATAATGTAAACCAACCTTCCAAAGCCCTTTTGGCAATGCCATTTATTTTTGTGGCTATCGGCTAAATAAAAACCAAGCTTTGTTTTTGTAACTTAAACTTATATAGAAATTATTTTCTCTCCACTTTTGTCTTACATATATAATAAATTACTCGCTCGTCTTGCTAGCACGTCGAATTAAAGGATTTACTAATCGTGTTTTATTTTATCAATCACTTAAAACATTAAATAAATCGCTAACAAGTAGGTTATTATGAAACTCGATCCATTTTTTCGATGAATATTAATTTTGTTTGGTTTTCGGTTAAGTTATCATGCCAGCAATAAGAAGGTCAAACCTTTCACGTCGCAGTCGTAATGCACAACGTATGGTGACTGTTCGGGCAATCGAAACTCAGATCGAAATGTACGCAATCGAGCGAACATGTCGCAAATTCGAGAAAAATTATCTCAAGAACAATGTGCCGTCGTCCAAAGTGGAGACCGAGATAGATAACAACGCAATAGGAATCAGCAGAACCATCCAATAAATGGAAATCTAAAAACATAAAGAAACGCAAGAAACGCCGTGAATACAGAATTGCAAGGAATTGCTTTTCAATACGAAAGCATGAACGGTGAATTGTCCGAGAACCATCCGTGTCATACGATGCACTGCAGTACCCTATAAGGTCTTAGCGAGTAGATGATGGCTACTACACTAATATCAAATTGATTAATATCATTTCGGCATTTACTGCAACAATACATCATTGATATGTACGTAAAAAAGAAACAGGACGCCTTAACTTTATCCGATTCAACCAAAACAAATGGCTCAGAACAGTACATCCACTTCGTATGAAAATTCTTCATGCCACTCACATTGGTAGTCCACGGCACATTTGCTTCATCCAGGTCAGACATAGAGTGATCGCCACGGCATCGTTGCACGAGTTTTTAAGCAGAAACAAACGGTTCTCATGAATTTGATCACAACGAAAAATATTTTTGGGGCATCTAAATGCTGGATGTACTCGGTGGAGTGGCAGAAACGAGGACTACCACATTCACACATGCTTTTGTGGTTAGCCAACAAACTGCATGCTGACCAAATTGATGATATCGTTGCTGCTGAGATTCCCGATCCAGAGACTGATCCAGAACTTTATGAAATCGTCAAGACTCATATGATTCATGGTCCATGATGTGACCGCAACCAACTGTCAGCGGGTATGTCTGGAAATAAATCTACCAAAAGCTATACGCGTGCACTGGTATCTGGCACAATTACTGGCAATGGTGACTATCTTCTTTACCGGCGTCGATCACCAGTGGATAATGGGAAAACATTCACGATGAATGTGAGAAGAGCTAATTTTATATTCAACAATAGTTGGATTGTACTGTATTGCCCGTTTTTGTCAAAAGTCTTGAAGACTCTTGTCAATGTAGAAGTATGTTGCTCCATCAAAGCGATCAAATCAAATATATTTGCAAATACGTGACTAAAGGCAGTGATATGGCAGTGTTAGGGATTCAAGCTCCTGATATGCATGATGAGGTGACTCGCTATCAATTGGGCCAGTAAGTGAACTGCAAGGAGGCTATGTGGCGAATTTTTTTCACGCCTGCCAATGCAGCCGACCGAAACGGACGACCACCTGCAACAACGTTGACAAATTTCTTCGATACTTGCCGAAGCGACGAATTCGCACGGACACTTCTTTATTACGAAATGCCACGAGCATGGAATGCGTCATCAAAGAATTTCCAGCGTCGGAAACAAGGTGGCGCATTTGTTGGATTCCCTGGTGAAAGTGATGCACTTGGTAGACTATATACAGTTCACCCGAAAAAAACTATAAATAAGTCTATTTAAGAATGCTTTTGGTCAATGTTCGTGGCTTATTTAATTCGAATCCCTACGTAATGTTGACGGTATGTTGTGTGCGACATATCGAGAAGCCTGCCAACGAAGATAATTGCTTGAAAATGATAATCATGGGGATTTGACAATGGCAGATGCCACAATCAACTTCGGAAACTCTTCGCAATCATAATTTCGACATGTTTTCCATGGAATCTTAAACATTTGTGGAATAAATACAAGGATGATATTGCGGACGATATTTTGCATCGAATTCGCACTGTGACTAATGATAATGAAAAAGAAATGTCAGATGAAATGCGCAAGAAAGCTTTGATTTTGATCGAAGACATGTGCCTGCTTATGAGTGTAATTTGTTGTGCAAATTGAGAGTGTCACCACTAAATCGGCCAATGCATGACGCATTTAATCGAGAAAAAGAGCCAGAAAAGGATTTCGATCGAGTCGCATTGATTCATGTAGTTCGAACAAATGTGCCAATGTTGAATCAAGAACAAAAAATATTTTACGACGAATTAATGCACCCGGTAGAACTGGTAAAACATTCCTGATTTCACTGATTTTTGTCTACTAGTCGTTCGAGATCTAAGATTGTTTTAGCACTCGAATATTCTGGGATGGCGGCTACGTTGTGCGAAGGCGGTCGAATAGTTCATTGTGCATTGAAATTGCCATTGATAAAGAATCTACAATCAACATATTAAAGAAATCTGCGATGTCGAAAGCTTTGCAGCAATGTGACATTATCTGGGACGAGTGCACAATGGCTCACAAACCTGCATTGGAAGCCTTAAATGCTACATTGAAAGATTTACGAAATGAAAAATGACGTTTCAGTTGTGCAATGATTTTACTGTCAGGCGATTTTCGGCAAACTCTGCCTGTCATTCCAAAATCAACTCCGGCAGACGAATTGAATGCTTGCCTGAAATAATCGGCCTTATGGAAATAGTTGAAGACATTGCAATTGAAAACAAATATGCGAGTTGCTTTACGAAATGACCAGTTCGCTGCAGACTTTCCAGGCAATTATTGGTGATTGGCAATGGCGTCATACCAGTGGATTTAATCACCGGCCTGATTGAATTTCCGCCGAATATTTGCCACTTTACTACGACGTAGGAAGAGCTCATCACAAATGTTCTCCCAAATATTACTAAAAATTATGATAACAATGATTGGCTGAGTTCACGAGCGATTTTGGCTGCGAAAAACAAGTATGTCGATCATTTGAAATTTGTCATTCAAAATTAAATCGCCGGCCAGTTACATTTATTCATATCCGTGGACTCCGTCATGGATGGAAACGAAGCCACCAACTATTCCACGGAATTTTTGAATTCTTTGGATGTTCCGGGCTTTCCGCCACATAATTTAAAATTGAAAGTGTGCTCAGTTATAATTTTGCTGCGCAACCTCAATGCACCAAAACTTTGTAACGGAACGCGTTTGATTGTGAAGAACATCAAATAAAATCTAATTCAAGCCACAATTTTGCGGGGAAAGTTCAAAGACGAAGATGTTCTCATTCCACGGATTCCGCTTATGCCGAACGATTTGCCATTCGTGTTTAAGCGTCTTCAATTTCCGGTGCGTCTCGCTTTTGCTATGACCAGTGTGGCCAGTTTAGCATTTCTCCTCCTAAATTTAGCAGAAAAAGTTTGCTTTTAGCATTTTTTTTTAAATCCTGCTGGCAATTTTTTTAATCATGAAATTTTGTTTTAGCAGGAAATCTACACTGTTTTCATATTTCTCAAACCTTAAATAAAATATTACTTTAAAAAATTAACAATCAATCAAACATAAATGCGTATCACTCATTACAGAGCTTCAATCGTGAACTCCACAAAATCTACGAATCTTGCAGCAATTAAACTTGTTTTCTTTAAAAAAAAAACTTTTGCGGATTTATAATCAACCATTAAAAGATTTTTTTTTTGAGATAAAAACATGAAATCTGAACTTATTTAAAAAATTGAATCGAAATGGAACAACATAAATCTAAATAAAGGGGAGAATATTGAAAATTATGACAAACGAAAACCCTAACAAAGAGTGGTCAAACTTTGTCAATTTGTTTATAGTTTTTTCTTTCTTCTCACATCCTGCAGTTGAAAGAGTGTTTAGTTTTATGAATCTTGTACAGGATCAACGATGAAATCGAATAAAAATTGATATGTTAAATTGTATACTTTTTATCCGAGATAGTTTGCCTGAAAGAAGTTGTAATGTTGTATTCCTCCTGATATAATCAAACAAGTTGCTTCACAAAATATAATAGAAGAACCAGAAACCTGTGATATTTTTAAAGACGCTTTAAATGAAGCAGAGAACTTTTGCAGTAAAAAATTTATATAAATACCTTTTACATAATTAGATTAACAAACTGATACCTGATTTATTTTAGTTTCTTTTGTTGCGAAATGGATTAATAACTATTTGTAAGGTTGTTTCCTTTTTCTTAGTTTGATTAGTTATTTAAAATCAAGCATACTAAAGTTAAACAAAACTATAAAAAATATATACTCGGGCAGAAACCATAATTGAAATTCCATCACTTGCTTTACCTGGCCCCGTGTTGATAGAACCTTGTAACGATACCATCTTACCAAAAACGTTATACTAGCACGTTGCTTCGTAAATCCCCAAGTACCAAAAACTTTCATCCGACTGGTAAACTCTTCTCCACACGAACAAATACTCCCGTTAGGTATAGTCCTAGGTTGAGCTGAAGCTGCAGAAATATGTGAAATGCCATTAAATACAGGGGAGATACGAGAGTCAAAACTGAATTTTCAAAGTTAAGCACACAATTAACACTGATCATTGTTCCCCCATTAATGTCCCAGCTTGAAGAATTCCGCTTGCAAAAAGCCAAGAAGCTAGACACATCGAAGATATGATGCAAAAGGGTGTAGTTGACCCTTCATCGACTGGGCTGCTTCCATCGTCCTCGTTACAAAAAAGATGGTACTACCAGATTCTGAGTGGACTATCGTCGTCTTAATGGAGCCACCAAGAAAGACTCTTATGGACCTACAAAGTGGGTACTGGCAAGTGGAAATGAGCCCCCGTGACCGAGAGAAGACGGCGTTTTCCTATGGAAACGGCTTATGGCAATTTCGTGTAATACCATTTGGAGTTTGTAATGGCCCTGCAACATTTGAGAGTTATGGACGCAGTCTTTAAAGGCTAATCTTGGAAAACAGCACTTATATATTTAGATGATATAATTATTTAATCTCGTGATTTTTCTACACATCTAAACAATTTGAAAGAAGTTTTTTTTGCGTCTTAAACATTCTGGCTTGAAAATTAGCCCTTCGAAGTGTAAATTTTTCCAAAAACATTTGGCGTATTTGGGACACGTCGTGTCAGCAGATGGTTTGCAGACTGATCCTAATAAGATGAAAGCTGTACAAGAGTGGCCACAACCGTCCTCAAAAAAAGAAGTCGTAGCTTTCTCTTATCTAGATGGGAGTGTGAAAATTGTAGGCATTGCGAGCAAAAAGAGGCCTTAGATGGACAGCAAATTATCATGGTCACGCAACAGGTTCCACTTCACGAAAAACAAGAATCTGATTCAGATTTATCCCTCGTTCGTCACTGGTTAAACGAAGACTGCCGAGCAAACAAAGATTTGATTTTGGAAGAAAGTCCGGATGTCAAAACGTACTGGAGGCAGTTCGAATCCATGTGCTTATGAGATGGAGTACTCATGCGAATGTGGAATAAAAGTGATGGATCGAGTCTTCTTCTCCCTGTTATTCCACGTCCCATGGTACCAGAACTGATAGCCTCCCTACACGACTCACCTAGTGGTGGCCACCTAGGAAGAAAGAAAACGTTTAAAAAAATAGAATCACGATTTTATTGGATTGGCAGTAGTACCGATGTCCAACTGTGGTCTTCTACGTGCAAGAAATGCGGATCCAGAAGGAGACCACAACGAAGAGTGCGCGGCCCTCTTCAACCATCGGCCATGGGACGCCATTTGAGAGTGTCTGTAGATGTTTTAGGCACACTACCCCGGTGTTCAAAGAAAAACCGATGTATTGTTGTCGTCATGGATTATTTTTCGAAATGTCCCGAGTTCTTTGCACTTCCAGACCAAACGAGCGTAACTATTGTTGATAAATAAATAAATTCTGTATTTTGTAGATTCGGAGTCCCACATATAATCCATTCCGATCAAGGGCGGAATTTTGAAGCCGAGGTGTTCCGTAAGACCTTAGAGAGAATGGGAGTGCAGAAGAGTAGGACCACTCCATTGCACCCACAGTCTGACGGAATGGTCGAGCGCCTTAACCGGACACTACTAAAATACTTGGCAAAATTTGTCGATAAAAATCAGCTAAGCTGGGACGAATATTTACGCCTCGATCTTCTGGCTTATCGTTCGTCTATCCACGAGTCGACCGGATTTTCACCCGCACACATTTTATTGGAAGGGAACTTCGTTTGCCAACTGACTTCGGGTTTGGTGTATCCACCAATTTGTCCGAATCACCACCCGAATATCTCGAAAATCTATTATAAAAAATTTAAACTGTATGTCATACGGTGCAACATAACCTTCAACTTACCTCAGAAAAAAGGTATGACTTAAGAAGTAATTTTTCTTCTTTTCAGGTTGGTGAAGATGTGTGGCTGTATAATCCAAAACGTCGCAATGGTTTGTCCCCGAAACTCCAAAGCGAATGGCGGGAAGGCCCCTATAAAGTTATTCACATAATATCCGACCTTCTTCTAAGAATCAAAATGTCACCAAGACTCACCAAAGTTGTTCACCTTAACCGAGTTTCCCCATACGCAGCTCGTCCAAATAACTCGAATGGAACCTTGAGTTCTTACGGGGGAAGTTGTGTTACGAAATCGACTAGCTACAGTATGTGACTTGCCTTGGATGTTCGCCGAGTCATGACTCCACAAAACGGTTGCAACTTTAGAACGCATCGCATGTTGCCACTTAGTACTCCCGTTGCCACTGGGGCTCTGTGGCCTTGATTTTGCAACCAATTTATAGGTCTATATCACGAAACTTGTTTTGAGGAGTAACTCTCGGTCCATAAACAAGTATTACCCATCAATCGACAGGAAATTTTGCTATCTTTACAATTAAATTAATTATTTTAAAGAAAATTAATTATTTCTATCGCATTCAATTTGACACAACGTAAAAGAGATTGATGTAGGCTGTCAAATTTCATGTAAATTTCAAGGGAGCTAATTGGAAGAGACTGGAAGGTAGAGATGGTATAAAAGCGACCGCCAAAGAAGATCGAGAAGAAGTGGATCCCAGATATCGAGTAGTCACGCAAACTGCAAAGCAACTTTTTTGAAACTAAAAATTAATTGAAATAAAAAAACAAATAAAATTAAACAAATTTAAAAGAAAGTTGTGTTGTTCCTTTTTTCACTTTGGACATTTGTAACAGTATATTATTATCTGTTATTGCATACCCAAGCGCACAAATCAAAGAATAATAAACTACATGAGCCAAGACACCAACAACAACAAATAAATAACTGTGAGAGAGGATGGGCGCGCGAAATTCTTTTGCAAAGAATTCACTTCCAAAGCGCGAATTATAAATAATGAATCAAGCTTACGAAAATTGAAACAAATGTAGATAATAGGTGCAACGTATGTGTTTATTCTTCAAACTCCAAGCTAAGAGTGAGTGTACATACAAAATAACAAAGGTATACTCTATTCGACTTACAAGCTAGGTTTTTGCAAACAGTTAAGAATTCGTAATACACGGTGGCTCACGAATCGTGCTACAATAAGAAATTTAAATAACTTATTTTAATAGATGTATTTCATTAATTTTTTTTATTGGATTCAAAATTAAATTTTATTTTAAATAACTAATGGTTTTTAAAGATGATAGACCACAAACGACCTCCACGCTCATCCACGCATATGCGGCACCTGATCAGAAAATTGTTCACTGCGGCCTGAAGGGTTGAAATTGGTATCGCCTCAATTATTGTCTTAATGGATTGCTTCAATTCAGTCAAATTCCTAGGTCTCATTTTGTACACTTTCTGCTTGACATAACCCCATAAAAAAGTCTGGTGCAGTCAGAAAGCGGAAAGCGCAGTTTCTGGATATCAATTTGTTTGGAAATATTCATTGGAGCTCCGCCATAAATTGTGTGGCTACGTGTGCACTTGCTCCATCTTGTTGACACCAAATCCTGCTGAAAGAAATTCGTCTTCGGCGAACTTCTGGGTAAAAAAACTCTTTCAACATCCTTAAATAACGGTCCCCATTGACAGTTTGTGTTACACCGTTTTCTTCAAAGAATTATGGCCCGACAATACACCTTGGTGAAACTGCGTACCGCACAATGACTCGTTCTTGGTTCGGTTCCGTCTCATAGAGCATTTCTGGATTAGATTCACTCCATATACGTCAATTTTGCTTGTTAACATTACCGTTTAAGTCAAAATGGGCCTCATCAGACATGAACAAACAATTTATCAATGTGTTGTCTTCTTCGCCCATTGCAATCATTTTGCGGCAAAATTCCAGGCGAACAGGCAAATCCTGAGGGTTTAACTTGCTTTTAATTTGGACTTTGTACGGAAACAAGTTTAAGTCATTATGAAGTATCCGTTGTAATGAACGTCTGCTAACTCCAATTTGGCCCGATAAGTTTCGAGTCGAAACACTTGGATTTGCCTGTATTGCCGAAGCAACAGCCACGATTGTATCCTGAACCCGAACATTGATCTCGATGATACGGTTTTCGTTCAATGCCTCCAGATTCGGCAAACATGTTCAACAGTCTCATAATGGTCCATCTACTCGGGGGAGTACCGCCAAACTCCAGCCTGAATTCCCGTTGGACGGAAATGACGGACTGCACAGAATCCTTTTTTCAGTATCCCAAGCATTCATTTTGATAAATCTAAATAGAAGCCTATAAAATAAAAAAAAATAAGCCGATTACTCACACTGAAAAAAAGTTATTACGTTTTATTTTTGTAGCACGATTCGAGGGCCAACCTGTACAAACTTAGAGAGAACAATTTAGGAGAGTGAAAATTATGAATACACTGTTTATAGATGATATAATTGAAGATGTGATGATGCTCAGGATGATGATGATGTTTGCAGATGCCAAATTATATAAATGTTTATTTGCGGTGGTTACTAGGCAACTCTCTCGATGATATGCAGGTACAAGAGATGGTAAATGGAGGGAAGATAAATCATAAATGTAAGTGCTATAGTGTGGCACGTAACTCTTTCCCCAAAGTACGAATTTTACCATGTTTGAGTTATGATGTTATTGTTTTCCGTGTTGTTCGTTAATTAGGCTAGCCACAGATACTCGTATTCGAGTGAGTCCGTTTCTGTGTTGGTTATTTAAGAGGGAAGGAGGAAAGGTTTGGAGTCAGGATATTTATTTATATTTATGTATGCATGTTTTTTTTTTGTTTTTTTTTTGTAAATTAGTGTTCAAATGGCATAACAGAAATGATCATTTAAAGTTTAATGAAGTAGGTGTTTGTTTTTGTAGTGCGGAGAGTTATGCAATGCAGTTGTTATGAATCTAGTATTGTTTCTTACTTGTAAGTAACTTTTTGTGTAAGGAAATTTGCGTATTTTCTTTAGTTTTTGTGTGTGTACTTTTCTTTTATTTGTTTGAATTGTTATTTATAACTTCATGTTCTATATCTCAGTTTACATACCCCCAAGATCAACAAGTGGTATACATTCATGACCAAATGGAACCAAGTGATGAGCTCCTAATCTTGGCCGATTTCAATCTTCTAAGCCTGAACTGGACAATATCGACAGATTTCAACAACTTTTCGCCGTCGATCCCTTCTTCTGAGTTCTTGGTCATCGATGGTCTAGCTTCGTGTGGACTTAGTCAATACAATGGGGTTACTACCAGTTTTGATAAAATATTGGACTTACTATTTTTCTATGATACAACATATGCTGACGTAGCTGTAACTCCAGCTGATACTAAATTATTAGACGAAGACCGACACCATCCAGCGTTAGATATATCTCTTAACATAAAGGTTTTCAATGCTCCTGTAAGCTCAAACGAAAAACTGGAATTCAATTTTAAAAAATGTAATTTTAATGAACTAGTTAATTTGTTATGTAATGTTGACTGGAATCAAATTCTTTTGAATCTTAATATTAATGACATGTGTCTTAAATTTTATAGTATTCTATTCGCCTTTTTTTATGAAACCACGCCATTACGCATATCTTTCTGCAATTCCAAAAACCATGATGGTTTGATTCTAACTTAAGAAACTTAAAAAATAAAAGAAACAAGGCGTGGCTTAAATACAGTAAAATAAAAGCTGATGGAGATTTTAGGATATATTCCGAACTGAAACTTGTGATTACCGACTATTACAAAAGTCTTTATACTGATTATACTATCAATTTAGAAGATGAGTTAAAACAGACTCCAAAAAATTTTTGGAACTTTGTAAATAGTAAGAGAATTATTGATGGCTACCCTAACTGAATTTACTATAACAACAGAACCAGTCAAGACTCCGCAGAAATTTCAAACATGTTCGCAAATTGCTCCAAAGACGCTTTTGAAGTCTCTATCTCTTTTCAAACTTCCGATCCATTCCTTCCATCTCAAAATTTTTCTCACCTTAACACACTTAATCTTACCATTAGTGAAGGTTCAATTGTTCACAGCGTTTCGAAACTTGACGATTGTTTTAGCCCCGGTCCTGATGGTGTACCATCTTGTGTATTAAAAAAATGTGTGTCCAAACTATCTTATCCTCTTTATGTTATATTCAATGAATCTCTTAGGTGCTCAAGTTTTCCAAAATTGTGGAAAAGCGCTATTATAATACATGTTCATAAAAAGGGATCCAAAAACGACATCCTGAATTACCGACATATCGCCAAACTTTCTGTTATTCCTAAATTGTTTGAGTCCATTATTTGTAATGTCTTATCTTTTAATTGTAAATCAATTATTTGCGACAGCCAGCATGGCCTCGTTCAAAATAAGTCAACTGTTACAAACCTTTTTCATTTCACTTCGTTTTGTCTTGAAGCTTTCGAAGATAGGAAACAAGTAGACTGTGTGTTTACGGATTTTAGTAAGGCCTTCGATAAATTATGTCACAAGACCTTAACCCATAAACTAAAGGCCTTAGGATTAAATGAAAGTATTTTAATGTAGATTTCATCTTATTTAAACAATAAAAGCTATTGTGTAGCATTTAGAAATAAGCACTCTGCTCAAATTTACGTCAACTCTGGTGTCCCGCAAGGAAGCCATTTAGGTCCCTTATTGTTTATTTTATATGTAAATGACTTAACCTCGATCATAAAATCCTCCTCGGATTTAATTTATGCCGATGATATTAAGATCTTTAAAAATTTAAGTGCAATAAACGACTGCTTACTTCTTCAAGAAGACCTATATAGGTTTAGAGAATGGTGCAATAAAAACCGACGCACGTTTGTTAAATATTGACAAATTCAAAACCATGTGTTTTACACGCAAACAAAAAATTATAACTTATAATTATTCATTAGATTCTTCTCATTTATGCAAACTTTCCATTTTTTCCGATCTGGGTATTATACTTGACACTAAATTATCTTTTACAGACCACTATAACTATATAATTAAAAAAAACAATAAAATTCAAGGTTTCATAAAAAGATTTCCGTGATCCCTTCTTTACATATCTTTTGTAAGGCTAGTACTTGAACACGGCTGCGTAGTATGGACCTCATACTATACATTTCATATAAACAGACTTGAAGGTATTCAGAGAAGGTTCATGCGTTTTTGCCTTCGTCTTCTTCCGTGGTCACAAAGATCGGTACTTCCTCGTTATAATCATAGACTCATGCTAATAAAGCTTTCCTCACTGTTGAAACATTGACAGTATCTCCAGCTTTGTTTTATTATTAAATTAATCAATGGATCAATAAATTCTCCATCAGCTTTGTGTCAATTGAATTTTAGCTACAGTCTAACTAGCATAAGAAGACAGTTGACCTTATGTCCGATATTCAGCAGAACAAATTATGGTATGAATAGTCATTTAAATCAATTGATATCAGTCTTCAATAAGTATTATTATTTAATTACTTCTATAAACGACAATTTTAAAAGCAAACAATTTAAAGTAAACTTTTTCAATACATCATTGTAATTATATTGTGTATTTATATTATAGGTAATACTTAAGTGTATTAAAATTGTAATTAAATAGTTATAAGTTCTAACTTTAGTAAATTAACGGAGTAAATAAATAAATGAAATGAAAGTTAGTATTGCAATTGTTTAAGTTAATGTATCCAAATGATTTTCCGAGGCAAGTGTAAGAAAATATGTGTCGTCGATTTCGCTTTGGATAATTTCTTGAGGCGGAATTGAAGAATCAAAATTTTGGATATATGTATGTATATGGTTCATGAAAACTTAAATTGTTTGTATTACTTGTTAATTGTGTGATATTACCATTTTCATAAGCGTCGTTAATTTCGACGTTGTGAAGATAGTTTTGTGAACTTAGATTCGCAGGACTTAAATTTGTTCTGGCGCTTAAGGTATCCATTGGCACAGGGCGCGAAAATCTAGTTTGGTTTGTATGTTTTTGAGATTGTGATAATCTAGTTTGATTTGAATACTGTTGAGGGTTTCAAAAGTTAAAGTAAATAAAACATATAAAATATTTTTTTTCATGATATTTCTTGATTATTATAAAGCTTGAACGCTGACATTATGTGTGAAACACTACATCATTTAAATGACAACAACGCGAATTGTTCCAAGCATCGATTCTTTTGAGGTAATTTTCGACCACTTTTTGACACATATTGGGCGGTATCTCAGCCAAAACTTGACGAAATGTTGGTTTTCAAGTGCTCAAGAGTTAAAGGTTTATCTGTATAAATACGGTCTTTCGCGTAGCCCCACAAAAAAAAGTCCAGCGGTGTCAAATCGCATGATCTTGGTTGCTCGAGTTGTGTGGCATGTGGCACCGTCTTGTTGAAACCACATATTCTCCTAGTCGTATTATTATTAATATTATTTTATTATTATTAATATTATTATATTATTATTGATGGTGACAGTCGTTCCATCGTCATTTTCGAAGAAGTATGGTCCAATCACACCTCCGGACCAAAGACCGCCCCATACAGTGACTTTTTGTGGATGTAATGGCTTCTTTTCAATTACTTGAGGATTCTCAGAACCCCAAATATGACAATTTTGTTTATTAACATACCCACCGAGTGGGAAATGTGCTTCGTCGCTGAAGAAAATTTTGTTCGAAAAATCGCCCATTCGTATCTACGACGTTGTGAATCAGCTTGCTTCATTTGTTGTGTGAGCTGGACTTTATATGGATGTAGGTATAGATACAAATGGAAAATACGCCATAATGTGCCGTAAGACAGTTATAATTCCTGAGAACGATGAGGAATCGACACATTCGGGTTTTCGGCAACACTTTCACTTACAGCAGCGATATTTTCAGTGGTACGAGCAAAACGATGATGCACAGATCTTACAATATTACCCAATCCAGTCTTTTCAAATTTCTTCACAATTTTGCCAATTGCTTGCGTAGTTGCACGATTATGTAAGCCATAATCTCCTCTTAAAAGCACGATATATAGCTGTGGCAGAATCACCATTTTTGTAGTTGGTTTTAACAATTTATATGCGTTGTGCGATAGTTAAGCAATCCATTTTCGTAAATGTCAGACTTTCAACTGAAAAAAAAAATTGGTTTAACAACTTAGTTTGACCAATTTCGAATTTCAGCTCTATACTTTTTAAACCGCAAAATGTATAACGCTTTACTTTGTAAAGACATACTCTGTGCTGATGTACAGGGTTGATTCAGTTGTAGAGCTTGTGAGTTACTGCTAATAGGAAAATGTTTAGAAAATTTTTGAAAATTGCTGCTAAATGATGGATTGTTTGAGAACTGTTGCTGATTAGATGGAATATATGTAGTGGTAAGATTCTGTTGCCTAAAATTTGGTAATTGCGGTCCGTTGTAAGTTAGAGAGTTGTTATTAGGAATATTTTGTCTAGCCGAAAAAGTTCCTAAATTTTGGTGATAATACTGTTGCTTATTTTCTCTACCTGAAATTCTATTCCGAAAAATTTATTGTTGCAAAAAACTAACGTTACTTGTATCACGAAAATAGATGCAGTTTTGTTCTTTGAGGCAAAAGTTCAAAGCATCTGTAAGTTTTGGCGGTCGCATAGCTCATACTGTAGAGCTGTGTCAATCGTTCATTTTTAAAGATTCAATCGTTCAAATGTCGTTCATTTCAAAGATTCGGTCTTTTCAATCGTTCATTTTTTCAATCAATCATTTGTTACAGTTGCGACCCATATGGAAACATTTTTGAATTGAAACTATCACATGGTTTGATGTGTGTGAAGTCAATCAATCTATTACTTTCATTCAACAGATATACATATGTATGTGCATATGTAATGTGGTTGATCCGAATGTTTGTGAAATTTAACTGATGCTTTAAAAAAAAAATTAGGAACAAAATTGGTAAAAACACACCTACATTTGTTTAAAGGTATTTCTTTAGTTTCGAGTAAGCAAACCATTAACCCATAAACATTATGGGAAAATAAAGAGAATATCTAATACATACATATTTCATTTCCATTCAGTTTCGTTCGTTCTTTAGAACGATAGAATGTAGTGAAAAGTGAAACCAATCAATGCAATTCATTTTGATTGTAAATAAGTGGAATGAACGAAATATGATTGCCTTGCGTTCAATCGTTTGATTGAAACTGTAGTATAGTGTAAAACGGTTGGTATTGAAATTGATTGATTCGATTTACTTACTTTGATTGCAATCAATCAATCTTTTTAATGAACGGGTCATAGAGATCGAATCAATCACGATTGACACAGCTCTATCATACTGTAGAGCCTGGATAAGAAAGTGTTGCGGAACATTTCCTCATATAAAATTTGCTTAGAATTAATAACACTTGGTTCTTTTTCATGTACTTTAACATGATTAACCATAGCAGATACTGTGTCAATTATTTATGAATAAAACACGTCAATAGTATTATTATTTTGCCTTATTTAGTCTATGTCGCGTATCAAACTTGTCTCGTTGAGTTTGTCAGAATAGTGCACAATAAGGTTTTGCTTAATTTCATGCCAAATCAACGGAGTACCATACATATTGAGCACTTCGTTGGCTTGTCCCGTTATCTTATAACGAATCGCCCGGAGTATACTTTTTTGGTATGCAAATTCGTTAAGTTGAGGCATAAAACTAAAAATGTCTTCAACGTTTGAAAGAAAATAGTAACCAAGTCTATAGTAGCCGCCAAAATTAGGTAGATCTTTAACAGCATCAGGAATCCTAAGGGAGTTAAAGATCTCCAATGAAACTGAAGAATTATTCATCTCAAATCTATCGCTTTGTAACACACCGTTTATAATACTATTTAAATTGCAGGTTAATTTTGATCTTTCGGCACTAGATAGAGTTTGGCACTTGTAATTTTTTTTTTTTTTAAAGGCAGACATAGGATTGACGGGATAACATAACCAACAACAGATTTGGACTCTCCTGGGACAAGCAATGATACTGTTCTGGATAGGATAGGTACACAAATTGGGAAAAATCTCGGAGTACGTTGGGAAAATCTTTTCCACGTGCTACGTGTTGATTTGGATGTAATTGTAAGTAATTGTAAGGTTCCCACAAAATACAACAAGAATGTCCAATATTCTTTTGGATACTTAGTATTTCCTTCTGTTCAGTTCATTTATCCAATATTCATTTGGATTTTAAGTATATGTATATAAATTAGCAGTTCTTTTGAACAAAATGTTCGATATGCTTTCGAAGTTTTTACTGAAGCTACTTTTATTCACTTGAGTTAGTCACCGACTGCGCACTTATGAATAATGAATCAAGCTTACGAAAATTGGAACAAATATAGATAATAGGTAAAGCGTACATATGTGTTTATTCTTCAAACTCTGAACTAAGAGTAAGTGTACATACAAAATATCAAAGTTATACTCTATTCGACTTACAAGCTAGGTTTTACAAACAGTTAAGAATTCGTAATACAAACTTAGAGAGAACAATTTAAGATAGTGAAAATTATGAATAGACACCGCTTATAGATGATATAATTGAAGAGGTGATGATGCTCAGTATTATGATGATGTTGCAGATGCCAAACTGTATAAATGTTTATTTGCAATGGTTGCTAGGCAACTGTCTCGATGATTTGCAGGTACAAGAGATGGTAAATATAAAAATTAAATTAAACAAATAGTGGGAGCAAGAACTTTTAACTTTTTTAAATGTAAAAATAAAAATGCCAAAAAAATTAAGTTGGAATTATATTAGCTCTCAATCCCTCACAACTGCACTACAAATGCTGCTGTATTGAAATTAATTTTATTATGAGTAGTATATATGGTCCTTTGCATAGAGAAACTAATTATTTTCTCTATGGTCCTTTGGTCGAACAATTAATTTAAAAAAAAAAAACGGAAGCAGTCGTTAGGACTGCCGATAGAAGTGAAAACATTAAACTATGAAATAATAGCAATTTTTCATAATAAAATTACTTGTAATATCATATCAAAAATTTAAATGTACTTCATCTCTATATCGCTTACACGACACCTAATCTGGGGCCGAATTACCGCATCAGTGATGGAGTGAGTGAGTCCCATCAGTTATCGAATGAACTAGTGATCACTTTGGCATGATGGCATTCGTAGACTAACGTATCGTGTAACAATTTTAAATTGTAGTAATTCTATTCTACTACATCGAGTCTATTGATTTTTATCGAGTCTTTCTTGTTTGATAGATGAAATTTGTATTCATTTAATTTATTTTTGGACAAACAAATTTCATTTTTTTGTAAAAACAACAAATTTTTCGCGAGTTTCCAGTTTTTTATTACAAGGATTTGAGGATATTTCTAAATATCCACTAAAAATGGATTATTTCTTTTAATAAGTAACATTTAATTCACATCATCCAGAAGATGAGATGGAGCGCAGACTCTTAAGGGACAAAAACATTCCTCTGTCTTTGTCAAATTCTGCGTAAGTATCCAAAAATTATATTATGTACATATATGTATATATACCTACATGCATTATAATTACAGTATTTTTCTATTTAAAGTTTCATTAAAAGGTTTAGGCTGAATAAAGACGCCTTTGTATATGTTATGTCCAGTTTAGATTTGAAGGGACATATGTCAACAGCAATTCCAGCTCCGTTGCAATTAGCTGCCACGTTGTCTCTCTTGGGAAGTGCAGGGTATCAATACTCTGTAGGCAAGTACATTTAAATATGAAATTTTATTTTTACTTTAATACAGGCAATTTTACAGGCAATGATTACCTCGTTGGGATGAGTCAATCCACTGTGTCCAAAATCATTTCACATGTGGTCAACGAAATGGAAACAAAACTGTGTTCAAGGCACATCAAATTTTCAGATGAAAGTTGGGGAAGATGCAAGCAGTGGTTTTTCCAAAAATACAAAATTCCAGGAGGTAAGGTTCATCATTACTTTAAAATGTAAATATGAAATAAATATTTCTTTTTGTGCAGTTGTGTTGACGGTACACACTTTGGTTTACAAAAACCCAGCCAGAACGAACATATGTTTTTCAATAGAAAGGGATTTCACAGTCTAAACTCAATGATAGTAAGGTTAATTGTATTGTAAATACACAGTCTGCAAAACCTTAATCATCTTTCCAGATTTGTAATCATGAGTACAGAATCCTGGCCGTGGATTCTCGTTATGGTGGAGCTGCTCATGACTCCTTTGTTTGGAGACATTCACAGGAAAGAAGGTTTTTGGAACACAAGTTTGACCCTACAAAAACGAAAACTTTTGGCTTCTTGGTAAGATACATATGTAATATATTCTAAGATTCTTTCTTTTTTTATTACATTCGATTCTAATTTTTTTAACAAATTAATTTGTGTAATTGTATGTACATTTTTGTAAGAATTGTTAATTGTTGTGTAATTTGTAATATTACCAATCCACAAAATATACTTATTGCAAATTAGGCAATTCAATACACATAGGATTATACTGTTTAAGTTAGTACATAGACAGAATATGTATGCATTATGTATTATTTAATGCAGTTTTCGTTGTTTTGCATTATTAAAAATTGTTTCTATTAATTATGTAGGTGATTCTGGATACCCTTTGGAGCCTTGGTGTATCACTCCGTATAGGTCTCCACAGGATGGCTCCAATGAGGGAATTTTTATGAAGTTCATTCGAAAGCTCGAAGCACTGTCGAAAGGGCAATAGGTGTTCTCAAGGGGCGATGGAGAATTTTAAACTATAACAAGAGAGGAAGATATAGTCCTGAAAAGCACGCTAGCTTTGGAAATGTAAGCTGTGCACTGCACAACATCTGCATTGACTTTAAAGTTCCTTTTAGTGAATCCTATTCGGAGCAAACGATAACGCTAACAGAATAGCTGAAAGAATAAGGAATTACATTAAGAATTCCCTTGTATAAAGTAGGTATGTATGTATATGTATTTCATATGTTCCCGCAAACTAATTAAAATCTTCATTCAATAGAAACGAAAAGTCACCCACCTCCAGCACAGTGAATGGAAATTCGTTTGAAGTAGCAGTCTGCATCAATTTCATTAATATTGCTTGGTTCTATAGGTATAATAAGATTTAATAATAAGATATGTATATAACAAATTATCTATTATTGTATTGTAATCCATAAGTTAATCGAAAAATAAAGAGAAATATGAATGTATTTGCAGCAAAAAATATTTGTTTTCTGTTCTTTTTTTAAAAGGTGTACATCAAAGTTAATATTTTTCCATTAACTTGATGAGATTGGAGATACCACTGAAAACAATGGTGAGTATTCATTCGGGTTGTTCAAAAGCAACACCAAAAAAACGAATACGTTAAGGTACATGCAGTTCCATTAGTGGGACGCAGGATTCCTTCTTCACGTAAGGCTGAATGACGTCTAGTTGTTTTCTCAGGAAAGAGGAGAAGAGTGTTAACGAGTTAAAAGAAATTTTATTTATACTAAATATGTAGGTAACATACTTCAAATATATATTAATTCAAACAAGGAACAAAACAAAAAGCATACAATTAAAGGAACTAAAACATAAATTAAGTCAAATAAACTAAAATATACATAGATTAAGTAAAACAAATGAAATTAATAGGTACGAGTAATAAAGAATTAAAAAAAAAACATTAAATGTAAGATCGCAAAAGTTAGTAATATGTATATACATATGTACACAGGTTCATAGACTAAATATTGGCCATTAGTCTTTTTGTTTATTTTTGGCTTTGCAGACTTTCGAGTTGCGAAGTTTTTATCCGCAGTTCAATTGCATGCAAGTCCAGAAATGCTTTGTACTTTTTTTCTTTTATTGCCAAGAGTCTCTCTTGAATCTTGATGTTTTGTTCTTCAATCTCCAACAATTTGTCGAGTTTATTAGAGATGGATTCATGAAAAGTTGTTTCCGTTTCTATCTTTTCTTTTAATAGAGATAACTTTAAATCAACTTTTTTTGAATACGTTCTTTTTGCATTTTCGATAGGAGTTAGAGGATGGCCTTCTGTCTCTGAAATTGCAAAATAAGGCATGCCTAAGCTGCTAGTTGATCCTGATGGCTCATTTTCAATGGCAGCGTTGGAAGTTGATGTAATAGGTGAAGTTGGTATGGAAGGCAATTGAGTTTGTGGTGACCGAATTGTGGTTGCAATGCAAGGCTCTGAAGTGAATATTCCAAAATGCTGCACTGCAATGCCTTCCACAGCAACATCAAGTCCAGCTGCTGATAAAATAAGCTCATCAGCTGCTGTCAACACTTTTTCTTCAAAGCGCCCTTCACCAGTTTTCATTTTGGAATATTTGTTGAAAGACAATTTGCCCTTGACTTGGTATTTTTGGTCTGCAAATGTTTAAGGCAAAATAAAAAAAAATTAAGTGCGGGCATATATATATGTATGTAGATATACCTTTCTCCAGCCTTTGACATCCTTAATTGGTTGCCCTATTTAATTTAAATTGTCTGTCAGCTGCTGCCAAAGTCTTATGGATGTTGCCTTTCCTTGTTGACAATTTGGCAATATGTTTTTTGCCAAATCATTATGTTTTGACATAAATTCTGCCATTGTAATTTTTTGTTGTTGATTTATTTTGTTTAAATTTGACCTAAAGAAGATAAATTTCATGAAAATAAAATGAAAAACAATAAATACAATAATTCTTACATTTTAATCCGGAATTCAAAACAAATACGTTCTATCAGTCGGCTTCTCATCTGACGAATAAAATTCAGTTCGATAACTGATGAGAGAATGTCAAATTATTGTACTACACTGCTCGATAACGTGAGCGGTAATGCCAAATTTACAAAATTCAGTCACGTATGACTCGATAACTGATGCGGTAATTCGGCCCCTGATTTTGTAATTTTCTTTTTTTTTCAAGTTCCCCCATTGGTTCTTGTGATTGTGTCGAATAATTAAATATGTTAAAATGCAATATACAAATATAAGAAAATAATATAAAGCAACAATAATAAATAAATAAATATTAAATAATATAGGGTCCGCCAAATAACTTTTTTTTTTTGAAAATGGGCGCAAAACATCCAGTGTAGCTTCGGCTGTGTGGTACGTAGCGCGCGCCGTCCTGTTGAAACCAAATATTGCCAATATGCTCCCCTTCCATTTTTGTGAACAAAAATTCGTTCAAAATGGCCCGATAACGATCGCCATTGACTGTAACGGCCACTCCTTGCTCATTTTCGAATTATGCCTCTGGACCAAAATTCGCACCAAACAGTGACTTGTTTTGGGTGTATCGGCTTTTCAGTGTATGCGTGCAGGTTTTCTCTGCCCCAAATTCGACAATTTTGCTTGTTTACATACCCGCCAAGATCAAAATGAGCTTCATCTGAAAAGATGATTTGTTTGGCAAAATCGGCACCTTCTCTAAGTCGATCACAGGTCCACTTAGCGAGGATTGTTCAAGCGTATACACAACCATATTCGTTCAGCGGAAGGGTAAAACTAATTATCTGTCAAATCAGACATGAGCTAAGTTTTACCATTCACGAAATAAGCACTAGTTGAAAAAAACACGTTAGATGGCGGACCCGTTATCTAATTTCCGGACGGAAATTTTAACACAATTATTAGAAATATTTTATAAAACATACTTTTTTTATTTTATTCTTTTTCCAGTATTAGAAAAATATATCATGTAATACATTAATACATTAATTCTTGAGTCGATAATTGTAAATAATTTATTCAAAACACAAAAAAATGCACAATTTTTTTGGGCACATTTATCTATAAACTGCAATGAACACTTTATATAAATACGTCATACTCCCAGTGGGAAATATTCAAAAAATCGCAACTGAGAAAGTAGCTTTTTTCTCAAGGAAAAGAAGTATCACCAATGAATTTTCTGGTTAATCCTATAATGAATTTAACATGGGCTTGGTCTAGGATGTAAGTAGGTGCACCAATTCTCGATGAATATTTTGTAATGAAACCACCGGTTGCATGGAATCATATTCCTGAGTTCATTTTCTTGGTGAAAAAACTGATGCTTGAGATGTGATGATTTAGTAAAAGACAAAGAATATATGAAATCGCTGTGGTTTGAAATCTTCGAATTCATAAGTTCTTTTTCTTGGTTGAAAATACATATTCTTGAGATATAATAAATTAGTCACAGAAAAAGATTACATGTCTGTCATACTACTGTACCTACTTACAAACGTATACTATGTACATCCAAAGTATTATAAATAAAGCATTCATTCATTTGTAAGTTGTTTATATTCATATACATATTATATTTTATTTTTCATAACAAAACATTTAGAACATTTGTTGACGTCTGTTATCTATGATCACAAAATATAAATGAAAGCATTCTAGAACAAAGAAATCACGCCCGACTAGAAATAGTATGTAGTTAGTGGAGCGAACCGAACTGAAGAAAACCAAAAAAATGTTACATTTTCGCATCATTTATTTTTTTGTAGTCAAAAATCTTTTTGTGAAGGAAATCTTCGCCTCCGGTTTTGCATTTAATTCATGTTTATGAAAAGGGATTGTGCGTGCATTCATTAAAGTTTTTTTTGTTGTCTATTCTCTACCTTCTTACCTGAGCTGAGCAGAACATGCTACTTAAATGGTAAACTGGTGACCGGCTGCATTACCTTTCATGAGTGAAATCAATGTCATTGTTGTCATTTAGGATTTCACTGAGGAGTGAATTTCCTACTGGGCTTATCTAGCGCTTTTAATGTAATAGCTTGAACCAATTCAGTTGACCATTCTACTGCGCATCTCTCTTCAGAAAGATATTCATACACACAATCACCTTCCAGAGATGGACTTTATTTACATGAGATATCGTGATTTATTGTGCAGTTTTCAAAATAGTATTACATCTCTGGCATTGCACTCAGAATCTCTTGCGCACCACTTTTGTTCTCCTGAATCCTCTCTCTGCGCAACCGACACGCGACACGTTGGCCAAGTAATTTGGTTCAAGCTATACATGTTTATTTTCTATGTTTTGTCGTAATTTTGCTGTTTACTTTCTCATTGTTTGAAAGAGATCACCTGATCAGTAGGCACTTAGGCAGTGAAAGAAGCATCGACCTCTTCTCAATTAAACCATATTGGTATCGATGTTTTGAATGATAGATCTGTGTTTTCTCTTTTAACATGGATATTTCATTAGCATGGATGAATATCCCACATCTTTAGCATGTCGATTTTATCATCTTATGAATCTATACTTTTTACCCGTACCGGAGAATGCACATCTTGCCTATAGAAGTTTTCACTTCAGAAATTAAAAAAAAAATACACAAATATCTGCACACATCCTTAGACATTGAAAAAAATTGAATTGATTTATCGGGCTGTTATATTTTGGCAGTTTTATCAAAGCCAAGACCTTTACACTTTAT
The DNA here is from genome assembly GCA_910595825.1 of Philhelius pedissequus. Classification (NCBI taxonomy): domain Eukaryota; kingdom Metazoa; phylum Arthropoda; class Insecta; order Diptera; family Syrphidae; genus Philhelius; species Philhelius pedissequus. The sequence continues at coordinate 242,283,469 of OU343160.1, read as the reverse complement.
ACCACAATTCATATTTGCCCAATTTTTCATAGTTTTCTATAATTTTTCTTCGAATAAATTAATACAAAAAAAGGAGACGGCTAATATTTTTTAAGAACTATTTTCTCTTGAAAAAAGTGCAAAGCACTAATCAATGTTTTGCCATGAGACATACCCTTAATAGCAAACAACAAGATCTTGAACATAATTTTGCTTACTCGTGGGCAAGCTGAAAGGTACAGGGGATTTTTAAAGCAAATCAAAAATTGTCCTTCGTAAAAGAGGACTTTGATCATAGTCTACGAACAAAGCCATGCACTTATCATTTCCCGATGAATGTGTTCATTTCGATATGGAAGTAGGGTAGTTCGATTGAAGATTTAAATGAGATTTATTCTAATACTACGTTTCCACCGAACTTTAATCTCCTGTATATTTACTAATCTCAAAAAGTGTTTCCACCGCTCCAAAAGTAGATTAATTTTGACAGCACTATTCAAAATGCATATATCGTTTCATTTTCTTTTATGATGTAGAAGTGAGACAGGCAGCTTCATCTGTGTCAGCCGAAGACAAAAATTCACTTTCCCGATGAATGTGTTCATTTCAAAATGGAATAGGGTAGTTCGATTGAATATTTAAATGAGATTTATTTTAAATCTTCATCTGAGAAGATTAAAATTTGTATAGTAAATCCTCAAGATTTGTAGTAGATTTAGCTAAATATACTTAAATCTCGGTTTAGTGGTCGGTGGAAACGTAGTATAATACTACGTTTCCACCGAACTTTAATCTCTTGTAGAGTTACTAATCTCAAAAAGTTTTTCTACCGCTCCAAAAGTAGATTCATTTTGACAGCACTATTCAAAATACATATATCTTTTCATTTTCTCTTATGATGTAGAAGTGAGATAGGCAGCTTCATCTGTGTCAACCGAAGAGAACTCTCCCGATGAATTGGTTCATTTTGATATGGAAATAGGGTAGTTCGATTGAAGATTTAAATAATATTTATTTTAAATCCTCATCTGAGAAGATTAAAATTTGTATGGTAAATCCTGAAGATTTGTAAGAGATTTAGCTAAATCTACTTCCATCTCGGTTTAGTGGTCGGTGGAAACGTAGTATAAATCTTCATCTTAGAAGATTAAAATTTGTATGGTAAATCTTCAAGATTTGTAGGAGATTTAGCTAAATCTACTTAAGTCTCGGCTTAGTGGTCGGTGGAAACGTAGTATTATGTAACTTCGAAAAAGAAACATATATACAAACAGACCTAAAATCTGCTACCAAATTATCAGCTGTAGTAGGTAAATAAAAACTCTCGTCATTCGGCACTGAATAATGACAATTTAAAATTAACCTGCGGAATTACCGTGTTTTGTTTCGCGTAGATAAATAATGATCAATCTTTGTAGTTTGCCAATAACAGTTATTGAATTTAATATATCCAATATTAAAAGTTGTACAAAAAGGAACTCCGGCAAGATAAGCGACACTTTCTTTTATGTTTCATCCATCAAAATGTGTTCTGTGATTTTTTTTTTTTTATATAATTTTGCACGCGCTCAAGGGATTATGAATACCTTTTATATGTTTTTTAACACAGCGCGGCATCCGGTGAAAGAAGAGAAAGAATTATAGAAAGATGTGTGGCGCGACGTATTGAGACGGTGCGGTGGTTGTTTTTTCAGATTTTATCTCCAGGGATGGCGGCTGAACTAATGCGGAGAAAATTACCGTGTCTTATTTATTTATGTCTCTTATAATTCGCATTATTTTATTGTATTTCGTTGTCATATTCATGAGTAGTTTACTCAATCACATGTTGTTAGTGTTATGCCTGAACATTGTGTAATGAGTAAACCAGTAACTCATTTTATGACAAGTTTTAGAATTGGTTTTTAATGGAATATAAGAAGACATAGACAACGGCAGGAATCGAACCTCTGACTACGAGGTTGGCAGGCGAGCACACAACTATCGCGCCACGGTCACCCCTCAATTTCGTGTGTTGAAATAAATAGTTTCTAATTGCTTTCATATATGTGTTTGTTTTTATGTATTTTAATAATATTTTGTTATATCTGTCCTTTAAAGAACAATTAATTAACGAAATAAAAGTTTTTACTTCACATATTGAAGTCTTTTATGATAAAAGTAACGAAAATATGTCTTTTATTCTTTTATAATTCATTAAAGATTGCATAAGATTGTGGCATGCTGAATACCAAAAATGCAGTTCGTAAAAGACTTTTTAACAATTTCGAAGTTTTGACAGCTCATAAGCTGATTACTTAACAGATTTTATAGCAGATTTAGCATGCCGAATACCAAAATTATAGTTCATAAAAGATTTTTTGACAGCTTAAACTTTACATTCACAACAGAATAGCAGAATAACAGAATAAAAGATCACGCCGAATAGGCCCAATTATCTTCAAATAATTAGAACATGAATTTTGTTTGCATTTCTGTCAAAGCGGAGTTGCCAGTTGTATATAAGAGATCTCAATTAAGGCGAAACTTTCGGATCCAAACACACTAACCCAGTAAGAAATTCACTCCCCAATGAAAAATGCCTTGGTGAAATCCTATATGACAGCGGTCAAACGTAATGCAGTCGGTCACCAGTTTGTCATTTAAGTAGCATGTTGTGCTTAGCTCAAGTAAAACGGTAGAGAATAGACAAGAACAAAAAAAAACTTTAATGAATACACAATCCTTTTTCATATGCATGAATTCAATGCAAGACCGGACGCGAAGATTTCCTTCATAAAAAGATGTTTGACCTTTTAAAAAAAAAATAAATTATGCTAAAATGAAACCTTTTTTTGTGGGTTTTCCCCTCGATCAATTCGCGCGACTAACTACTGATTTTTGTCTCATCTATAAATTGCCTAAAAAAAAAATATTATAGTCCTATGCCTCCACTTGAAATAAAGAAGAAACGTGTCATGTAGTCTATATTTCATGTGGAGGCCCCTTATGTCTGGATTTTTTTTTTCAGACATGAGAATCTGTATTTATTTCTTGTCTTCTCAGAAGAAATATACGGAGAAATAAAATTTGATGTTTTATAACATCCCACATTAATCGTGCACAAATTTCTCACAAAACATTGAATGTTGTTCATAGTTCGCTTATTTTCATGTTAAATTTTAATAATTCATAAAAAAAAACAGATTATACCTATTCTAAAAAAATTCATAAAGCGCTTAGCGCTTCTTGGAGAAGAATGAAATTTCACGATATATGTTCGGCCACATAGCAAAGAAATATTAATTTTTATTATGTCGATTTCGTTTCAATTATTAGGATTCGCTACTAAAACCAATACTTTTTGGCTTTGAAAAGAACGATTACGGACCGAATCTCTTTTTGTGACTGTGTGTGTGTCGTTTGACAGCCACAAAGAAAAAAAAAACAAAATCAAATCGTTGTTTCGTGTCTACGAGCTTTGGCGGCTATTTTTTAGCAATTACATTTAACAAAAAACTAAAGTTTAAAGAAATATGGACAACGAGAGCACAATTATTGAGCTCTGTGATTACGATGTCGTGTGTGACCACAGTGGAAACCCAATTTTTTTGGATAGTATAATTATTATGATCCAGAGTACTATAAGTAAGCACGCTTTTCTTTGAAATAAAAAATAAAAATTTATTTATTGTGTTATTTTGCAGCAAATCAAATAGTTAAAGTTGAATTTGAGGAAGTTGCAGCATATTACGGGCTTTGTAGTACCGAATACCCACCAGAATCACAACCAGTAGAAGCAGTACCACCAGCCAAATCAATAGATGGACAAAAAGTGCCACCAACAACAGCAGTGCGACCAGCAGCCGCAGTAACAACAGCAGCAGCAGTACCTCCAGCAGCAATACCATCAGCAGCAGTACCTCCAGCAGCAATACCATCAGCAGCAGTACCTCCAGCAGCAATACCATCAGCAGCAGTACCTCCAGCAGCAATACCATCAGCAGCAGTGCCACTAGCATCAGTATCTCCAGCAGCAGCAGTAACACCAACAGCAGCAGTACCTCCAGCAGCAATACCATCAGCAACAGTACCTGCAGCAGCAATACCATCAGCAGCAGTGCCACTAGCAGCAGGAACAACAGCTTCAGAAGCACCACCACCAACAGAACTAATAAATAACAGCTATAATAATGTCTCCGTATTTAAATGGACGGATGAACAAAGCAGGTTCCTGCTTCATTTGTACGGAAATATGATGGGCTCTGTTGGACCATTTAAAAAATTCCGTAACAAAAAGTTGATGTGGTGCCACTTGGCCAGCGAAATTGGTAAAAGATTTCAAACGCAGCTGTCGTGGAAGCAGGTTGAAACCAGGTATAAAGTCATAGCCAAGAGAACAAAAAAAGCATATGACAACAACAATACGAGCGGCTCCGTGCTGGAAGAAGTTGAGTACGATGAGGAAATGTATAATATCTTGGCACGAGATGACTCCATACTCATCGACACGGCTTTATCGCCAGGAGTGATGCAATCTAAATCAGACTTGCTTGCTCCAAATAGGGACTTGTCGTTAAGTGGAGAACCGTCGACTGCGACACAATCCTCTACTTCAACATCTTCAACACAACCACGCCGCCAAAGGCAAAATATTCCAGAAATCTTGCTTGTAACAATACTGCATAATTCCGCAAAATTGGATGAAGATATTAAAATAAAAAAAGATATGGCCGAAAAGAAAGAGGCATATTACAACAAAAAAGAGGCATATTACAACAAAAAACTCCAAATTTTGGAAGAGTTAACAAAAAAATAATTTTTAATTCGTTTTCAAAACAAAGATTCATTTCTTTTATTATGAATTTTTGTTTAAAGTTATTTATGTTATTTCTTTTTAAGAATTAAGTTTTTATGAATTAAAAAAAATTGTTTTGTTTAAAGAAATAAAATTTATTATTTGTTATTACCTACGTTATTAAGTTTTTTTTTTAAATAAATATGGTTTTTAGAAAATTTGGAAACACCCACGTCACCTGGTAGGTAGCTATATATTTTTACTTGCGATTATAGGTACTATAAAGCAAGTTATGCATTCGTCGAAAAAAAAAGGTTTGAGATAACAATCAAACATGACATTACGATGGTAGCGAAGACGAAAAAAAGATGGTCTAAAAATTCTGTCCGTCTGTATGTATGTCTGTCAGTCTGTCTGTATGTATGTATGGACACCTACAGCCCAAACGGGTGGGCCGAATTGCTTCAAACTTCAAAAAAATATCACATGCTCAATGAGACTGACTGCAATTACTACTATATTATTACCCAAACAAAAATGTATACACATACTTACATTATGCTTTCTGTAATCAAATAAAGAATTGTATGTTCTCTCACTGAAACAGTTTTCAAAAAAATTGACGTTTAAACATGTTAATTCTACTTCCCAAAAATTGATTAATACTTGCTGTTCCTACGTTAATCGGTGAGCGAACAATTGGGTGAGCGATCAATTGGGTGGAAAGCCATTCAGAAGCAAAAGGGTGCACACACACACGGAACGATAATGTATGGAGCAAAGGAGCAACCCAGTCATTATTGTGATTTAATCGAATTTATAGATGAAAAAAACAAAAATTTGATAAATTCATAATTTGTACCTACATTTATTTCTCAGGTTATAAGAACAGTTTTGAAATCATTTAGTGCTTAAAATATGCATAGTGATGTTAACTTAAAAACACAATAATCTTTCTGCAAAATATGTGACGGGTTTAACACGTGACAAAGTTATAATAATTGTTTCGTCTTTATATAAGAGTAAATATAATATATATATAATATATAATAATAACATGCATATATAATATATAATAATAATATATATTACATTAATACGGTGATGGCATTCCTTTTTATTTCCCCCTTTTGAAGCAGAATTGCTTCTAAAACAGATTCATAGTCCCGGTCACGTGCATTACCTCCTTCAATTGTAACGGCTTGTTGCTGAGTATTATCGGTAATATCCGCCCATAAATCGCCTTCATCGATGCACAAATTGTGTAAAACACAACACCCTAAAACAAATTTAGCCATTCGCCCGACAGTGTAGTAATCCAACCTTATTAGCTGTCGAAATCTCTGCTTAAGCAGGCCAAAACTGTTTTCGATTTTAACCCTTGTTTGGCAATGTTTTTTGTTGTATTTTTTTTGCTGGTCGGTTAAATCGCCATAATCTCGATAAGGAGTAAGTAAATACTCTCGTAAGGGATATGCTGCATCGCCAAGGAGGTGATATTTCCCTTCGCAAATTCTGGCAATATCTTTTCCGATCTTTGAAATTTTAAAAATTCTCGAATCGTGGATTTTGCTTGTAGCACCGACGAAAACATCTAAAAATTTTTTGTTTGCATCACATATGCTCTGCATTGTGATGGACAACAAACCATGGCGGTTTGCATAAGTTGAGCGGATTTTGTGAGCTGGATTTCGGATGTACATATAGCATCCATCAATACATCCTATCACATTTTGAAACCCTGAAAGCTTTTTTACAAAATACATACATTATTATAAAGAAATTTACATACAATTTACATAAAATAAAATATATTCAATAAAACTCTAAACCAAGTCTATTACCTTTGCAAATTCTTGGCTAATCTCCTCCTTTGCAGCAGTTGTTGACGGCATCTTAATAAGGCTGGGTGAAATTTCAAATAAAAATTCCAGAAATCGCGACTGGAATGTATACGCACTTGAAATTGATATGTTAAACAGATTGGCCACTTCTCTGTAGGTGTTTTTGTTTCCAGCAAACCTTAAAAGGAAAAAAGAACAACAATTAAAACAAACATTATATTTTACTAATTAAGTAACCTACCATAGAAATGCCAAACATTGCGTTTCAGAGCTCACGGCCTTCCTTCCTGAATTGTTTTGCCTTTTTCTGAAATATATTGAGTTGCCGCCCGAAAGAATAAATGCAATATTACCAATTCCATGTACGTACATATATCTTTTTACCTGGGTTATCTGCTTCGGGGGAATTCCTAAATCAATTTGCACTCTTTCTTATTGCACTTGCAAGCAATTTTTTGGTAACAGTTCCAATTAATATTAATGTATGTCTATTTATTTAAACGAATATGTTCATAATAAATTCACTGCCACAAAATAAAAACTTCATTCACAGAACAATATTTGAGACACTTCAAAACAAATGTTGTACTGTGTGTGAGAATCTGTGTACAAATCCGTTTTGAATCCGTCTCCAAAAAGAGATTCAATACGGATCTGTTTTTGAAGAAAAAAACTGGTTTTAATTTGAAACGAATTTGATTTTCAGAAAAAAATTGACGGCGGATCGACGGCAAGTCGATGTTTTTGTTGAAACGAAATCGACATTAGTAGCGTCTGCAATAATGGCCGAAATAAATATTTCTAATGGTGTCGCGTCCTAAAGAAAAAGAACACTCTATCGAGTGTGTTGTAGAGATGTTGTTATATTATTCGCATAAGCGTTTTACTGGGTGTTTGAATTGTATTGCACCGCATAATAGTAGCTTTCGAAAGGTGGTTGCGGGGGTAAATAAAATTACTGAGTTATCGCTCTTTTATCGTTGTGCTTTTCCTTATTGTTTGAGTAAGGAATAAGGAGTGCGGAGAGATGATTCTGTTTTATTTGAACAAAAGTAAGTTTCCATTTACATTGCTAAATATAGAATTTTATGATTTGGTTGTTGATATGTTAATGAATTGTATTCGTGTATATTAAACTACTAGTTGTCAAAGTAAATGCTTTCAATTATACTAGTGCTTAGTGGTGTTAGTAAAAAGGGAGTTTGATCCACAAAAAATACGGATCTGCAAATTTGATTCAGAATAAAAAACAAATTTTTGTTTGCCCAATAGAAGGACTTAATTTGGCAAAATTGATATCTTTTACTAATGGCAAACCACATACAAATTTGCGATAGTGCTTGTAAACGGTGATTTTTTAAGAGCTTGGTTTTTGCAAATTCAAAAAAACACAGCAACTTGTAAAAAGTGAATGAAATTTTTATTTGGATCGATAAATCAATTTCTGCCATTTACTTTTTAAAAATAATTTCACTAAAATGTTGCCCGCGGCTACGCTTCAGGTGGTCCATTCTGAAGGTCCAATTTTGGCAAACTTTTTCACACATATCGGCCGGAATCTCACCAATGACGCGTTCAATGTTGGATTCCAAGGCAGCAATCGTGTTTGGCTTGTCCCCATAGACAATAGACTTAACATAGCCCCACAAAAAATAGTCTAACGGGGTCAAATCACATGATCTTGGTGGCCAATTGACTGCGCCAAAACGTGAGATCAACTGCTCACCAAATTCGCCTCTCAATTGATGCATGGTTTCGCGTGCAGTGTGGCATGTGGCACCGTCCTGTTGGAACCACATGTCGACCGAGTTCAATTCTTGCATTTTCGGCAAAAAAAAATCTGTTATCATCGAACGGTACCTTTCTCCATTGACTTTACCCCTGCGGCCTTCATCGTCCTTGAAGAAGTACGGCCCAATGATGCCGCCTGCCCATAAACCGCACCAAACAGTGCATTTTTCGAGATGCATTGGTAGCTGCTGAATTGCCTCTGGCTGCTCTTCACTCCAAATACGGCAATTCTGCTTATTCACGTATCCATTTAGCCAAAAATGAGCCTCGTCGCTGAAACGGACGTAGCTTGCGAAACACATTTTTCACATAGCACGAATTTTGATAATAAATTTCAATAATTTGCAAACGTTGTTCAGGCGTAAGTCTATTCATGATGAAATGGCAAACAATACTGAATCGAAATGTCAAATGTTCGTGGAATTTGTCATGTGTGATCTGTCATAAATATAAACGTCAAAAACCAAGTAGCAAAAAAATCACCCGTTATATACATTTCTATAGTACTGTCAGGACGAGGAACGCCCGGGGAGCCGCCTAAGTGGATTTTACAACAATAACTATCTCGGACACATTTGCAGACTATGCAAGAGCGATAATGTGAAAGATTGAGGAATAAAAAATAAGTCAAGCAAAATAGATAATGAGTGAGAAGAACGCTTGAAGTTAAAGCAAGATAAAACAGAATATAATGTTTGCATTTTTCTTTCTTTATATTTATTTAAAATTGAAGAAACTACCTATGAAGTAGTTGGTTGTTATTTGGATTTGTATTTATTTTTGACCCAGTTTTGGTTTCGGTATTGCATTTATGTTTGCCATCGGTTCGTTTTCTGTTAAAAAAAAATATTTTCATGCCTTCAATTTTCAATTTTTGTTTCAAATAAATTTTGCCGTTCAATGATGGGTGTAGTATGTAACTAATTTATTTTGGGATAGTTTTGTGTGTGGCATCGTATCATGTAAAAAACAAAGCAATTGTTATTTTGACTTCGATTTGCAATTAATTTTGCCGTGTTGAGTGTATGTACCTTTTGAGTTGTGTTTTTAATACAAATTAAATTAGAAATTTAAATAAGAAAGGTGTATGGACGTATGTAATTAAAATATAGCCTGGTATATTTAAAATCGGCTGTTTTTTTTTATTATACATAAATATAGCTTTTGAAATTCATCTTTACTAATAAATACCTATTAAGAACTTTTATAGATATCATAAATCTATTTTTACTTGCGATTATTGCTACTGTAAGGCAAGTTATGCATTCGTCGAAAAAATGTTTTGATCCGTCTGTATGTCTGTCAGTCTGTCTGTATGTATGCATAGACAACCCAAACGAGTGGACCGAATTGTTTAAAATTTGGTACCTATGTATATAGAGTTTTTTAGTCATTGTACAGAGCGGAAAATGAAATATTTTTTTTAGCACAAAAAATAACGTTAGCCATATAACCGTTACGTTAAAGCCTATTTTTCTCGGAAACGGCTCTAACAATTTTAATTCAAAAAATCAGTGCAGCTTCTTAGATACGACCGATATATGGTTGAAAAAAAAATTTTTAGTGTCTAAAAACGGTACTATCCATAGGACCTTTTTTTAGACTGCGTAACAATATTTTTAATTAGTATTTTTAAAAGCATTTTTCAGAAAAAAATTTTAAAAATTTATATTTTGAAACTGCTCATTAATTTTTTTTCCAAAAATTATAGTTTTATTTATTTGCTGAATACCTATGAATTGGCGTTTTTGAACTTTTTTTGAAAAATGTTTTGAAAAAGTAGAAAAAAATCATTTATTTATTTCAGAATTTTGAATTATTTTTTCTTTGATTTGATATATTATTAAATATTTAAGATTGCCAGCCATACTAATTTTTTTTTAGAAAACACAAACATTTAAAATGTAAAACATATCTACACACATTTACAATCCATTTATCGGTAAAACATACCGATTAAAAAAAATAGAAACAAAATCTTTCAACTTGTGAATAACATAAGTACCTACCTACTTCACACCGAACAAAATAAAATGCACGACTGGATCGTTCAAACTTGCTCTTGTAGCTAACAACAGTGTTACTCACTGACGCTGTTGGTAGGTAGCTAGCCTATAGTTATCCTATGCAGATTTAAAGCCCATGTAGGTAATATTACCTTGATTCTTAGTATAATAAATTGTCGTATGCATGATTCAAGGAATAGTTACGTAGGTACCTACCTACAAATGTATATTTAAATGGATTTTAATTATTTAAATTAGGAGGGTATTAATGTAAATATGTACATACAGTTATATAATGATAGTTAATGGTAAATAGATGGGAAAAAATCGTTTTTTAAGCTTAATTAAACTGCCAACACCATCACTTTAATCGGTTTTTCGAAAAAAATAACGAAGAACGCCATTAGATGCCACGGATCAATGAAAATTTTATAAGAAAGTATCTCGAAAATTTTAGTACGAGTTTTGATGAAATCCTGTTTTTTATTTTTCGTTTTTTGAAAACAAAATTCTTTTGCAATTTTGGTATGCAATATTTTGGAGACTATTAATGTTCATGTGAATATAAAATTTAAAATTATTTTTTTTATTAGTTTTAAAAATACTGATTTTTCAAAAAAAGAATTCAATTATTAATTTTAATTTAAAAAAAAGTTATTCAAAATTTTGATATGCAAAATTAATTTAGCTACTTAGTTTTTTTCAGATATAAAATTTGGCAGAAATCCAATGTTCCGTTACCCAGAAAGCCAAAAATTAAAAAACTGATACTTAAATTAGGGAATCCTTTTGCAAGTTAAGTTGACATTCCGACAGCAAACAAGTGCAATTAAGTAAAATTGTAAGATCTCAAAGCTACAATAATAATGGAATATATGAATAGGTACTTATGCATATGAATATAAGTTACTCTGTTTTGCCGAGCTTAACGCAACTTAGAGGTTAAGGGCGCGCTGCCGGAGAGACCCTTTAAGATCCTAGCTGTGAATGTAAATTCACTGATTAGGACCGAACGTAGAGCGAATTTATTCCAATTGCTTAAAGACATAAGTCCAGATGTGTTTATGGCTAGCGAAACTAAGCTTAACCAGAAACATAAATTGACTAACAACAATTACAATATCGTAAGGAGAGACCGACCCAACTCCACTCAAGGAGGGGGCGTCGCAATCTTTATACGTAAAGGCATTAGTCATAAGGTAATATATAATAGTGATGTGCGTAAATTTCGGACGTTAGAGGCATGCATCATATGCATTCATCTCCAACAGGGGAAGCGAATGTATGTGATCGCTGCCTATGCACCGGAAACACCTCAGCCCACACAGTTTATAACAGAGCTTGAAAAGCTTTTTGAATGCTTAAGATTGAGCTCGGAAGAGAATTACTATATATTGGCGGGTGATTTAAACGCCAAGCACACAGATTGGGGAAATCAAATACAAAATCCTCGAGGTAACCATCTATTTAATTGGATGGGTCGATACAACCTTGAGTATCGCATCGATCTTCTAGCCACAGACAGGCCATCGTTCCCAAGAAGCGGTGCCTATCTGGATCTATTGCTTAAAGACGCAAGACTAACAATTACTGACGCTGTGGGTCAACGGCCAAGAAATTGTTTACGAACGATCGAGTACGACAGTGACCACTGCGGACTCGCCGCCGTAATACAACTTCCGAACCAGCTTATGGAGTTGGAGGAGTATGTGCCTGTGCATACTTACAATTACAGTAAGGCGCGCTGGCCACGTTTCTCCAATGCCTAATTGAGTGCATTACGTTCAAATGGTATATCCCCACCAAATGACAGGAACCTAACAAATGCTGAAATCGACAGATACTTAGAACAAATTGACGAAACGATTCTACGAACAATGAACAGAACAATACCGAAATACAAAGAACGTAACGCAACTGACATGTACCGTAACGCGACAATTGACGCACTTCACAGACAAAAAAGTGGACTACTGACAAGACTAAAACGCTTGTACAGGCGGTTTACTGATACACGAGACCTGGAGATTAGGACACTGAAGTCGTCCATCAAAAACATCAACCAATTGATCAAAAAAAATTATAGATTGGCTATTAATTCGTTCTGGGACAATAAAATTCGTGCCGTTAACTCCAGCGACCCAGGTATGTTCCCAAAAATTAATAAGATTTTTAGAAGAAAGGATCAAAACGATCTTCTGTGTCTTAAGCTCCAGAGGACGACAGAGAACAGAGACGTACTTCTGACAGCAGGCATAGACCCAGAGGATGCCGTATTGGACGATGACCTCTATATAATCGAAGATCCGCAGGAGAGAGTGGAGGCTGCGGGGGCTGCTTTCCAGCAAGTGTACAAGGTGAATGCTAGCATTCGCCCGAATCATGACCTGGAGAACAGAGCTCTGCTTCATCACTTATGGCTCCGGAACGATATAACCGAATGGCGATCTGAGAACCTTGGTTTTACCGGGTTTAATGATGAAGAGTTGGCAAACGCCATAATCGCCGACCGAAATGGGCCCAGTCCCCTGTTAATTTCGAAGAATGAGCTCCAGCTCATCTTCGATTCATTAAAGAAAAAGAAGTCTGCAGGAGTCGATGGTATATCCAACGTTGTACTACGACATTTGCCTCAAGAAGCAGTTGACATTTATACCACTCTGTTTAACAACGCGCTGAATAATGCATATTATCCAGTGCGGTGGAAGACAGCTGTGGTGCACCCTCTCCCAAAAAAGGGAAAGGACAACTCCAATCCGGCGAATCTCCGGTCCATAAGTCTTCTTCCGAGTATCAGCAAAGTATTTGAAAAGGTTATTAATAGAGCCCTGTTCAAGTGGGCGGAGGACAAAAATATCATCCCGGATAATCAGTTCGGTTTTAAGGTGGGACATGACACAATTCATGCCGCGTCTAAACTAGTTTCTGATATCCAATGGAACAAAACTAAAAAGCAGTGTACGGGTGCCTGTCTGGTTGATTTGGAGAAGGCCTTCGACACCGTATGGTTAGAAGGTCTCTATCTTAAGCTAACCAGACTAGGTATAAGTAAACCTCTATTGTATATGCTTTATGACATGCTAAATGGTAGAAAGTTTGTTGTCAAGAGTGGCAATGTAACTTCTACCGCAATTTTTAATATTAATAATGGTCTTCAGCAGGGAGCGGTTAACTCGCCGATTCTATTCAACATTTACACCAGCGATCTGATAGGTAGTCTAACTCAGGCAATTGCGTACGCCGACGATCTAATTGCGTACAGAACAGCTCATACAGTTGAGGTCATCAAAAGTCTCTTGCAGAGTGACTTCGACAAGATTCAGCGATATTGTGATGACTGGAAGTTGAAAATCAACTTCCAGAAATCAGAAACTATTTTGTTTAGGACTCCGTTGTATAGCGCCTCAAGGGATACGAGAAAGAACTGGCGCAAGCTGGTGATCGTAGGGCCACATGGACATACACTGGCGAGTAAAAGTGTAGTAAAGTACCTTGGCATCTGGTTGGATCAGTACCTGTATTTTGACAGACATATAGATGCTGCTTTGGCCAGGGCTAGGGGAGCCTTTGCCTTGACAAAACGACAGTTTTATAGCAGCCGTCTTGACAGCAGGGTGAAGGTGATTTGCTACATGGCCCTCATCAGGCCGATGATTCGGGTGTTTGAGAGACAATGTCTTAGACGTTGCCTTGGATTACACAGAACACCAGAGTCGGAGTACACAAGATATTATTCCAACCAGGTTCTATACAACGGAGCCAACATAAACAGAATAGATAATTTTTTGTTCAAGCTGATTCGGGGTCACGTTGCAAGAGCGATGTCCTCAACTAACAGCTTAATTTTTGGGGCTTATTACCCCAATAACGAATATTTTGAGAGTGCGCGGTTAAGTGGTTACATCCCTCCTGAGGCATTCCTCTATTTAGACAGTCGAGGGCTGATACAGGATGGAGGGGCGGTTCCGCTCATCTACCACGTCAGCCGGAAAACTGTGGATAGGCGACTCCTGTATAGTCGAGACGTCATCGCTCAAGGTGGAGAAGAGCGCTTTCGGTTCAGTAGGACTGTGTCCGATCGGGACCGGAGGGATAGGGCGAAACAGGAGAACCAGTTCTGGTGGCTCTCTGAACAGCATCATAATATTTAAAGTCGATTGGCCGACTTACATAGATTTAGGGTATTAGGTATAGGGAACAGTCGGGGTGGCACCAAAAAAAAATTAAAAATATGTATGTATGCGGGGGCATACGTGCATCTATCTGCGTGTCTGTACATGTATGTGCGTACGTATATGTATTTGCGTATGTACATGTATGGGTGGGTTGCATGTTGGTGTGTGTCTGCATGCATATAAAAAATAAACAACAAAAAAAAAAAAAAAAAAAATAAATGCTGCTGTGGCTGTTCTAGTTGTTAAGTAGTTTTAAGTATTATTAGGTATTTTAAGTAGTTTAAGTTATTTAGTTAGTATAAGTTAGTTTTATTTAGTTTTAATTATTTTTAATCTATATTTAGGTTTATTTTATAAGTTAAAAAAAAAAAAAAAAAAAAAAAAAAAAAAAAAAAAAATAAGATAAGATACCAAGTTTTTTTTGTGAAAGTTTCCTTGGAAAATAAAATAAAATAAAATAATTAGATTTAATTAAAATAGTTTTTAGGTCGAAAGACATTAGTTCTAAGAGTTATTGTTTAGTTTAGAGCGCCCGTAAAGGGCCAGTAAATTAGTTGTAAGTTATTGATAATTAGGCTAGTTTTAAACATTTTTGTCTAGCTTTAAGATAGTTATAAGTTAATATAAAATAAAAATGAATTAAAAAAAAAAAAAAAAAAAAAATATGAATATAAGTATGTATGATAATAATGCCTTCAAAAATATGTTATTATAGTCCTCAAAACATAAAATGTTTATATTACAATTAAATACTGGGTACCTACATACATAAATACCTACTTATACAATTATTGAATGCATTTAGATTTACAATAAATCCATGATATGGTCTACGTACGTATATAAGTTATATTATAATTATTTATTTTAGTATATACCTACCTAAATATATATCAGTTATATACACACCTTTGTATTTCAAATAAAAACTAAAACAAAAATAATACAATAATATTATTATTTTGGTAAATAAAAGCACTAAAATTTTTGTTAAATTGAAAACAAATCTATTTTTATTTTAAAACTGTTTGGAAGTTTGTCATACGATTAATTATTAAGTAATTGAAATATTTTTTTTTCCAAAATGCAAAAAAATATGTTGTTCGAAAATGTTTCTACTTTCGAAAATTGAAAAAAATTGTTCTATGTTCTTTTTGTTCTTTTTTTTGTATGCATCTACCTTTTTGTTTGCGAAAATTGTGAAAAAAAGGACGCGGCTATTAAATAAAGCATTCCGGCAAATCCGTCAAATATAAAGTCAGTCATGTATAACAGAATATTTTAAATAATCACAACATCTGTACTTTTTTAGTCGCTAATAAATATTACGCAATTTATATTAATTTTGTTTTACTTGATAACCCGAAGTCTTGATAACTCGAATTATTTTTTTGGAAAGTGATGGTTCGAGTTATCGAAGTTCGACTGTACATATACATATAAACATAACAACAACTCAGCACGTAAACACTCTGTTTTAAGCAATCACTTCTTCTCTGTAAGTTTTAAATTTATTCTGAAAAAATAAATTATATTTTATTCTAGTCTGTTCTCAGGATCCAAGTTGTGTGTTTCATTTCCTTTGAAGTTTCTCATTAGTTTTTCATAAAAAATAAAACAAAAAAAATGTTATCATCTGTTTATTACCTCAGTTTAAAAATTAACTAACATTTCATGTTTAATTTTTGTCTGACCAAAATGTAGAACATACATAACTATAAAAATGTACACATTTTTCTCACCAGAATCCATAGAACGGATTTCATGGTAGGTAAGCTTTTATATCGGTTACATTTTTCGTTATTTTTGCGGATAAAGTAAGTTCGTGATAAGTTGATTAAAGATAACGTTTTAACATTGGTAAGTAGTTTGTAAAATATGTGTAATGGATGCGGATGACGGTTTCTTTTTTGAAGAATACTAAACATACATAAGTATGTACTATACCTTACAGTTTTTTTTTTTTTAATTTTATTTAATAATTCTATTTATACAAAGATTTTGAATTGTTTGGTCACAATGACAATGCACCTACCAACATTTTTTTTAATCAAACCGTTGGAGTTATCCATGCACATAGTGTTGTATTGAGAGCACATAATTTTCATTTCGTCAATGCATTTTACAAAGAAAATAATAACATGGGTCATAACAACATACCGGTTCGTAACGATTTGTTTGAATTCACTATTATATTTTCAATTTATTGGATTCAAATATTATTACATACCGCAACATGACCTAATTAGGTACCTACTCAGAATTGAATTAAAAACAAATTGTTTAACTTTTGAATGGTTATAATTAATAAGTTTGATTTTGAACTTTTGTGCGAATGCATGTAATGTACACTCCTAATAAGCCCCACGCACACAGTGCTAATTTCTAAGATCATAGGTATTGGAAAATGTCGTTAAAATTAATTTATTTCAACATTTATACCTAGGTATCTAAAACCACATCATCTTATATCAATATATATACATATATATATATTTATTTATTTTTTCAAACTATAAGATCAACAATTTCAATTAAATTGTGTCTAAAAGCAAATTAACATGCTCTTATTTTAATGCCCAATTACACTGAAAGCTAACGTACATTTTTCATTCAACTTATTTTTACAGATTTGAATATATTACTTTAAAAAATCGAGTTGGATTTTCGACCAATATAACTAAGAACAATAGATACTTCAGTAGAATATTCGCTCAATGTATTACAATCAGTCACTATTCGCTTTTTTCTAACATTCGATTTTTATAATGATAGTATATATACCTACCTACCAAGTTAAACAAAAACCGCTTCAACTTCTATCACTGTAATACTGAGTTTGGTGAAAATTTTAAATCATTTATCATATTAATCTTAAATCTTAATAAAAGAATAAGTCTTACTGAATACATACCTACCTACATACCAAATGCACCTAAATACCTACATATATCGCAAGTAAAAATGAGGACTTTATTTTTGTTTTGTTTCTTTTTATTTTCTAATAAATTCTAATATACCTACCAATTTACATTTTATATTAATGTATTTATTAGTTAAAAAAAACACCTAAAATAATTTGTTGTAAGTAGGTCGGTAGGTACCTATACCTACAGCTTGAACAGAACAGCAACGCACCTGGATAATAAATGTGACCCACGTGTCAATTGTTTAAAAAAAAATTAGTTAATGTAGGTACATAAGTACATTTTTGTCTTTCACTTATCGTAATAAATGTTAATTTTGTTACGATTCGATTTGAGCGCTTGACTGAGCTTTCCTTGACTTGAAATATTGACATCAACTCTAAAAATATAAATAAAATAAAATTTACAATTTGTTGAAATAATTTATCTTTTTTTAACTTACCTAATTAAAATTTTTATAACGCGCGAGTTATGTATAAGACACACTCTACCCCATCAATTTTAGATATCCGGTTAACGGATACCTTTAATACAATTTCAAATCTTTCATAACTATTGTTCCCACAAAACATGTTGCAGTTTGCACATTCCTTCACGGAGCAGACAATGTAACATGAATATACTAGTTTAAATTAGGTAAGTCATTTGGCTTACAAAAGACTTTATGATTAATCTATTGAAAGGTATCTTGAAAGTTTTCCAAAAATGAGTCCATTTTAATAATCGGTCGTGAAAAGACGTAATTTCTGTTCGGTAAAAATTAATGTATAATAATTTCAAATAAAGTGTTTATTTTCTCTAAAGAGGAAATTGTTTTTTTTTCCGCCGATTCTATTCAACATTTACACCAGCGATCTGATAGGTAGTCTAACTCAGGCAATTGCGTACGCCGACGATCTAATTGCGTACAGAACAGCTCATACAGTTGAGGTCATCAAAAGTCTCTTGCAGAGTGACTTCGACAAGATTCAGCGATATTGTGATGACTGGAAGTTGAAAATCAACTTCCAGAAATCAGAAACTATTTTGTTTAGGACTCCGTTGTATAGCGCCTCAAGGTATACGAGAAAGAACTGGCGCAAGCTGGTGATCGTAGGGCCACATGGACATACACTGGCGAGTAAAAGTGTAGTAAAGTACCTTGGCATCTGGTTGGATCAGTACCTGTATTTTGACAGACATATAGATGCTGCTTTGGCCAGGGCTAGGGGAGCCTTTGCCTTGACAAAACGACAGTTTTATAGCAGCCGTCTTGACAGCAGGGTGAAGGTGATTTGCTACATGGCCCTCATCAGGCCGATGATTCGGGTGTTTGAGAGACAATGTCTTAGACGTTGCCTTGGATTACACAGAACACCAGAGTCGGAGTACACAAGATATTATTCCAACCAGGTTCTATACAACGGAGCCAACATAAACAGAATAGATAATTTTTTGTTCAAGCTGATTCGGGGTCACGTTGCAAGAGCGATGTCCTCAACTAACAGCTTAATTTTTGGGGCTTATTACCCCAATAACGAATATTTTGAGAGTGCGCGGTTAAGTGGTTACATCCCTCCTGAGGCATTCCTCTATTTAGACAGTCGAGGGCTGATACAGGATGGAGGGGCGGTTCCGCTCATCTACCACGTCAGCCGGAAAACTGTGGATAGGCGACTCCTGTATAGTCGAGACGTCATCGCTCAAGGTGGAGAAGAGCGCTTTCGGTTCAGTAGGACTGTGTCCGATCGGGACCGGAGGGATAGGGCGAAACAGGAGAACCAGTTCTGGTGGCTCTCTGAACAGCATCATAATATTTAAAGTCGATTGGCCGACTTACATAGATTTAGGGTATTAGGTATAGGGAACAGTCGGGGTGGCACCAAAAAAAAATTAAAAATATGTATGTATGCGGGGGCATACGTGCATCTATCTGCGTGTCTGTACATGTATGTGCGTACGTATATGTATTTGCGTATGTACATGTATGGGTGGGTTGCATGTTGGTGTGTGTCTGCATGCATATAAAAAATAAACAACAAAAAAAAAAAAAAAAAAATAAATGCTGCTGTGGCTGTTCTAGTTGTTAAGTAGTTTTAAGTATTATTAGGTATTTTAAGTAGTTTAAGTTATTTAGTTAGTATAAGTTAGTTTTATTTAGTTTTAATTATTTTTAATCTATATTTAGGTTTATTTTATAAGTTAAAAAAAAAAAAAAAAAAAAAAAAAAAAAATAAGATAAGATACCAAGTTTTTTTTGTGAAAGTTTCCTTGGAAAATAAAATAAAATAAAATAATTAGATTTAATTAAAATAGTTTTTAGGTCGAAAGACATTAGTTCTAAGAGTTATTGTTTAGTTTAGAGCGCCCGTAAAGGGCCAGTAAATTAGTTGTAAGTTATTGATAATTAGGCTAGTTTTAAACATTTTTGTCTAGCTTTAAGATAGTTATAAGTTAATATAAAATAAAAATGAATTAAAAAAAAAAAAAAAAAAAATATGAATATAAGTATGTATGATAATAATGCCTTCAAAAATATGTTATTATAGTCCTCAAAACATAAAATGTTTATATTACAATTAAATACTGGGTACCTACATACATAAATACCTACTTATACAATTATTGAATGCATTTAGATTTACAATAAATCCATGATATGGTCTACGTACGTATATAAGTTATATTATAATTATTTATTTTAGTATATACCTACCTAAATATATATCAGTTATATACACACCTTTGTATTTCAAATAAAAACTAAAACAAAAATAATACAATAATATTATTATTTTGGTAAATAAAAGCACTAAAATTTTTGTTAAATTGAAAACAAATCTATTTTTATTTTAAAACTGTTTGGAAGTTTGTCATACGATTAATTATTAAGTAATTAAAATATTTTTTTTTCCAAAATGCAAAAAAATATGTTGTTCGAAAATGTTTCTACTTTCGAAAATTGAAAAAAATTGTTCTATGTTCTTTTTGTTCTTTTTTTTGTATGCATCTACCTTTTTGTTTGCGAAAATTGTGAAAAAAAGGATGCGGCTATTAAATAAAGCATTCCGGCAAATCCGTCAAATATAAAGTCAGTCATGTATAACAGAATATTTTAAATAATCACAACATCTGTACTTTTTTAGTCGCTAATAAATATTACGCAATTTATATTAATTTTGTTTTACTTGATAACCCGAAGTCTTGATAACTCGAATTATTTTTTTGGAAAGTGATGGTTCGAGTTATCGAAGTTCGACTGTACATATACATATAAACATAACAACAACTCAGCACGTAAACACTCTGTTTTAAGCAATCACTTCTTCTCTGTAAGTTTTAAATTTATTCTGAAAAAATAAATTATATTTTATTCTAGTCTGTTCTCAGGATCCAAGTTGTGTGTTTCATTTCCTTTGAAGTTTCTCATTAGTTTTTCATAAAAAATAAAACAAAAAAAATGTTATCATCTGTTTATTACCTCAGTTTAAAAATTAACTAACATTTCATGTTTAATTTTTGTCTGACCAAAATGTAGAACATACATAACTATAAAAATGTACACATTTTTCTCACCAGAATCCATAGAACGGATTTCATGGTAGGTAAGCTTTTATATCGGTTACATTTTTCGTTATTTTTGCGGATAAAGTAAGTTCGTGATAAGTTGATTAAAGATAACGTTTTAACATTGGTAAGTAGTTTGTAAAATATGTGTAATGGATGCGGATGACGGTTTCTTTTTTGAAGAATACTAAACATACATAAGTATGTACTATACCTTACAGTTTTTTTTTTTTTAATTTTATTTAATAATTCTATTTATACAAAGATTTTGAATTGTTTGGTCACAATGACAATGCACCTACCAACATTTTTTTTAATCAAACCGTTGGAGTTATCCATGCACATAGTGTTGTATTGAGAGCACATAATTTTCATTTCGTCAATGCATTTTACAAAGAAAATAATAACATGGGTCATAACAACATACCGGTTCGTAACGATTTGTTTGAATTCACTATTATATTTTCAATTTATTGGATTCAAATATTATTACATACCGCAACATGACCTAATTAGGTACCTACTCAGAATTGAATTAAAAACAAATTGTTTAACTTTTGAATGGTTATAATTAATAAGTTTGATTTTGAACTTTTGTGCGAATGCATGTAATGTACACTCCTAATAAGCCCCACGCACACAGTGCTAATTTCTAAGATCATAGGTATTGGAAAATGTCGTTAAAATTAATTTATTTCAACATTTATACCTAGGTATCTAAAACCACATCATCTTATATCAATATATATACATATATATATATTTATTTATTTTTTCAAACTATAAGATCAACAATTTCAATTAAATTGTGTCTAAAAGCAAATTAACATGCTCTTATTTTAATGCCCAATTACACTGAAAGCTAACGTACATTTTTCATTCAACTTATTTTTACAGATTTGAATATATTACTTTAAAAAATCGAGTTGGATTTTCGACCAATATAACTAAGAACAATAGATACTTCAGTAGAATATTCGCTCAATGTATTACAATCAGTCACTATTCGCTTTTTTCTAACATTCGATTTTTATAATGATAGTATATATACCTACCTACCAAGTTAAACAAAAACCGCTTCAACTTCTATCACTGTAATACTGAGTTTGGTGAAAATTTTAAATCATTTATCATATTAATCTTAAATCTTAATAAAAGAATAAGTCTTACTGAATACATACCTACCTACATACCAAATGCACCTAAATACCTACATATATCGCAAGTAAAAATGAGGACTTTATTTTTGTTTTGTTTCTTTTTATTTTCTAATAAATTCTAATATACCTACCAATTTACATTTTATATTAATGTATTTATTAGTTAAAAAAAACACCTAAAATAATTTGTTGTAAGTAGGTCGGTAGGTACCTATACCTACAGCTTGAACAGAACAGCAACGCACCTGGATAATAAATGTGACCCACGTGTCAATTGTTTAAAAAAAAATTAGTTAATGTAGGTACATAAGTACATTTTTGTCTTTCACTTATCGTAATAAATGTTAATTTTGTTACGATTCGATTTGAGCGCTTGACTGAGCTTTCCTTGACTTGAAATATTGACATCAACTCTAAAAATATAAATAAAATAAAATTTACAATTTGTTGAAATAATTTATCTTTTTTTAACTTACCTAATTAAAATTTTTATAACGCGCGAGTTATGTATAAGACACACTCTACCCCATCAATTTTAGATATCCGGTTAACGGATACCTTTAATACAATTTCAAATCTTTCATAACTATTGTTCCCACAAAACATGTTGCAGTTTGCACATTCCTTCACGGAGCAGACAATGTAACATGAATATACTAGTTTAAATTAGGTAAGTCATTTGGCTTACAAAAGACTTTATGATTAATCTATTGAAAGGTATCTTGAAAGTTTTCCAAAAATGAGTCCATTTTAATAATCGGTCGTGAAAAGACGTAATTTCTGTTCGGTAAAAATTAATGTATAATAATTTCAAATAAAGTGTTTATTTTCTCTAAAGAGGAAATTGTTTTTTTTTTTTGTTTAAACTTATCGCGAAGAGAAATAAACATAAATGGCCCAGTCGGTAGGATTGCATTGAAACATAAATTTGCAGTCCAGTGATACGAATCTCCAAATAAAATCGAAAAAGATTAATGATTCAGTGATAGTATTTGAATAGATAAGAACTGAAGCTGAAATAAAGAAAGAAAAAAACTACATAAATTCAACATCAGCAGAAATCTAAAAGACATCGAGGTGGAAGAACAGAACAATGAACTCCAACAACAACTAAGATTACAACAACTAGAGCAACTGAATAATGCCTTCCAGGCTCTTCAAGCAAGAGAAGTAGCTAGGCTAGACCGAGAGAGAGTATTACATGAGATTACGCATATGGCAACCTTTACTGGAACCAGTGATGTCACTATAAATAGTTTTGTGAAAAATGTAGAATACTACATTGCGGACGTAACCAGTACATCTTTAAAAAAATATATGTTTAGAACAATATACTACGAGAGGATAAATTAAAGTTTTATTATCTAATCTAAAATAACTTTTATTTTTTTCTTTTTTTATTTATTTTTTCATTCAATTTTCATTTCAATTATTCAGTACAAAAACTGGCAGCGATTCTGCCTCTCTAAACTTAATAATAATTTTTGCTTAAAATCTAAACCTTAAATACCTATTTTATGTTAACGTAGCATAATTTGCCTTACTTCAATTATTGTTTGTTTCCCAACATATTTTCTTTGTAAATTTCCACGAATTGGAATTGTTTGTTGCAATGCTAATTTGGGGTCATCGCCCAAACACCATGTCAGCATTTTTCGTGGGATACTTTTAAGTTAACTTGTCGTCGTTAACTCTTCCCCTCTTAAATAAAGACGTCCTAGTTTTTTTTAAAAGTATGGAAGATTATAGATGCTGGGGTGTTGTGTGATTCTGGGATAGGTCAAGCTTGTTGGATCCGTTTTTGGAGGAATAAATATTGGTGCTATCTGCGTTTCGGGTGTTCTTTTGTTTTTTAGATGTGTTTTCCTCAGGATCAGCATGGTGAAGAATATGAACACAAAGATGGAATAATTGACCCATTGATGGACTTCTTTTTCTGCTTGAATCTTGTTGATATGTTTTGTATTGTTCATGTGAAGTTCTTTCATGAGCTGGAGTGATAAAGTTTCTTCTATTTCTGTATCATCTGAAAGTGGATGTAACAATGGAGGTAATGCGTGAATTTCGGATATTTCTTCTGCAATAAATTGTTGATTCATTATCTTTAATGTGACATTGGAGAATTTGATGAGATATGTTCGGTTGAGTGGTTGGCTATTGTTGTTGAAATCTATGTTACCATCGAAATTATTTAAGAGTATTGTTCCTGGTGTTATTTCTTCAATTTGTGGGATATGTTGGCTGTTTGTTCTTTTACATGTTGCATTTTTACCTTCTATTAGATTAAATATACATTTATCATTGCTTAAGTCTATGATATTTGATTGCTTACATAATGATATATCATTTATCGTCTTACATTTATTTATAATTCCAAACATAATATTATTTCTTTTTAAAATATTTTCTTGCATGATTTTATTAATGTATTTTTTGTTCTTTATTAATGGTTTTACAACTTATTTTTCATAGATTACGTCTTCCGTATTTGGGATACTTATAATATAAAGTAGAGTTGATACATTTATGGCAACTTTGCCTTCGGCAAATTCTAATGCCTCTTCAATATTTTTGAATAGTACATTCACTTTGTTTTTATTTAAATTATTCATAATTATATCGATCTCCGATTTTGACAATATGTTAGAACTTACAATATTTTCTTTACCCAATTCAATTGCGTATATTGAGTTCATTATTTCTTCTTTTATTAACTTTGTTTTGTAGAGTAAACTTAAAACTAATTCGTTTTCAAAGGTTTTATCCTTTTCTATTACATTAAGAATTTCATTAGTTACGTTCGTTAATTTGTTTATTCTATCAATATAAGCTTTATTTATTAAGACTTGGTTATTATTATTTTCTAAGACATTATTAATTTTATCTACCATTATCGTATAATCGTCATGGTCAGGGCTTCCTGCTACCCATTTCCATGCTGTGCCAATGAAGTTTAGTGATCTTTTAGATCTATTGATTTTAATATTGTTAATAAGATTAATGGTTTGTTTGAGCTCGTGATCTAGGATTGGGAAGAATGGATTATTCCTTGGAATGTCCTGGTTCATTAGGGATGAGGTTTTTGATATCAATTCTTCATAAGGGGGTATTTCAATAACATGAATAAATTTAAGATTTCCTGTTTGGATTTTTGCTATTCCGGTTTTTAGCACGATTATCTCTGAATTGGAATAATCGAGGATTTTGACGTCAGCATTAATAAAGGAAGTAAGATACCTGTGGAGATAAGAAGATTGATTTCAGGTTTTAATATTTGCTTTGTGAACTACTTTTCCAGATTGTGTAATTACAGTTTTTGTCTTGTTTTTTTTTAACTTTTTCTTGTTTAAAACGGGGTGATAACTTGGAACTAATCTTTTGTTTATCTTAACGTAAATAGTGTCACCGGGTGTATAGTTTTTTAATGTGTGTCTTTTTTGTTGTGATATTTCAAATCAATATTTTGTTTTTCTTTTAATTTGATTATATTTTCTTTTCTTGCTTTTTCAAACAGTTTCGGATCGGTACTGACGTTTCTTCCAAAAAACACTTCTATGGGTTTTTTCCCTATTGTTGAATGAATTGAACAGTTGTACTCGTATACTGCTCTGTCTACTAATTCTAGAAAAGATTTATTAATTTTTTCTGTTTTAAGGTAACTCATTATTTCTGAAAGCGTGGAGTGAAATCGCTCCACTTGCCCATTGACTGTACTGGAATATGGAGGTGTTTTAAAGATTTCTATTCCTAATTGATCTTGCAATAAGAAACAGATAGAGGCTGCATTAAAGGATTTTTCGTTGTCAAAGACAACTAATTTTGGTAAGCCGAAAGCGAATAAAATTTGTCTTAAAGGTTCTACTATATCTTGTACGGCTCTGGACTTTAGAATTTTTGTTTGAGCGTATTTGGGAAATTTATCTAGCGCGGTGAGAACAAGATGTCCTTCAGTTGAATAAATATCTAAATGTAAAATATGGCCTGGATATTGGGGAATAGGTGTTGGTTTGAGTTCGGGTTTCTGTGGATGTCGATCGTATTTGTGTTCTCGACATATATGACATTGTTTAACTATTTTATTAATTTTTGAGTTCATTTGAGGAAAATAATAGTTTTGGAGTAGTTGGGCCTTATTTTCGCGAGCATTTCTATGTGCTCTATTATGGATTTTAAGGATGTGTTCTTCTTGTTCAGTTTGATTGGTTATATCAATAACTTTTGTTTGTGTGTAGCGGATTCTGTAATTTTTAAAATGAAGTGGATATATATTTTGGATAATTCCCATAGTTTCTTCGTTAGTCATTAGTCCATTTATTATGGTAGGGATTAGGTATCGTTTAAATATTGAAATAAGATTTTCTTTAGTGTATCGAGGTTGTATAAAGGTAAGTCTGCGGAAATTTGGTAAGGGGTATTGAAGTTGGAAATTGTCTTCTTCGCCTATAAGCAGAATCAGTTGATTTTTGAAAATATTGATTGGCAATTCTACTGCTGGAATAAGTTCGTGGGATGAACTTTCATCACTATGTTGGGATGCTGTAGGGGAATTAATTTGGGAGTCAAAAGGTTGGGATTCTGCAAGGGAATTAATTTGAGAATCAATAGGTGGTCTTGAAAGTGCATCAGCAACTACGTTAGCCTTACCGGGCTTATATTTCAGATCGTAGTTATATTCTTCTAATGCTGCTTTCCAGCGTTTCATTTTGTAATTGTTATTTTTGCTACTTAAAGTATAAGTCAGAGGTTGGTGATCAGTTAATATTTTGACTCTTGCTGAGCCATATAAGTAATTTCTGAAAGTGTTAAGAGCCCAAATTATAGCCAGCATCTCTTTTTCGTTTGCGGCATAATTTTCTTCGGTCTTGCTTACTGTTCTGGAAATAAACATTATAGGCTTGTCTTCTTGAGATAGTACTGCTCCGAGAGCGTAATTCGAAGCGTCGGTGGTTAGTTCAAATTCTTTTCTGTTATCAGGGTAATTAAGTATAGTGTCTCTTGATGCTAAGGAATTTTTTATTTTATTGAAGGCTTCTATTGCTTCTCCATTTAAATGAATTAATTTTTTGTTAGAGAGGTTTTTGGACAGTCGTCCGTCTAACCCTCTTAAAAGGGCTGTTAAGGGTTTCGCTAATTTAGCATAGTCCTTAACGAAACGGCGGTAATACCCTGACAGACCTAGGAAAGATCGCAGGTCTCTGAGTGTCTTAGGGGTAGGAAATTGAAGAACTGCATGTACCTTTTCAGGGTTAGTTTTGATGCCGTCTGAAGAAATTATGAATCCAAGAAATTCAACTTCTTCTTTGAAAAATTCACATTTATCAAGCTGAACTTTCATGTTTGCAGCTTCTAAAGTTTTGAAAACAACTTCTATATTATTTAAATGTGAATCTTCATCTTTGCTGAATATGATGATATCATCGATGTAAACGAAGCATATCATCAAGCGCTCTTTGAAAAATCGATGGGGCATTTTTTAGCCGAAATGGCAGCCGGGTAAATTCATATTTCCCGTTATTCACCGAGAAAGCTGTTTTTTCAATATCTTTTTCTTTAAGTGGAATTTGATGGAAACCACTCTTTAGATCAATAACCGTGAAAAGTTTATTTTGACCTAATTGTGCGAGCACTTCGTTAATTTCCGGAATGGGATACCGGTCAGCGATAGTGATGGCATTCAGTTTGCGATAGTCGAACACCAAACGATATTTTTTCTCGCCAGAGGCGTCTGATTTTTTGGGGACAATCCACACGGGTAAATTGTACGGTGATCTTGAAGATCTTATAATACCATCATTGAGGAGTTTTTCTATTTGACTCTCTACTTCATCTTTGAGAGCCATTGGGTATGGATAGCATCTGGTGTAAACGGGGGAATCTGATGAAGTTCGAATCTCACCTTTTACAACGGTCGTGTACGTTAGTTTTTCGTCTGGGTCATCAAATAACTTGAAGTATTTAGTAGCCATTGACTTAATCGATTTTTTTTGTTCTGTTGTCATGTGTTCTGTTCTTAAAGACACATTACTTACTGCTTGTGCAGCAAGCTGTTTAATACGTATTTTTATACTGTCTTTAATAGTCATGTAGTCGTGTTTCGCGTAGATTACAGCTGATAGTTCTTTCAAACTATCATTTCCAAGAATACCTTGAAAAGATTTTAGGTGTGGCATGAGGAAGAATTTAATTTTTAGATCTTTTAAGCCAAATAAGTTTACAAAAGTATGGTGAGTTATTTCTATGTTTCCTCCGATAGAGTTGGCATAGAATTTGTTGTCGTTAAGGATAGGGTTTTTTACTAGGGAAGGCTGGATATAAATTTTATTTGAACCTGTATCTATTAAAATTTTAAGCACTTCGCCACCATCTGATTTAACTTCGATATATGGCAACGAAGAGCTTGTTAATCTAAAAAATGTATGTCACTTAGTTCAGATATATCTTCAGTAACATCTTCTATTTGATCTTGTGTTAAAGGCTCTATATATTTACTGAAACTTTGTTCATACTGCTGATTGTCTAAATATGGTGCAGCGTAATATTGTTCTAATTCTGATTCTTGGGTTGGAGGGTTTTCTTGGGATGAAGTGTTTAGATGGAAATTCCTTTGTAACTTCTTTGGATAATTAGATTGCTGTGGCAAATTGTTAGGTCTCTTCGGTGCAGGTGGCCAATTTCTCTGTTGCTGTGGTGGCCTGTTAACATAGTTTGCTCCAGCAGTGCCAATAGTGGAGGTTTCCATTTGATTTGGTCCTGGTTGTGGCCTTGGAGGTGGTCTGATATTATTTCCTTGTATTTGTTTTGGGGGTTGATATTGGTAACGATTATTATTGAAGGGTTGCTGTCTAGGGATACTGTTATTGTTGAATGGATACAATCGTTGGTTATAGTTCATAGCAGGTTGAGGAAAATAAGTGAGTTGTGGATAGAACGGAATTTGATTACTAGCTAAGGTGTTTTGGATTTGTCTCCTTGGAGGAAGTGTTGGGGGAGTTGGTTGATAGAATTTTTTAATTGCTCCTTGTTGACTTATAGCATAATTTGATCTATAGTTCTGATTTTCTAGTTTGAGGCACAGGTAGAGGGCCTGTGGGAGGTCTACGGGTTCACGAATCCCGAGGAGTCTAGGCAAGTCTCCTTTGGGACCTCTAACAAACGTATCGAGAGCTTTGTCTGTATAAGTTTTCGTGAGCAAGGAGAGTGCTTCAGGACCAAGGTCCATGCAACTTATTTTGTTTAAAATTAGGGATAGATGGGAATAAACGGCTTCATAGAAGCCTTGCACAGTGTCATTGCCTTGTACTTGGGAAGTCATTTGGTACTCAACTGTACCCAAATCGCGTTTATCCGCGTAATGCAAGGTAAGGCATCGGGAAATGCATTCCCATTCGAGGGGTGTATTGTAGGACTCTGATGCAATGTACGCATTTCCTACAATTTTATTTCGGATAACGTTTAGTATACCGAAATATTTAGGTGAACCTTTGACAGGTTCGTAGAGGCGGATAATTCGATCTACGCTCTTCTTCCAAGAGCTAAATTCTCCGGGTTGACCCGAAAAATCTCTCAGGCACCTAACTACATCCGGGACCTTGTCAAGATCCGCGAGATTAGTTCTCTGTGCTGGATCGATTGTTTGATCGATTCCTCGAAATCGATCGGAGTTAGGATTTATGATGGCTTGAATAATATCTCTCCCCTCTGTGATAAGCACATGGTTTACAATAGATAATACCATGTTTTGCAGTTCGGGACGAGTGAGACCAGCATTATTTTGGTTATTGGTTGGGGCAGGTCCAGACGGATTAATTGGATTAATTGTAGGCCTAGCCAGATTGTTTGGGTAAGACATTTTTTAGCAAGTGTGTATTATAAAAAATGAAATTCTTAAAATAATTTCTATCGGATATCGATGTTTATGTTTTTGATTAGAGTATTTTAATTGATTTTAAATTATTCAATCAATATAATCTATGCAATCAATATAAATTAGCAAGTTTGTATTATAAAAAATGAAATTCTTAAAATAATTTCTATCGGATATCGATGTTTGTGTTTTTTTGATTAGAGTATTTTACTTGATTTTAAATTATTCAATCAATATAATCTATACAATCAATAGAAATTATTGATCTATGTGTTTTTTTTTTTTTTTTTTTTGAAATATTAATTTTCAAAATGTTATGAAAAAAAATATATTCTTAAAAATTAAAATGTCTTACAAAATTAAACTGATGATGAACATGATGTTTGTGGAGCGGCAAGCAGGTATACTGCGTCCTTTTTACTTTTGGTTACTGGGTTAATTTAATTTCTCCAACGGTTTCAATGGTTCAAATGTTTTTCATCGCTTCTGTACCACTTTGGAACTTATTATGATGTTATTTGCATTGATTGTCACTAAATGTCACTATGTGCCTCTTGGGGACTTATTGTATTGTTTATTTTACTTTATATCGCTGTTAGTACCTCTTTGGGACTTAGCGATTCACTTTATTGTCACAATTTTATTGGGTAGCCACTGTGTTGTTTTTTTTTTTTCAAATGTACCGCTTGGGGACGATTAGCACTACTTAAGGGCTTTTAATTGAAAAATATTTTTACGCGATTTATGTTATTTTACCGCACTACACAATCACAGTGGCCCCACGTTGGGCGCCAATTAAAATTTTATTATCTAATTTTTATTAAAAAAAATTACTTTTATTTTTTTCTTTTTTTATTTATTTTTTCATTCAATTTTTATTTCAATTATTCAGTACAAAAACTGGCAGCGATTCTGCCTCTCTAAGCTTAATAATAATTTTTGCTTAAAATCTAAACCTTAAATACCTATTTTATGCTAACGTAGCATAATTTGCCTTACTTCAATTATTGTTTGTTTCCCAACATATTTTCTTTGTAAATTTCCACGAATTGGAATTGTTTGTTGCAATGCTAATTTGGGGTCATCGCCCAGACACCATGTCAGCATTTTTCGTGGGATACTTTTAAGTTAACTTGTCGTCGTTAACTGATACAAGGCAGAGCCAAGCAGATACTTATCAACATACCAGACCCGGAGAATTGGGAGGATATAAAGAGGCAACTGAAACTACAATACAGACCAGATGTGGAGCCCAGCGAAATATACAGAACCATCCACAACTTATAAGTAAATACTGTAAGTGAATTATTATTAGAAACACAAAATATTAAATACAAATTTGATGAATTAAAAGAATATTATAAAGGTGATAGAGCAGTTGATCTAAGTACTGTAAATACAATGTTAGTTAATATAATCAAAGACATGTGTCAAGGAATTTTGCTTGATAAGATCTATGAAGAAAAAGATTTAAATAAAATTTTTGAAATAATGATAAAACGAAGATTTGAAGATAGTTGTCTTAGGGATGAGTTTAAGAAAAATAGTGCCAATAAAATGGTTAATCGATCAAGTAGAAATCAAAGAGGTTCAGGTCAAATTGATAATTTGCATAGTGATAGACGCATACAACATAACCCAGAAAATTATAATAGTTATGGAAATTCGGGCCAAAATCGCCGCGAACAGAATTTTCTACAATATATTGATTTAAGTTATTCTGGAAACCAAAATGGTAGACGACAAAATGATAATTCTGGGCAATTTAGAAACTAATATTATAATAATTCAGGTCAGACTAGGAACCAAAATTATAATAATTATTATCAAAGTAATAATAATTCAAATAGAAGAAATTCTGGAAACTATTATAGTCAGAGTAGAAGAAATTCAGGTAATTTCTATAATTCTAATAATATCGGAAATTCAGGACAAATTCGATCTCAACAACAAAATAGAAAAACAGTTAATAATACTAATTCTTATTCTGGTCAACAAGAACCAATGGAGGTAGGAAATATAGAAAAAGAGGCAGAGGTCGAAAATGAGGTTAATAATGTTGAACTAGGGGAGTATAATTTCGAAATCGAGTATTTAAAAGGTAAAGAAAACAGAGTGGCAGATTTCTTAAGTAGGATCGAAGTTAACGAGGACGTTAAATCTGAAAAAGGGGGGAATAGTATGTGTAATAACTTTTCAAAAATTTATGAGGACGAGGTCTCAGAAATTGGTTTATTATTTAATTTAGAAAATGATGAAAATGACAACTAACGCCACAATTCACTCAGCAGATGAAGAATTATTAGATCACATTCCGATTAAGGAAGAAATTGTGAACAAATATAAAACACAATTAATTCTTACAAATAACAAAGTTCAGAAAATAGAAATAGTTCATGGTAAAAGAATAATATACATTGCAGAATATGATTTCGAAAATTTAAATGACATATTGCGAAGATTTATTAAAAAAGGATTAACAGGTATATATTCAGAACTAAGCGATAGTAAGTATAATATAGTTCAAGAAAAGTTGAGAGAACTATTTTCTAATGACAATCAAATAAAATTTATAAAATGTTCATACAGAGCAAGAGACCTTAAATTAGAGGCAGAGGCAGTGAAACAAATTTCACTCTACCACGTTAAAGAAAGCATGCACTCAGGCATACAAGAAACGTTTAGTGGTATGAAGAATAAAATCTATTATCCAAAACTGCTTGAACTAATACAAATTATAATTAATCAATTTGAAGTTTGTCAGCAGGTTAAATACGATAGAAAACACTTAAGACCAAAGCTAAATCTTACAGAAACACCTTCAGATCTAAATGAGATCTTAAACATAGACACATTCGTTATTCTTAGATGCAGTTTTTTGACGATAATTGACAAATTTTTCAAATTCGGATTTGCTTATTATCTATCAGATATAAATCATATAACGATAGTAGAAGAACTCTTTACTCAAAAGGTAAAGTGGCTTAAGTCGACTTAAGCCAAAAACAATTTTTTTTAATAAATTTAAGAAAATAAAAAATTAGCTACATTTCTGTGTAATCAGTTTGTGTGAATGACACCTAGAACACCTTTTTTGAATTTGTCAAAACGACCTAATTCAATGAAAATAAAAAATTACATTTGGAATAACGTCTTAACTCCAGGTTCTTAAATCTGTGCAATTATTTCTTGTCTTATGTCCAATTAAGCCTCTCTCGATTTTTTTTAAAATTACAATTACATAAAAAGGAATAGAGAACTAAGTCCAATTAAGCCGTTTTTCCAAAATCAATTTAGGCCGTTTTTCCATATCGAAGGTTAATTTAAATTGACTTAAGCGGTTTTTCCTATTTATGTTTTTTGCTTTTATTTGACTTACTTAGACTCAAGTCACTATTACAAAATAATATAAGATTTTTTTTCATTTTGAACATTGGCCTAACTGACATAAGCTGCTTCACCAAACGCAAATATTGAGAAGGCTATGTTTTAAGTTCAAATAAGACGTTTTACCCAGTGTCGCAAATAATTCTATAAGAAATAAAAAAATTATGAGAACCGGCCTACTTCGACATAAGCGTATTGGCTTATGTCGAAGTAGTTTTTCTCAAAGTCATTTGAATTGTGAAAGTGTACGGTACTGACACCTAAAAAACTTTAAGAAAGGTCTTTTGATTAGGTATTTTCATTTAGTAGGTAAAGTATTTACATATGGTAATGGTTTTCATATACATAACTAAAAGCAGTGATTTAAGAAATACAATAAAAATTATTCAATTAGTTCAGTTGTTTTTAAATAAATTTTAAAAGAGTGAATTTTAGTGTTTGGATGAACTTACATAGATAAGCTGAGGAAAAGTTCCTATCAATTAAAAATTAAACAATATAACGTGCCAACTCACTATCCAATAGATACATTTGTGTCAAAAATTAAAAAAAAAAAAAACATAAAAATGAATAGAGCAAAGCAAATGCTTCACCTTGCACTTATAAAAAGTATTCGAAAGTGTGTGCCTGATCAGCAATGTGGAATAAATGATTCAGAATCAGGTAATTCAATTATACCTGTGTTTATTCTGCAATATTTGGCATGTTCTGTGTTTTTTCATTGGTAGATTGTTCATGCTCTTTATAATTATAACTTTAATACAATATACAAATTATAAAACCCATCTTTTAAATTCATTTGTTTTAATACCCTAAATTAAAAAAAACTTTATAGGAACGTGGCGCTGACCACATGCTTATTATTATTTTTCTTTAAACTAACACAGTTCATGTCAGGTTTGTAGCTAGTGTAATGTAACTAACAAGAGTGTAATTCCATAAGGTGAAATCGGTATAACTCCAACCTGCTCTACAGAGAACGTCAAAACTTCAGCTTTACCCAAGGAGTTCAATGGTAAAATAACTTAGTTCTATTAAATTTATGAAGTTATTTTACTTTTATATATTGTTATAAATGCAGAGAACGATGTCTTTTTGCCAGTTGTTGCTAATGAAACATCTTCAAGCAGTGCTCATGGGTTTTCTGATATTAACGTCTCCAATTTAAAAAGCACAGCCGAATGGGGAACTTTGTCCGACGAATCATTTTACGAAGACAGCGATGACAGCATTAAAGATCCAGATTTTCGTTTGCCAGAAAAATCACCAAACTACTTTTCTAATTCTGAAATTGAAGAAATGGCTATGCAAGTTGAAAAAAATATAAATCCAGAAAATGAAGATGATAGTGTCGATCCGGTGAGTAGTCCAGTAAAAGAATCCCGAAAAGCAAGACGTGAAAAAAGGAATTTAGGTCACAAATATACTACGAAAACCGGTAAAAATATCCCTGAACGAACTATGAAAGCACTTACCGACTGTAAACGTAAATGTTAAGACAAAATTTCAATTATAGAGCAGGAAACAATTTTTAAGCAATACTGGGAGCTTGGAAATTATAATTTGAAGTTGGCATTTGTATCTGGACTCGTTTTTGTAGAAGATAAAAAACAACCAGGTCAAAACAAATTGGTAAGACTCCTCGAAACCGCCAGTTCTCATATAGCTATTTCCTTAATCTGAAAGGAATCAGAACACAAGTTTGCCAGATGTGTTTTAAACTGACTTTGTGTGAAACTGACCGCTTTTAAAAAACTGTTATCTCAAAGAAAATTCAGTCTCCAGGTACAGTTGTAATGCAAGATATGCGAGGTAAGTCAACTCCGACAAACAAAATTTCAGCGAAGAAAAAGAATGAGGTTCTAGAACACATCAATAGTATTCCAGCTTACGAGAGCCATTACACTCGTAAGTACTCTTCTCAAAAATATTTTGACAGTAATCTAAGTTTATCCCAACTGTATAAACTGTACACTGAAAACACCGAGAGTCCAATGTCCATAACAAAATATACAGACATTTTTAAGGAGTTAAACATAAAATTCAAAAAACCGAAATTAGATACCTGTACAAAATGTGACACATTGAATATACGAAAATCAGTAGCCACAGGAAATGAGCTTATCGAGATAGAGATGGAGCAGACAAAACACCATGCCGATGCGGATTCTTCGTACGAAACAAAGAAAAGGGATATTGAGACTGCAAAAAATCTGCAAACTACAAAAGTCTTTGCCTTTGATCTTCAGCAGTGCCTTCCAACACCATATTTACAGTTGTCAATATCTTTTTATAAAAGACAGTTATATACTTTTAATCTCACAGTACATGACTGTGTCGAAGGAACTCCGCATTGCTATATGTGGCACGAAGGTGTAGCAAACAGGGGTGGCAATGAGGTTGCATCATCTCTGCTACAGCACCTCAACACAATATCAGCCTCATCACCTGTTATTGAGCATGTCGTTTTTTATAGCGACAATTGCTTCGGACAAAATAAAAATAAGATGGTTGCAGTGATGATGCTAATGCATGTGTGTTCTGAGAGCAACAATATAAAGAACATTGACCATAAATTTTTGATACCTGGACATACACACATGGAGTGTGACATTGACCATTCATTAATTGAGAGAAAGAAAAAAAAGTCATCTTTCAAAATTCGACACCCAAGAGATTGGTACCAATTTGTAAGGGGAGTTGGAACAAACAAAATATTCTTGGTAAACGAGATGTACCGAACTAGTTTCTGGGACTTTGGGTCAGTAACCAAAAATAAATACGTATTTCGCAAAGTTGATGAAGATAATAATAAGGTTAACTGGAAAAACATAAGATGGCTCCGTTTTTTAATGGGCGATCCATTTAAAATTCACTATAAGAATTCCTTGGATGAAAATGAACCTTTTTTACTGATCAATATAAAGAAACGAGGATGTAACCAAGTGAACGCAGGTTGTCTGAAGATGCTGTACGATGGACCCAATAAGATAAGCGAAGCCAAGAAAAAGGACTTGATAAACTTACTTCCTTTAATTGATGAGCAGTTCCACGATTTCTATAGAAATCTGTGCACAGAATCAAAGCCAGATTTTCATCCCGATTTGACCGAAGAACCTGAAGATGAAGCTATGGAATAAAATATATTTCACGATGCATGATTATGGCCCATATGGCATTTTATAATATTTTTGTACTAATTACAAATATTTTTATTTTTAAGACAAAATACTTCTTTGAATTACATTATGTATACATATTAAAACAATAAAATGAAATATGTATATACATACATACATAAGTCATGTAATGTTTTTTTTTTTTTAGGGAAAAATGGCTTATGTATAATTAAATTCAAATTAAAATAAAAAACACAATTGGAAAAACGGCTTAAGTGACTTAAGACAATATATACAAAACAAAGCAAAAAGTAAAAAAGGCTTATGTAGGTTTTTTGCCTTTTAACACTGAATCTTAATTAATTTTTTTAAATCTCAAAATTAATTTGAAAAGAGTTATTAAAAGTTTATATTTTGTTGAAATTTCAGCCTCCTTATCAGCATAGTTTTCTTTAAATAATTTTTTGAAATTTAAAACTCTACTCCTCTAAAATGTTAAAAATCGACTTAAGCCACTTTACCTTGAGAGTAAAGAACTAGAGAGTCATTTTGCAAAAGCAGGAAAACCTAAAAAGATAGTTGCAGATAATGAATTTAATTCAATTCATATAAAAGCATTTCTACAAAATGAAAATATTGATATTCATTTTACCAAATCAAATTCACATACCGGAAGTTCGGATGTTGAAAAGTTTCATAGCAGCTTGCTAGAAAAGTGTAGAATTTTTAAATTAAATGCTGTAAATGTATCAGTTAAAAGGTTAATGCAACAAGCAATTAGAAATTATAATGAAAGAATTCACTCGACAATTAAAACAAGTCCAGCTATAGTAGAATTTCACAAGGTAGAATTTGATAAGATTAGAAGTAATTTACAAACTGTTAAGAAAAATATAATTGAAAAGGTAAATAAAAAAAGGGAAAATTATAACGAAACAAGATCAACACGATTTATAAGGAATTACAAAGCAGTTAGACATAAGCATCAGCCTAGATTTAGGAAGAGTAAACTTTCTGACTTACATGTAACTAATATAAAACGACAACCGAAATTTTCAGCTCTTCATGACAATATTCCTATTATTGCCGTTATAACTAGCTGAAGGAAGACTCAATATAGACGAAATAAAGGTACAAAACGGATTCACAGAAATAAAACTAAATGACGCTGACATGATTACGAAAACAGACATAATTGTACATGTAGTAGACCCATTCGAAATTATTAACATACTAGACAGTATTGGATTAAATTTAAAAGTATTGGACACAGAACACCAAGAAATGATACAAACTGAACTCAGACATCTTAAAAACAGAGTACAAACATTAATACAAAGGACAAACGACATAAAAGAGGACTGGTTAATATTGTAGGTAGTGCATCCAAATGGTTGTTCGGAACCATGGATGAGGAAGACAGGTTAAATATAGAAAACCATTTTAGGAACATTGAAATCAATAATCATAATGCTATAGGAAATATTAATCAACAGGTTATTATAAATGATCATTTTAATAAAACATTCCAACAGTTAAAACGAGTTTTAAAATAGATAGAGCTGTGTATAGTGTATCAAACAGTGTAATGCAAAGAAATTTATTTTATGACCAATATTTCAAATTACAAATTGTAAAAGAAAAAATTGATAATATACAAAGCAATATAGCTTCAGCTAGATATGGACATATAAATCCAAATATGTTAACTGATTTAGAAATTAAAAAACATGAAATTCATTTAAATAAAATGAAACATATTAAAATGGGAGTAATTAAATTTAGAGAAATTTTTTTATTATTTGCCATAAAAATTCCCAAAGATTTTGTAAAAATTCAACTTAAAATAATTTTACCAATTCCAAATATTCTGAAAGAAGAAATTGATAGTCATAAAGAAATAGTATTTAAGTATAATAATGTAACATACAAATATGAATAATATAAATATTTAAATGAACTACAAAAAGGTAAACACTGTGTATACCAAGAAAATTGTAAACTTGTCAAGAATAATTTAACCGAAATTTTTACTATTGATGATGAAACCATAATTATAAAAAATCCTAATAATATTAACATAACACAAAATTGTGATGAAAGAAATTTAAATTTAACAGGTAATCTGTTAATTCATTTTAATAATTGTGACTTAAGAATTTTAGACCATTATTGGACAAATGTAAAAGAAATTTTTCAAGATCGTTTTTACTACCCAATTAACAAAAGTTTTACAAATTTTAGTAGCAAAATAACTTTAGAAGATATTGTAAATGGTGATTTTTTAAGAGCTTGGTTTTTGAAAATTCAAAAAAATACAGAAACTTGTAAAAAGTGAATGAAATTTTTATTTGGATCGATAAATCAATTTCTGCCATTTACTTTTTAAAAATAATTTCACTTAAATGTTGCCCGCGGCTACGCTTCAGGTGGTCCATTCTGAAGGTCCAATTTTGGCAACCTTTTTCACACATTTCGGCCGGAATCTCACCAATGACGCGTTCAATGTTGGCTTCCAAGGCAGCAATCGTGTTTGGCTTGTCCCCATAGACAATAGACTTAACATAGCCCCACAAAAAAAAAATCTAACGGGGTCAAATCACATGATCTTGGTGGCCAATTGACTGCGCCAAAACGTGAGATCAACTGCTCACCAAATTCGCCTCTCAATTGATGCATGGTTTCGCGTGCAGTGTGGCATGTGGCACCGTCCTGTTGGAACCACATGTCGACCGAGTTCAATTCTCGCATTTTCGGCAAAAAAAAATCTGTTATCATCGAACGGTACCTTTCTCCATTGACCGTAACCCTGCGGCCTTCATCGTCCTTGAAGAAGTACGGCCCAATGATGCCGCCTGCCCATAAACCGCACCAAACAGTGCATTTTTCGGGATGCATTGGTAGCTGCTGAATTGCCTCTGGCTGCTCTTCACTCCAAATACGGCAATTCTGCTTATTCACGTATCCATTTAGCCAAAACTGAGCCTCGTCGCTGAAGACCATAAAACGGACGTAGCTTGCGAAACACATTTTTCACAGAGCACGAATTTTGATAATAAATTTCAATAATTTGCAAACGTTGTTCAGGCGTAAGTCTATTCATGATGAAATGGCATACAATACTGAATCGAAATGTCAAATGTTGGTGGAATTTGCAATGTGTGATCTGTCAAAAATATAAACGTCAAAAACCAAGTAGCAAAAATTCACCCGTTATTTGAAAACGAAAATAACATTAAGAAAATTGAAGAATTACAGTATCATAAGAATATATCTTATGGAATTAACTTTACGTTTATTATTTTAATTGTTTTAGTTATTTTCAGTTTTATTTTGCAAAAGAAAATTAAAGTAAAAATAAATAATAAAATTCAGGAGAATTTTAAACTAAAAGGGGTAGAAGTTATGTATAAGACACACTCTACCCCATCAATTTTAGATATCCGGTTAACGGATACCTTTAATACAATTTCAAATCTTTCATAATTATTGTTCCCACAAAACATGTTGCAGTTTGCACATTCCTTCACGGAGCAGACAATGTAACATGAATACACTAGTTTAAATTAGGTAGGTCATTTGGATTACAAAAGACTTTATGATTAATCTATTGAAAGGTATCTTGAAAGTTTTCCAAAAATGAGTTCATTTTAATAATCGGTCGTGAAAAGACGTAATTTCTGTTCGGTAAAAATTAATGTATAATAATTTCAAATAAAGTGTTTATTTTCTCTAAAGAGGAAATTGTTTTTTTTTTAAACTTATCGCGAAGAGAAATAAACATTATATTTATAAAAAAATTTATATATATAAAAAAAAATAAAACATTTGATGACAAAATAGAAACCACATTTGGTTTTCTCTTTTATACTCTTTATTGTATGCGAAAACGAAATTAAACTACCTCATCTCTTCTTTTCCCACCTTTCTTATTCTGCCCCGTTGAAAAACTAATTTCTGTAAAAGGGGGAAACAGCGGTACTAGTTTACCCTTAGGCAATTACAAGAAAGAAATTTTTCTGTTCCATGATAGTACCATTGTATATACATCTCTATAGTACTACTATGGAACATGAAAATTGGATTCTTCTTGTATGATCCAGATGTCGTCTGTGTCGCTGTTTTCAGCTTTGCAGAGACTAGTTTGTGGAAGCTGGCAGAGGAAGAAAGGGGCAAAAAGAAGAGTTGAGGTAGTTTAATTTTGTTTCCCATAACATTAAAGAGTATAAAAGAGAAAACCAATTGTGATTTCTTTTTTGACATCACATGTTTTATTTTTTTATATTTAAAGTGGATGAGGCAAAGAGGAAGACAAAGTTGATCGTTCATATATACGATAACATTTGAAGGTATTTTGTTTCTCGTTTTATTTGTGTTTGTTGCAATTTTATTAAATTTGCTGCTTTCTCATTCATAACATAGTTTTGCATTCTTGAATTACGTACTTATAATGCTACTCCCTTACTATAGTTTGGTACTGAATTTTGTTGGAGTAGTTTCATTGCGTTTATACATCTCATGTCCTATACAATGGTAGTTTGTATGTTTGTTTATGGTTTGGATTTTATTTATTTCATTCTAGGTAGCTTTTAGGATTTGGTGATTTTTGTATGGCCTTTGTGTCAATAAGTAGGATTCGCTATTAAAACCATTACTTTCTTACCTCGTAACGATTGAATTCGGATTGAATGTCTTTTTGTGACATTGCGTGTTTTGCTTGGCAGCTGTTAAAAAAAAAACAAATATACCTACCTACTTATTCAGTTATCAATATTTTTAATTTTTTAATATTATTAATTTATTTTGCCTGTAGGTAGGTAGGTACACTGCCACAAAATAAATATTTCATTGACAAGACAACATTTGAGAAACTTCAAAACAACCATGCATTGTATTGTGTGTAAGAATCTGTAAAACCGCGCGCTCAAAATGCTTTATAAAAAACTTAAATAGCTAGGTAAGTTAAAAAAAGATAATTATTTTGACAAATATTAAGTACCTACTTATTATTTTATTTATCAGACTTGATTTCAATACTCAGCTCAGTCAAACTTTCAAGAAATCGAATTGGAGCTAAATTAGCATTAAGATAAGTAAAAGACAAATGTAGGTACTTCCATACCTACTTGACAAATTTTTTTTTTAAATAGGTGGCATGTGGGGCAGGTGGTGCTTTGCTGTTGGTTCAAGCTGTAGGTACCTACCTACCTATTCACAAGTTCACAAAACAAAAATTTATATTTATTTTCTTTTTAAACTAATAAATATTTAAATATTAAATGTAGCTAGGTGTTGGTATATTAGAATTTATTGGAATATATAAACATGAACAAAATTAAACAAAAATCTGCATTTTTACTTGTAATATTATGGTGGTATATTGGGTGTGTGTGTATGTAGGTATTTAGGTACAATTGGATGAAGTACCTACATAATTGTAAAAAAATCTGACTTAAGGTTTTCATCAATCTCAGAACATATATAATAATAGAACCTGAAGCGATTTTCTTCAAACATTGTAGGTAGGTGCATACTGCATACACACTTACATAGGTACCTATTTCATTATTATAAAAATCCAATCGAGTGTTAGAAGAAAAGCGAACATTGTTTAATTAATTGATTTTCGCACATTGAGTGAATATTATACTGAATTTTTTTAAATAAAATATTCAATAAATGTGTGATAATAGTTGAATGAACTACGTTAGCTTTCAATGGCATACTCCATTGGTTATTCAAAATGACGACAATATTTACTTACGCAGGCAAATTCTAAGTTCTTATGCAATGATATAAGATAATATTAATTTGGTTTTAAACACAATTGAATTGAAAATATTGACATAATTTAATTTGGTTTTAAAAAGGAATGAATGATAAAATAAATTATTTTGTTTAACTAAAATTTTCAATACGATTTTATAAAGTAGCGGTTGTCATTACCAGTGTTGTGATAAATTATATATTGAGTTGGGTCAAAACAATATATGTACATAGGTACAAAAGTACAAAATCAAACGTTTGTTTTAAATTAGGTAATTAGGTTATGTTGGAAAATCAAAATGTATTGAAAAATGATATACCTTCAAAACAACATCATATGCATGGGTAACTCCAACGTTTTGATTAAAATTAAAATTAGTTAGGTAGTTCATACTTATTTACATTTACATCCGTTAACATATTTTGCAAAATAATTACAAAATTTTTAATCAATTTATCATCTACCTACTTTTTTTTTAAAATAAGCAATAGGTACAAAGTTTTCTCATTTATTTAACAATAAAACATGGTTATACACAGTTGATTTTTTGGAACCTATTTAATTGGATATTATATGTATGTATGTAAATAAACTTATTGAGTTCGATAAAATGTTATGTCGATACGTTAAATATTTTGAGGTATATAAATACAAATTTTATAACATTCAGTACAATTTGGAGCTGCCGCGATATGTTTTGTAAAATTTAGCAATTAAAGCGTCGAGAGTTAGAAGGGGTTAAGTGAGATTTTTGATTTTTTTTACTACGTTTTTAAAAAAAGTCAAAAAGTAGGTACAATTCGATGCACTTTTTTAACACTTTTGATACAAGCTGAAAGAAGATTTTTCTACCCTGTTGTATATCAAATTTTAGGAAGCGCTGCCGCTGGGCGTTTTTTTGTTTTCTTAAGGCCTTGAAATATTTAAAAAGACTACATATTGAATTACAAAATTCAAGGTTACATGAGTATGAAGACACCTACGTACAATTTATATTTAAGTCTAGATTATGGATTTTAATCATGTAACTTAGGAGGGTAATGTATACCTACATAGATGGAACCTAGGTATGTAAATATGTACATACCGTGAAAGTCAAAAGTAAGTAACCACTCATATGGTTTGTTGAATAATATACAATATAAACAACAAATTAAAGAAAAATCTATTTCCAACAATATAAAACAAAAGCTTTATTATAGCAATAAATCAAAATAAACATACAAATTTTAAATATATCTAATTTTCACCAATAGAAAACTAAACATATTCCATATTTTGCATGTCAAAAGTAAAGAAACATCTGTTAAAGCCAATTGAATGAATTTGTGACCTTTAGTCCAAAATGCGTCTTAGAAAGGTACTACAGCATCTAACTGATGAGCCCAGATGTAGTACCTGGGCGAAACGCATTTTGGACTAAAGGTCACAAATTCATTCAATTGGCTTTAAATCCACACAGTCCACTAAAACAAAAACAAAAATAATATAAACTTATTGTTTGCGTTTTCTTCAATTAATTCACTGGCCAGACCACGGGCAAAACATAATTCTAGGTGCATGAATCTAACCAAATTCCCCTAGAAAAATATAATTTACAGTGAGTAATCGCTGTAAGTTTTATTAAAGTCGGTAAAAATCGATCAAAAAATAATGCGTCTTAGAAAGGTACTACAGCATCAACTATTGAGCCCAGCTGCAGTACCTGGGCGAAACGCATTTTGGACTTAAGGTCACAAATTCATTCAATTGGCTTTAAATCCACACAGTCCACTAAAACAAAAACAAAAATAATACAAACATATTGTTTGCGTTTTCTTCAATTAATTCACTGGCCAGACCACGGGCAAAACATAATTCTAGGTGCATGAATCTAACCAAATTCCCCTAGAAAAATATAATTTACAGTGAGTAATCGCTGTAAGTTTTATTAAAGTCGGTAAACATCGATCAAAAAATAATGCGTCTTAGAAAGTTAC
The DNA here is from genome assembly GCA_910595825.1 of Philhelius pedissequus. Classification (NCBI taxonomy): domain Eukaryota; kingdom Metazoa; phylum Arthropoda; class Insecta; order Diptera; family Syrphidae; genus Philhelius; species Philhelius pedissequus. The sequence goes on along the minus strand of OU343160.1, from coordinate 242,239,148 downwards.
TACAGCATCTAACTGATAAGCCCAGCTGTAGTACCTGGGCGAAACGCATTTTGGACTAAAGAACACAAATTCATTCAATTGGCTTTAAATCCACACAGTCCACTAAAACAAAAACAAAAATAATATAAACATATTGTTTGCGTTTTCTTCAATTAATTGAAACATCTGTTATTTCTTTAATAAATATATTCAAACAGCACTTCGTTTGGCTCTCTTTAGACTTTGTAACTTCTCTAAGTCTACCTGGCATGGACAGAACAAAGCCGCGAGGTGTCCTTAGGATCTATGTCTTGTTGAAAGATCCAATTGCTAAGCAAACCAAATTTGTCTACGCTCGGTTGCACGTTATTCTTTAGGATGTTAAGATAATCTTGCTTATTCATTTTTCTTTTAATGAAGACAAGATTTCCGACCCCAGATGCCGCCATACAGCTCCACACCTTCATTGAACCACCCCATGTTTCACTGTGTTTCTTACATTTTGTTCACTAAATTCTTTATTTAGCTTTTTTAGTTTTCAAGTGCGTTTGAAATTTTCCAAAGTTTTAAATTTTTCAAATTTATCAATATTTTTTTCACTGAAACAAGGTTGTTCCTTTTTTCTTCAAATCCACAATAGATTTTGGCGTTTCCAAGGAAATTTTACTTCTCATCGATAAAAAGTAATTTTGCACTACTGTTAAGCTGTTATACACAACTACAGCTTACAATCTGAAGTGATTTAACAAGAAAGATTTATCTCCACCACCATAACTATTAAGTTTTTTATATTTATATTTTATTAAGAACAAATGTACTAGTAATATTTTGAATTTTTATTTTTATTTACTGCTAATAAATAAAGCCTTTGTTTTATAAATATAATTGAAATTCCTTTTATAATTATTTATTTTTATTAAATTGCATATTATTCAATTAATCATATGGGTTCTTACTCACTTTTGAAACTCACAGTAGCTATATAATATAATTGAAGGATGTAAGTATTAGGTAGCTATATACATATACATAATCTTATATGATTGGTGAAATATACATAATATTCATGTGATTTTTAAAGATATGTACATTTAAATGTATGATAACATATATGGTACCTATTATATAATATGTATGTATTCAGTAACATATTTTAAATTTAAATTTAAAGTAGGATTGTGATTACTATATGTGTGTAGATGGTCCGTATAATAGTTTAATTTTTAAAAAATCAATGATAAAATATATTTTTTTTTCTTAAAAAAAATATATTATCACTATTCTAAGAACGCACAAATATTGTTTTATCAATTTCTTTTTCTAACATTTGTGTTACAACGGTACCAGTTGCTTTTTTGTTTCGGCACTACATTTTTGTTTAAGTACCTATTCAAGATAATGTCAAACAACTATTAAATACGAGGTTTTGAAAAAATCAATTAAGTGTTTTTCGAAATATATTGAGTTAAACAAATTTGTTGATATATAATATAATAAAATTTAAAAAAAAATCAAATAAGCCGTGTTCCAGAAAATCGTGAACCAATCGTGATTACCAAGTATAATCCACTAATTTTTTCAAGATTTACCTTCTTGGCATAATAAAATGTACCGTTATTTTTGGTCTCAAAAAATGCAAAAAACCTATGGGCATATAACTATTACCGAAAGAGCATTATTATTACCAAGATTGAAGAAAATCTATGCACGCGTTTAGGCGGTGGACTCACAGACATACAGATAGACGGAATTGCTGGACCCAACTCATTCGTGTTCTCTATCATCGTAATGTAAAGTTTGATCAAAATCTCGAGTTAAATTTTTTTACGAATCCAAAACTTGTCATATATGTATATGCAGGTAGTATCTCGGAAGTAAAAAGTTATAGACATTCTTTCAATCACAAATACAAAAAATAATGCATAAATATATTTTTTGAAATTAAATTATAATTCGGACCACCTACACACATATATTAATAACATTACTCTTTAAATTTGCGTTTCAATTTTGGTCCTATATACGACATGTTGTTGTTATTTACGTTACTGAATACCTACATAATATAAAATAGGTACCATGTAGGTTATCATACATTTAAATGTACATATCTTTAAAAATCACATGAATATTATGTATATTTCACCAATCATATAAGATTATGTATATGTATATAGCTACCTACCACTTACATCCTTCAATTTTATTATATAGGTACGATGAGTGTCAAAATTGAGTAAAAACAGTAAAAAATTGAATAATATACAATCTAATAAAAATAAATAATCATAAAAGAAATTTCAATTATATAAAACAAAGGCTTTATTAATTAGCAGTAAATAAAAAATAAAAATCCAAAATAAAACTAGTACTAACTGTCACTAATAAAATATAAAAAAAAACTTAATAGTTATGGCTGTGGAGGTACATCTTTCTTTTTACATCACTTCAAATTGTAAGCTGTAGTTGTGCTTAAAAGCTTAACAGTAGTGCAAAATTACTTTTTATCAATGAGAAGTGAAATTCCTTTGAAAACTCAAAAATCTATTGTGGATTTGAGGAAAAAGGAACATCATATAGGGAAAATGGCCAAATTGTTAATAGAAACCTTGTTTCAGTGAAAAAAATATTGATAAATTTAAAAAAAATTAAAACATTGGAAAATTTCAAAGGTACTTGAAAACTAAAAAAGCTAAAAAGCTAAATAAAGAATTTAGTGAACAAAATGTGAGAAACACAATGAAACATGGTGGAGGTTCAATGAAGGTGTGGTGGTGTATGGCGGCATCTGGGGTCGGAAATCTCGTCTTCATTAAAAGAACAATGAACAAGCAAGCATATTTTAACATCCTAAAGAATAACGAGCAACCGAGCGTAGACAAATTAGGTTTGCTTAGCAATTGGACCTTTCAACAAGGCAATGATCTTAAGGATTCCTCGCGGAGCGTTAAAGAATGGTTGCTTTATCGAATTCCAAAACAGTTCGATCACCCTTACAATCGCCGGACCTAAACACCATAAACATTTATGGGATCATTTGGACACTCAAATTCGTAAAAGCACTATAGAGAACAAAGAAGATTTAAAAACGGCTTTAGTTGAAGAATGGTCCCAAATATGTTCTGATGTTACAAATGACTTTGTTCTATCCATGCCAGGTAGACTTAAAGAAGATATAAAGTCTAAGGAGAGCCAAGCGAAGCACTAATTGAATATATTTTATTAAAGAAATAACAGTTGTTTATTTACTTTTGACATGTAAAATATGGAATATGTTTAGTTTTTTATTATAGAAAATTAGATTTATTTTGAATTTTTTAATTTATTTTGATTTACTGCTATAATAAAGCTTTTGTTTTATATTGTTGGAAATCGAATTTTCTTTAATTTGTGTTTATATTGAACTTTATGTAACAAATCATATGGGTGGTTACTTACTTTTGACATTCATGGTATGTACATATTACATACTTAGGTTCCATCTAGGTAGGTATAAGTACACATTACCCTCCTAAGTTACATTTTAAAATCCATAATCTAGACTTAAATATACATTGAACTTAGGTTCCTACACACCCATGTAACTATTCCTTGAATTTTATAATTCAGTGTGTAGTCTTAAAAGGCTTTAAAAAAACAATGAAAAGTAACATCACATCCGCCGCGCGCCGCCGCCCAACGGCAGCGCTTCCTAATTATTATTATGTTTTAACATAGGTAATTATTTTGCAAAATATGTTAACGGATGTAAATGTAAATATGTATGTACTAACTAACTAAATTTTTATTTTAAATTTTATACAATAATACTATTTGTGAAATTTTATATTATTATTTATAATAGGTAGGTAAAATAGAATTACTATGGCCCTAATTTTATACTACAATTAAAAAATGTTTGGTTAAAATGACCATACAAATATAGCTAGTTTTTTTTAATCAAAAAGTTGGAGTTATCCATGCATATGATGTTGTCTTGAACGCATATCATTTTTCAATACATTTTGATTTTCCAAAAAACAAAAATGATAACATGGATAATAACAGCAAAGTTCGTAACGATTTCTTGAAATTTACTATTATATTTGTAAATCCAATAAATTACAATATTTTGTACTTTTGTACCTATGTACCTATATTGTTTTGACCCAACGCAATATATAATTTATCATAACACTCGTAATGGCTTTATAAAATCGTATTGGAAATTATCGTTAAAAAAAATTTATTTCATCATTCATACCTTTTTAAACCAAATTATATTACGTCAATATTTTCAATTCAATTGTGTTTAAAACCAAATTAAAATTATCTTATATCAATGCATAAGAACTTAGAGTTTGCCTGCGTAAGTTAATATTGTCGTCATTTTGAATAACCAATGGAGTATTCAACTGAAAGCTAACGTAGTTCATTCAATTATTTCTGCACATTTATTGAATATTCTATTTAAAAAAAATCGAATTCGATATTCGACCAATAAATAAGAGCAATATCTCAGTATAATATTGTGTGTACCTACAATGTTTGAAGAAAATCGCTTCAGCTTCTATTATTGTATATGTTATGATATTGATGAAAACCTTAAGTCAGATTTTTTTATTATGTAGGTACTTAGTCCAATTGTACCTAAATACTTACATACACACATACCAAATATACAACCTTAATATATCACAAATAAAACTGCAGATTTTTGTTTAATTTTGTGCATGTTCTTATTTTCCAATAAATTCTAATATACCTACACCTAGCTACATTTAATATTTATTTATTTATTAGTTTAAAAATAAAATAACTATATATAAATTTTTGTTTTATGAACTTGTAAATAGGTAGGTAGGTACCTACAGCTTGAATCAACAGCAAAGCACCACCTGCCCCACATGCTACCTGTTTAAAAAAAATACTTTAGTAGGTATGTAAGTACCTACATTTGTCTTTTACTTATCTTAATGCTAATTTGACTGAGCTGCTTTTGGATAAGTATTGAAATCAAGTCTGAAACGATAAATAAAATAATAGGTAGGTACTTAAAATTTGTCAAAAAAATTATCTTTTTTTAACTTACCTAGCTATTTAAGATTTTTATATAGCATTTTGAGCGCGCGGATTTGTACAGATTCTTACACACAATACAATACATAGTTGTTTTGAAGTTTCTCAAATGTTGTCTTGTCAATGAAATATTTATTTTGTGGCAGTGTGACAAAATAAATTAATAATATTAAAAAATTAAAAATATTGATAACTGAAAAGGTAGGTAGTTATATTTGTTTTTTTTTTATATAGCTGCCAAGCAAAACACACAATATCACAAAAAGACATTCAATCCGAAATCATTCGTTACGAGGTAAGAAAGTAATGGTTTTAATAGCGAATCCTACTTATTGAAACAAAGGCGATACAAAAATCACCAAATCCAAATAGCTACCTAGAATGAAATAAATAAAATCCAAACCATAAACAAACATACAAACTATAGCTTGAACCAATTCAGTTGGCCATTCTACTGCGCAGGTCTCTTTAAAATTCTTTGCTGTACTCTTTAATTCTTAAAGAGACAGAAAAATCACTGAAAAAAAGATGTACATGCTAACGTTGTTTTCAATGACGCTGCTGCGATCATACTGAAGCAGAAGCACTAAGGAGGGTGAGTTTTGTCTATAGCTTCGCTCACAGTAAAATAGAAATGAATTTCCAGCGATGGACGATCTTTGAATAAGATATGATCATGGTTTATTGTACTTTCATAGCTTGATGTCGAAAAAACTATTTCATCTCTGGTGAGATAAAAAGAAAAGATTTTTAAGTGTAAACCTTACTTCGAAAAAATAAAATTAATAATTTTTGTTTTTATTATTGGGACAAATTTCAGTGCACCTATAATAAAAAAATAAGTCTATTGCAAAATGCAATTGGGTTAGACAAAAAAACTACTTGCGAGCTGCGACATAGGATTAATGACAAAAACCTTAGGGATTATTGTTTATTTCTATGTTTTATGATTTGTGGCTTAGTAACAGAAAGGTTCCGGGGGCGTTGTGTTTATATTTATTTTATGGCGTTAGTGTATATTTGATATATATTTTTTTTTGACCTGTGGGGTTGGGATATTTGCTTTGGTTTGCAATTCAGTTTAAAAAAAACCACCAAGGATAATACATTGAAATACATTTAAAAGAAATTGTAATGGATCCATTTAGAAAAGGAAAACCTATTGGAAGCCAGGCGCGTAAGATAATTGTTAAGATATATAATGACAAGCTGGAAGAAGCAAAGAATTCGTTTCTTGAAAATCCTGTGAGTTACGCAACAACGCAAGCAGTGGAAAATACTGGAATTTCTGAACGTTCAATCAGAAGGATTATCAAGGAATACGAAGAGAGAGGAGTTGTACAGTCACCAAATAAAAAAGTGCAGCATACGAAGTGGAAAACTGGACTAGACGAATTTGACATCGCAGCTATTCGGCGTATAATGCACAACTTGCACCAGGAGGAAAAAATGTTCCTTAAATAAATATCCTTAAAAATGTTGAGACAACGAATACAGGAAGATCTGGAGTTTAACTTAAGTATTACGTCTCTCAACAGGATTCTAAGAAGAAACGGATTTAGCTACAAAAAAACTCAAAACAACCGGAAACTTCTCTATGAAAGAAATGATATTAAACTCATTCGAGTGAAATATCTGAGAAAAATCCGGGAATACAGAACAAGAGGATATGATATCCATTATTTGGACGAAAGCTATTCATAGCTCACACACAAGCCCACGGGCTTGGACTGATGACAGTAGCAGTGGGTTGAAGACGCCAATTTCAAAGGGAAAGAGGCTGATAATGGCGCATGCAGGTGGTGACAAAGGTTTCGTGAAAAACTCCTTACTTTTATTCAAATCTGGAACGAAAGCGGGAGACTATCACGACGACATGAACTTCGAAAATTTCTGCAAATGGATCCAAGAACAAGTTTCAAGAACCTTCAGTTATTGTAATGGACAACGCCTCGTACCACAATAAATTAGAAGAAAAACAAATTACTTCTGCTAGCAAGAAATCCGAGATGATACAATGGCTAAACGAAAACAATATTCCGCATACTGTACAGATGTTGAAACTTGAACTGTATGAGCTAATAAAAGGACACCGAGCTACACACAACCCAAAGCATAAGATTGACGATATCATTCACGGCATGGGACATGAGGTTCTACGTTTACCACCCTATCATCCAGATCTCAATCCCATTGAAAATATTTGGGCAACTGTCAAGGCAAGAGTAGGTTCACGAAACACAACATTCAATTTATTGGATGTTCAAAAATTAGCAGAGGAGGAATTTTCAAAAATAACGGCTGAAGACTGGCGAAAAGTGTGTGAAAAAGCCATAAGAACTGAGGAAGAATACTTTTCTCACGACCTAACGTGGGACACTATTTCGGATTCTATTATAATTAATCCAGGTGACGATTCTTCAACCGACTATGAAAGCGACATTAGTTCTTAAAACTAAGTATATGTAAATGAACATTTATTATTTAAATTATATTATTCTTATTTATATTATTTTTATTTTATTATTATGTTTCATACTTATTTCAGAAGTACAAATTTATAATAATTATTTTATAGTAAAATAAATTCTTAAAAACTCGTAGGTAAAAATTATTCAAACTTGTAAACACTAATCTAACTAATTAACACTAATCTACAATTAATCCGAAAACCCCACAGATCAAAAAATTATAAATACATATATCAAATAAACACTAACACCATAAAATAAATATAAACATAACGCCCCCGGAACCTTTCTGTTGCTAAGCCACAAATCATAAAGCAGAGAAATAAACAATAATAAACTATTTGTCAAAGCAAAGTTGAGTTAGGCACTGTAAGATTTAAGGAAAAATTTTTACTCATTAAATATCTTGTGCACCATTTATGTTCTCTTAAATCCTCTCTCTGCGCAACCGACCGTTGGCCAACTGAATTGGTTCAAGCTATACCATTGTATACCATACATGAGATGTATAAACGTAATGAAACTACCCCAACAATATTCAGTACCAAACTATAGTAAGTGAGGAGCATTGTAAGTACGTAATTCAAGAATGCAAAACTATGTATATGAATGAAAAAGCAGCAAAATTAATAAAATTGCTACAAACACAAATAAAACGACAAACAAAATACTTTCAATTGATATCGTATATATGAACGATCAACTTTGTTTTCCTCTTTGTCTCATCCACTTAAAAAATAAAAATATAAAACATGTGATGTCAAAAAAGAAATCAAAATTGGTTTTCTCTCTTATACTCCTTAATGTTGTAGGAAACGAAATTAAACTACCTCAACTCTTCTTTTTCCCCCTTTCTTTCTCTGCCCACGTCAACAAACTAATCTCTGCAAAGATGAAAACAGCGACACAGACAACATCTGCATCATACAACAAGAACCCAATTTTCATATTCCATAGTAGTACTATAAAGATGTATATACAATGAATGCGTAGCGTAGAAGCAGATTTAATAAATTATAAGTAGTTGTTTGGTTATTTGGCAACACCGTGGTTAACAATTCAAAATTGAAGTACCAACTTGTACAAGTTATAAGCTAACCCTGGTGGTGAGATATGTAATTAATTTCTGGGTCAAGAAAATTGAACTGGATAAATATCAAGATCTTGTAGTGTTGTCGTAATGCATGCAAAGCTCTTATCTATATAGGTCTTCGTGCATAATAAAACGCGGCTAATAATAATTTAAGTTTTTTCATCTGCAAAAACTTGCACTTGCCTGAACTAAAGGCATTTTATTAAGTTAAATGTAATTTGGATCAGGGAGCCTACTCCGTATTTCGTTCGGAAAGAAAATTATGTACGAAAGTGCTTTCTTGTAGTGTAAATCATTCGAAACGGAAAAAATAGTACTAAATACTTTTCCATCTTACGGATTAGTTTTTTCCACTATCGTATTATTTCGCATGAGATCGGCCAAATTAAAAAATCAAAACAAATAACGAACAAGGCGAATAAGCAAATCATGTTATTTTTAAAGAAAGAATTTAACATAAATTAAAAGAAAACGAATTCTGCTGCGGTTTGGATGAATTTAGAAAATAATGACGAACTGATTGAACGAAAAATTGTACGGGACAAATCAAATATTATGGAAATTTGCGATAAAAGGTAAGAGTTTATTGTTGACAAAGATTCATTTCACTATTGTTTATTATTTTAGTTTTGTACAGAACTTTCGCATAACTAAGAACGCTTTTTTGTATGGTTACAAGATGAACTCTCTGCTTTAAATGTCTCCTGGCACATCGGGATGAACACACATAAACTCCACCAACATCTCGAATTGTTTGTGTTTGTATGCACATTTCTTTCCTGTAATTAAATTTATTTGCTTAAATTGTTTTTATAACTAAGATTTTCTTAAAAAAAAATTACATTTTAAGATTTTCCTTCTGAATTCCGTTATCACATTGGTTGTAGAAACAAATTTTCCGTATTCGAATGGTTTTTACGTTTGAAAACGAGTTGTCACGTCATTCCGAAAATAGTAGATTTCATTCCGCTTACAAACAGACAGTACAAATTATTCGGTTTTGGAAATTTCCACTTTCGGAACGAAAAACAGAGTAGGGCCCCAGTTCATTATACAACTAAACAAGATAGTGTATTCCCGTATTTATTTTCGTTTCGCATCTACGTCATGGACACACAAATCGGCTTATATTTTAGCACTTTGTTTAATAAATACTGGCTGTGTAGAATTTTTAAAAATAAGTTTACTGTTTTTATGAACAATATTTCATATTTTATTATTAAATTTACGTCAGAAAATCTATGCTTTATTTATCATAAAAATGAAATTTGTGTGTCAATGACATCTTCATATGTCCATGATGCGCAATGCGCTATCTGTTTAGTTGTATCATGGCCCGTCTATTAAATAAACAGTAAAGCTTTGTTTTTATTGATTTACATTTATTTTGTTCCTTTTTTGTATATTTTTTATTTTATAAATTAAATAAAGTATTTTCGATACATTAAAAATAATTATGTAACATAAGCTCCATAGCGTTGTGTTTGTTTGTATTACATATAAATCAAAATAAAAAATAAAAATATCTTTATGTATGCTCTCCCATCTAAGACGACTAGTTTATTTTTCAAGATGACGGGCCGTTTTCGTATAAAAAAAATAAATACATATGTAGGTAGGAAAAATAGCTTTTTTGTCAACGAAAACGTTTTATTTTTTGAGTTGTAAATTTCGTTTGTTTTTAACTGCATATAAGATGTTGATGTTATGGTTTTCCCGTCGTTCGAAGTTATTTTATTTAAAAACAAAATTAAAATTAAAGAATAAAATTGAAAAATACTAAACAAAAATAACGAATTAAATATTTTCCTTTTGTTAAGATTAACATAATTAATTATTAATTGTAAATAAATGAAATGGCATTTAAAATTCGTTTTCAGGAGCAAGGTCGAATCTGGGTGGGAAAGCCAATCCGTCGAGTTGCGGTCTAACGGACGCTCGGGGCTGTAAATTAAAGAAGTGTTATAAATAAAATCTTTGTACGTCATTTTAAATATATGTAGGTATGTGTCATGTAATCAAATCTAATAATACATGCAAACAAATTTGTAGAACGAACGTGACATTTTTTAACGCTGTAGTGTGTAAATGAAGAAACAATATACATAAAATTTGGTTTGCGGTTTTTGTCGAGAAAATTCACGATGTTGATTCAGCAAAAGAAAAACAATAAACAATACAGTAGGGTCTGTGGTTTCTATGTCACAGTTAATGAGTTGGTCTAGAAAAGTCAAATAGCATGTTGTCCAGTTCAACTAGTTAGTTTTTTTTTTTGCAGAGTAGTGTAAACAAAACAAAACTAATTTCGTGTTAAACAGTTAAATAATGTAAAGAAACAAATAAAAATGAATGAAACGTCACTTGAACATCCATCACAAGACGCCATAATCAAACAATAGTAACGGCCCAACCAGTTGTATCGCACTTACAAATGTCATGAAAGAGAGTGTTGAATGATAATTTAAGTGAGATATTTATAGTTCCAGCGCACTCTTGCGGCCACTCTTTGGCGATGTCAGCTGAGATTAGATAAGTAGAGAATTGTTTGGTTTTATTTTTTGTTTGAAAATCTATTCATTTGTAAATTAATTTTTTATTGAATGATAGTTTTTTGATTTACTGATATTTTGAATTTTGGATTGTGATTAGTGAAAGTAGTAGTAGTTGTTGTAAAACTAGTAGAAGATTTAAGTGCTAGTTGGAAGATGATTTACAGTTCTCTTTGCAATAAATTCTCAATTTTTAATTTCAATGCCGATTGTTGTGCCTATAAATTTTTGGAGTTTAGTTTGTCATTCAAATTTTGTAAGCATTAAAATATTTTATTAGGATTATTAAGAAGATTGAGGTATAACTAACAAAAAAAAATTAAAATACTTACCGCTGGGCTTCCACCACGACCGACTGAACCAGCACGTCCCTTTGCACGGAATTTGCTGATTGCTTGTTCTGCCAAATCGGCACGTTCCTCGGCTTCTTCCAATTCTTGTTGGGCCTTACGGAATTTGGCTAAGTTCAAGGCAGCAATCTCTTCGGCTTCTTCGATCTGCCTCTTGTATGTCTTAATCTTTTGTTGCAGTTTATCTACCAGGTCTTGCATGCGTTCGTGATTCTTGCGGTCCTCTTCGGACTGGAAGGACAATTCCTTAATGCGACGCTCTGATTTACGAAGGTTCTTTTGTGCATCGGCATGTCTCCTTTGTTCACCGTCCAATTCGTTCTCTAATTCGCGGACACGTTGCTCCAATTTTTGGATGGCCTTCTTGCCTCCCTTAAGAGCATTAGCTTCAGCCTCATCCAGTCGGACTTGTAATTCCTTGATTTGTTGTTCAAGGGCCTTCCTGAGCTTTTCTTGTGTTTGTGCGTGGTCTTGTTCTGCGCGGAGTTCATCAGCAAGTCGGGCAGCATCAACCATAGCCTTTTTGGCCTTCTCTTCGGAATTCTTGGCTTCATTTAATAGTTCATCCAAATCTGAATGGAGTGTTTGAAGTTCGGATTCCAGTTTCCTCTTGGCAGCGGAAATGGATGCGTTTTGGGCAGAAATTTCGTTAAGTTGTTCATGGGCATCCGCCAATTCTTGTTCGGCTTGTCTGCGGCCACGGTCAGCTTGTTCGAGTAGAGTGCGGGACTCTTCAAGCTCATTCTGTAGGGCGTTGGCACGACGTTCAGAGATTCCAAGTTGTTCGCGGGCATCATCACGGGCACGTTGTTCTTCCTCGAGGGCAGTTTGGATGTCCTTCAGTTGTTGTTGGTAGCGTTTGATGTTCTTTTGGGCCTCGGCGTTAGCCTATAGTAGAAAGAAAATGACAATGTCAAGACACTAGCTCTTTTCAAATTACTTGAAAAAATACTTACCTTGTTGGCATGATCCAAAGCAATTTCAAGTTCATTGATGTCAGCTTCCAACTTTTTTTTCATGCGTAGAGCCTCAGCCTTACCCTTGGCTTCGGCTTCCAAAGATGCTTGCATGGAGTCCAGTGCGCGTTGGTGATTTTTGCGTGTGTTTTCGAATTCTTCCTCCTTCTCTTGGATACGACGGTCAATTTCTTGACGTACTTGAGACAACTCAAGTTGAGCACGAAGTACCTTATTTTCTTCTTGTTCCAAAGCGGCTTCTGCTTCCTCAAGAGCAGCTTGGAGCTCGTCCTTTTCAGCTTCAAGACGTTTGCGTGCCTTTTCAATTTCGTGTATATTGCGTCCACCCTCACCAATTTGGTCTAGCAGATCCTTAACTTCATCAGCGAGATTTTTGTTTTCACGACGGACGGCTTCAAGTTGTTCCTGACCTTCTTCGTAGGCTCCCTTAAGACGGAACAGCTCGGTGGAGTAATTGCGGCATTCTTTTTGCGATGCATCCAACTCGGCAGCCAAATCGTCGACCTTGAGTTTCCATTCTCCAATAATCTTGTCGAACGCCTTTTGTTTCTTTTCAGCAGCATTGGCAATAGCACTCGCACGATCAACTTCCAATTGCAAGTCTTCCACTTCGGTAGACAGACGTTGTTTGGTCTTTTCAAGAGCGACACATTTCTGGTTGAGAGATTCGATAGTTTCCTCGGCTTCGGCTAAACGAGCTTGGAGTTTTCTCTTGGCTTCTTCCAATTCTTCAGAGCGTGCAACACCATCAGACTCGTATTTGCTGCGCCAGATTTGTGATTCAGCGTTAGCCTTGCTGAGTTGGCGTTGTAAGTCAGCTTTGCCTTCAGCCTCTTCTTCAACTTGTTCGCGGAGGTTATCTAAATCGTGTTCCAAGTTGCGGAATTTACCCAAAAGTGTAGCACGTTCACGTCCTTCTTCATCGGCCAATCTCTTGGTATCTTCGAGCTGTGTGGTGAGAGAAATCTTGATCTTGGATAGTTGTGATACTTGTGATTCGGCTTCTTCCAATTGACGCAACAAGTCCGAGTTCTCGATGGAGAGCTTCTTCTTTGAGGCATCGAAGTCGTTGAGAGTCCTGTTGGTTTCGTCCAATTTCGATTGTACTTCGTTCAGAGTATGTTGCAATTGCTTCGCAATCTTTTCTTGGGCAGCCTACATATTATGTAAAATATAGAAGCATTCAGTTTCCAAAAAAGAATTTGTATTCGACGTAAAAGTGTTTTCTTTTGACTAACTTAGCAAGCAATTAAATTTATGGTTAGTATTCAAAGGTTTTATGAAACGTATTATTAATTTAAAAGTGATGTTGGATATATAAATTTATGTGGAATTAATGAAATAAGATAGTATATTGTAATTATTTTTCTTTTAGATTTTAGAGCTGAATTGTCGGAGCTTTTATCCTTTACGGAATTGTTTAGGATTATCGGCAGTTTAGGCGAATTTAAACAGCGAATTTAGCAAAATATTTACAGCGAAACGAAATTAAAATAATAATTGCACAAAATTTGCGGATAATTTAAAATTTGTTGTTTGCTTTTTTTAATACCTTCTCGTTTGCGAGGTGATCAACACCGGCGCGGAGGTCATTCAATTCACCGTAGTATTGGGCCTTCTCCTTTTCAGCCCTAAGAAAATAAATGTTTTTGTTTGTTTAGGTTAAGAGCGTTAAACACAAACACAATGATTATAAAAAAATGTTTGTTAAATAGTGTTAAATACTCATTTCGATACTTGTTTTGGGAATATTAAAATGTCCATTCATTGGAGAACATAGTTTTTAATCTTTGTTTTGTGGTCCTCTCAACTCAGGAATGAGAAGATTGTGTTTTTAGGGAAATCATATTATAAGGAACAGATACATAATATTTTTTTGTCATTTTTGTGTTGATCACAGACGGACTCATGCGACATAATTTGAATGCAAAATATATGTTTTTTTTAGTTCTGTTTCTTGTGTGATATTTGAATAGAGACACAAATAAAATGCAGATTGGTTCATTTGTATTCTAGTTACTTATACACGTTTACCTTTTCGCGAGCAAGTTGATCACATGCGGCACGAGTTTGATTTAGTTCATTATGGCAGCTCTGACGATCGTGTTCAGCCCTATTTTATTTATTTTAATTTTTAAAATTAATTAGAAAAATTGTTGTACAAATTTTGGAACAAAAAACATTGTGGTAAAAAATGACACACACTGTAATGGACCGATTTAAGAATATCATCAGGAGCTATTTTATTTTAAATAACTATGTATCCTAGTCCTAGTCTAGTTATAAGCATTTAACAGGCTTCTGAACCTTAAAATTTTTCTGTTTCACTAGGTGCTTTTAAATTAAACAAACTTTTAAAAACCCTTGTAAAATAAATGCTAATTTTTGGCTCATTAGTTTTTTAATTGTCATTTAAATGTCATCAGATCTTTGTATATGAAACCTATGGTACTACTATGACACAGAATTTTTAAGCTAGTAGTTCGATCGTTAGGGGCCGCTAATTTAGCTTTTCTTGAAATTTTGTTGTTGTGGACGAAAAAGCGTAGAGGCAAAAAAAGAAGCGACACGTTCGAGTTTTACTAGTTCTGACAACAATATAGAGAGTAAGAGAGAAAACCGAGCAAGCTGCTTTTGCCATGGCAACCTTCAAAATATGGCGGGTATAAGTAAATTGTATCAAGGATATTGCCTTATACATGAATTTGAAGTAAGAATGTATATGTGTATACATGCATGTATAGGTTATTATAGAATTTATTTTAATTCTTTCTTTCAAATTTTAGATATTTGGTGGATTTTAAGATTTTGAATTGTAGCAACGTTGCTATTTTTCACTTTTTCTAGGCACAAATAGCATAACGATGTTGAGATATTTCAATATTTTTTGCTTAGGCAGGTACATATGTACCCAGATTCCCACCTACACACAATTATGTATGTACATAGGTACTTTTTGTTTTTTTTTTCAAATATTTTTTTATTATAAAAAATGTAATTTTAGCTTTTCACTAGCTTATAAGATATTATATCTTACTGTGTATAAGCAGTATCGTAAATAAAATAAAAATGAAATGAAATAATATCTTTTGGGAATAATTTAATTTTTTGCTCCACAGACAGATTTATTTGGAAATAAAGTATGTAGGTACCTAGGTAGTACAGAATATTTTTTTTATATATTTTTACTAACGATATTATATACCTATGTAGGTACTAAACTGCAAGTAATAAATTCGTAAAAAATCGAACTCGAGATTTTGATCAAACTTGACATTACGATAATGAAGACGAAAAAAATTGGTCCCACAATCCCGTCTCTCAGTCTGTCTGTCATCTAGTCTACAGCCTAAAAGTGTTTTTCATAAATATGCCCCCAGTTTTTTTTTTCATTTTTTTAAGACGAAAAATTACGGAACACCTACCTACCGGCCATACTACTCTTTTTGTCGAAAAAGGTACATATTATTTTTCTCAAAAACGGCTCCAACGATTTTTATAAAAAAAAAAAATGGGTTCATTAATAAAGGGAAAGGGTACCTTACGCAGAAGCTGCTAGAAAATTTAAACGCTATTGTATACCAACATTTTTCAATTTTTTTTTTTTTTGGAAATTAATTTTTTTCTTTGAAAATTCAAAATTTCGAAAACGACATAATAGATTTCTTATCAATCTTATCAACAAAATATAATTTTTTTACCAAATGCACATGATATGATAATAATTTAACAGTTAAAATTTGAGATTTCTGTTAATCGTTGTCCAAAAAAAATTGTTCTTGTCACACATTTTTCTTATTTTATATTAATATTTTTTTGGATTTTGAAAAAAAAATATTTTTTTTTTTGAAAATTCAGATTTGATAAGTAATTTCGTTAAAAATAAAGTTGATGAATTTTCCAATAAGAATTGTTTATATTATTTAGTTTTTTAAGTCTTATTTTTTTTAATGAGTATTCAACAATATATATACCTATATACATTTGAAAATATTATTTAAAAAAATCTTCAAAATATTTAATTTTGCAAAATATTGTTTTTTTTTGCAAAATCCCAAAAATAAAATAAAATTTAATAACAATTTTTTTTTGTAAATTCCTGGAGCCGTTTTTGAGAATTTTTTCTTAACGTTTTTTTTAACATTTCTATGGGAGGTACCGTTGTTTTAAATCGATTAAGTCGAAGTTTCAAAATATTGAGTTTCCAAAAAAAAATGTTTTTTTTAAATGTTTTTTTTTTTTTTTTTTTTTTTAATTTGGGAACAAATTACAACATTAGTGGTAGGAGCTTCTGCATAAAATAAATGAAAAGAAAATCTGAAAAAGTACCTTTTCCCTGCATTGATGAATTGATTTTCTTAAAAAAATTGTTGGAACCGTTTTTGAGAAAAATAATATTTACCTTTTTGGTCAAAAAGAAAGTATGGCAGGTAGGTAGGTACCGTCATTTTTCGTCTTAAATAAATGAAAAAAAACTGGGGGCATATTTATAAAAAAAAAGTTTAGGCTGTAGGCTAGATGACAGACAGACTGAGAAGCGGAATTGCGGGACTAATTTTCTTCGTCTTCGCTATCATCGTAATGTCAAGTTTGATGAAACATTTTTTCACACTCAATACCCCAAAGATTGAAACCGTTAAAAGGTAGATTCAGAAGAACTAGTATTAATTCTTAAAATTCTTTAACCTCAAATTTCGAAGTTATTTTTAACCCACAAATTTTATCATTTTTTTGAAAACAAGACAAGTATACGAGTATAACACATAACGGCTGAAAATAAAAGACAAAATATATATTCGTTTCCACAAAAAATTTTACTTACTTAGCCTTCAATTTGTTCAATTGGTCAACTTGTTCGGCCATTTCAGCAACGGAGTCGTTGTGTTTCTTACGCAAATTAGCCAATGTAGATTCGTGTTGAATGTTTGCTTCTTCCAAATCACGACGCAATTTGCTCAATTCAGCTTCACGCTTCTTGTTTAATTCAATTTGAGCTGATGTGGCACCACCGGCCTCTTCCAGACGTTCACCCAATTCCTCCAATTCGCGGGCCAAATCAGCACGTTGTTTTTCTGCCTTAGCCCGTGCTTGGCGCTCAGCTTCGACTTCTTCTTCCAGTTCTTCAATGCGTGCTTGCAATTCCTTGATTTGTCTTTGCAATTTGCCAACAACTGATTGTTCATCCTCCAACTTTGCAGTCAATGATGAAAGTTCCTTGTCCTTGCGTTGAATAGTTTGTTCCAGTTCCTTTTTGTTACGTTCCAAGTCTGATACGGCTTCTTGGGTTAATTTTAAATCACCCTCAACCTTACGTTTGGATTTCTCAACATCACCGCGCAATTTCTTCTCACGTTCCAATGAATCTTCCAGTTCGTCCAATGTTTGCTCCAACTTAGCCTTGACTTTGTTCAAATGGTTAATCTTGTCTTCGGCGGCTTGGAGTTCTTCACCAGTCTTTTGGTTGGTCTCTCCTTGCATTTTCTTCTCTTTGTTTAACTTGTTGATGAGTTCATCTTGATGGGCGATTTCATCGTTCAAGCTGCGGATTTGATGATCCTTGGTTGCTTTGTCTTGTTCTCCCTTTTGTGTGGACAATTCCAAATCCTCAATGTCTTTTTTCAACCCGGAGATCTCTTGATCGGCTTTCTTCTTTTGTTGAAAAAGTTGGTTTCGGGCATCTTCCTCCTGGGACAAACGTTCTTGAATGTCCTAAAATAATAATTCAAAATGGTGGGTTCTATATTTAGGCGCTCAAGTGGGGTTGATATTTTTCATTTTGCTTGACATGATTGATAATAATTTTATATTTTAAAATAGATCTACATAGCAGCAAATCTTAGCTAAATTAATTTCATCTTTAATTAGATATGGTTAGCTAAGGAATGTTGGTATTAATTATTTTAAATAGTGGAACGTCATTTTACAAATTAACTTTAACTGATTTAGAATAGGCTTGATATAATCTAGAAAGAAACATGTTACTTACGCGCAATTGGTTTTCGAGGTCGTTCTTCTGGGCAGTAAGCTTGGCGCACCTCTCTTGGAAATCCGAAAGGGCTCCCTTTTCACCGGACAAGGAATCCAAGAGGGCAGTCTTTTCAGCCAACAATTTAGCATTGAGGCTTTCCAACTCCTTGCGGACCTTTACTTCAGCTCCTAAAGCTTCTTCAGCCTTCTTTGCCTTCTCTTCGAGTCTCTGTAATTTTATGTCATTAGTATCGATTGGAAGTGAATTTAAAACTTCATCTTTTGCGGATGGTGGTCGCGGTTCACTATCGTCTGCCATTATAAATTTTAATTCAAATTCTTTTTAACTCGTTTGATCTATTTTAAAATCACTTTTCTATAAAATTCTAAATCGTTTTTTCGTTGAACAATTGTAAGTTTTTCCTTTTTCGCATTTAAATTCCGCACTTATTTTAAAAGTAGTAATTAAGTTGTTGATTTAGTTTAAATTGTATTAATTATTATTTAATCGAAAATACTAAACAGAATTAGTTTCCAATTTGTAATAACATATGTCCGATAAGCTAGCTGCTCAACAACTAATGGAATGCTGCTTCGTATAGATGTTAATTCGATGTGTGCCCAGTACTCGAGGTAAAGATAAATTAACACTCTCACGGAGTAGTTCAGGTAAGTTTAAAAAAAATAATATTTTTTCCTTTTACCAAAAATATTGCAAATTACTCATCTAGCGTACAGAAGTATATATTTGCAAAATGTATCAAGGTACTTTTTGTGAGTGTATATGTACTATGAAGAGAAAATGTATCCCAAGCACACCATACTGATGCGTAAAAAACTTATTAATTTGAAATTTATTGAATATGATTGCTCCTGGGGAAAGCCATTGCAGACAAAAAAATTGATGAAATTAATTTCTATGTTAGTCATAGTTCTAATTAAACCATCATGGGTGGGGTAGGTACCGTTGAACAAATTAAAGCAGCTTCTCCTCATCATATTCATCATTTCACAACTTAATCATGACCTGATAGCCAATAAGAACCAAGCTATGAAGGCTTTAGACAAAAATTATTGCACTTTTCACTGTATAAATATGTATTCATTTGAATTGGATTTTAGACATATGTATCTATAAATTTTAAGAGAGCTATTAATTTGATTTCATTTCCGTTGCAAAAAGGGAATTTTGCAAGGAAACATGTGTAGTACATATCTCATAAATATATACATATGTACATAGGTACATGCATACATACATTCATATTCATTAATTATATACATACTTTCAGCCAATATGAGGAAAAGATGATAAATCATTTTTCAAAAATATTTCTAAATTTAATTGAATAAGTCATAGGAGTTTGGATTAAATATGGGCGGTTTATAGTGCTTTAGAAATGTAGATTGTAGAAATTCCACCTATTTTTTGATCGTCTAAGGGAAAGTTTGGTACAGTTTTTTTCAAATGCTTCTTTGTGCAGATTTTTTTAGCCAACAGATATGTACCTACTTAATTTAGGTTATTATTACTATAAGCATTGAACTTTATGTCCGTGCATAACTAATACCAGAAGTGTTTTCTATGAAAACTTTATGTAGATAAGTATATACCTATGTCAAATTAAAAAAAAAAAACGAAAACTGGAGGATCATTAAGATTCAATCTGTCTAAAAATAGTTTTGTATCAAATTAACATTCGTGGAGAGCGAAATGGTAATGGTGTAAACACCTTTGCATTAAAGACTTCCTTCATAAATGATTTCTATTTTTAAAAACACAGAATTGGAATGAAAGCAAAAACAAAAAAACATTTGGCATTAGAAATAAAGAAAAACTTATCCTATAAATATTTTTACCCAGTCAGTTTTAAGTGGTTTAACATTTTCAGTTGGTTACATTACTTACTCGGTGGGTAAACTTTTTCGTCTAAAAATAAATAATATAATATAATTGTATGGTACTTAAATAAGATTTAAAATATATAATATACAGGCTTTGGAATGTTTCATAAATATATTTTCGTTCTTAATTTTCTAATAATGTGACTGACTAATTGGACAGGTGGGAATTGCTTACCACTTTCAATATTACATATTATTTACACTAATATTTTTTTCTTGGGTAGGTACATACTATACTGCAAATTTTGCCTTTGAAAAAAAATCGAACTGTAGATTTTAATCAAATTTGATATTACGATGATGGAGAATAACAAAAAAGTGGATCCCGCAATTCCGTCTCTCTGTCTGTAGATCGATATACCATTAAAACGGCTGAAGCGATTTTATTCAAACTTGGTACTTAAGCGTTTTATGTGATTGTCTCAAATAGATTTTTGAATCATTGTATTATTATTATTATTGTAGAACCCCCAAAAATAACGGTACTTAGCATACAATTTTTTTTACCATCTTAATTATCTCGAAATGGGCTCTAACGATCTTAATCAAAAAAAGAATGTGCATTACCTTAGGTATAGTCTAAATTTTGGCCAAATATTTTTTGTCATATAACATTTGTTTTGATTTTTGAAAAAAAAAAAATTAAAATTCAATTTCGAAAATGCGTGCACGATTTTTTGTTTGAAATTTTGTTTTTTAATTTATATTGTTAAATGTTTATAATTTCCATACCCATATTTTGTTTATAAAAAAATTGTTTATATTAAATATTAATTTTTGCTTAAACAAAATTAAGTAAAATAAAATGCACGACTGGATCGCACGAACTTGTTCTTGTAGCTAACAACTTTAATGTAGCTATAACCATAGAGGTTTAGTTAGTTAGTTGTAGTTATCCTATGCAGGTTTAAACCCTATGTAGGTTAGATTACCTCGATTCTTAGTACATATAATGAATTGTCGAATGGATGATTCAAGGAATAGTTACATAGGTACCTTCCTACAAATGTATATTTAAATCTAAGGTATGCATTTTAATAATGTAAGTTGGGAGAGTCAAATGTATCTACATACGTATATAGACGGTATGTAAACATGTACATACAATAATAAAAATGACGATGGTAGGTGGGTAGGTAGCTATATGCGTATAACTTTTTAATTTAGGTGCCATTACAATATTGTGCATATATGGTTACGATTCGTCCCCCTTTTGGAGGGACTGTCCCTCTTTTTTAACTCAAGATATCTATTGTCCCCCAAAACCAGACACAAATGTCCCTCATTTTTACACCTTAAGGTTATATTTGTATACTTTCTACTCTTTAATATTTAAAAAAAAATCTTAGCTGGTTCCAAATTAGAGTTGTGAATACTTCCATCATAATAAATACAATTTTCACAACTGGATACATCCATTTACTTCATTCAAGAAACGTTGCCAATTTCAATTCAGTTGTTCTGTATCTGTCACCATCACTACGTATTCATTAAATAATTCTTAGCCATAGTTATAATTCTGGCTCTTGTACAAGCTCCCTGTTTCCGATCATATTCACGGACTCGGAAATTGCTGGTAAGGAGCACCAACAGAATATGTTATAAATTAGTTTCCGACCATATTCACGGACTCGGAAATTGCTGGTAAGGAGCACCAACAGAATATTTTATAAATTAGTTTTTCTGATAGTTTATTTTTTTAGGCGAATTTACTTGGGGTCGCACGAAATGCCAAAAAATTAGCAAAATTCTTGCAAAAGAAACTCAAAATTCAATCGCCGAATTGTTGTCACAGGATCGTCCAATTTCAATCGATACGGACGCATCCAACAAAAAATATAAAAATGTTTCCTTACATTATTCAATATTATACTAAAGAAAAGGGAATAGAAACAAAATTATATAGATTTTATGATTTGTCATGTGACACGTCAAAGACATAAAAATGTTGTTGCTTCACTTTTTTTTTTGATCGGGTTGTCTATTTTTCAAAAACATGTTTTGTCCCTCCTTTTAACATTTGTCCCCCTAGAAAACTTGCTATATCCCCCTTTTCAACATATTCAATCTGGTAACCCTATGTGCATACATAGATTAAGGGTGATTTTTAGGACACATATGTATAAATAAATGTTAGAGGGCCTAAATTGTGTTTAGTATTCAGCGACAACGCAAAAATTCGTCAAAAGGGAATAATAATATGGTAGAAATAAATAGGTAATACATATAATAAAATTTTTTATATTGCTTAGTCGTTATAGTTTGAGGGAAAACAAAGATGCAATTTGAATTCATGGATAAATATGAATATATCAAAAAAAAATTCAAAAATCGTTGGAGGGGTTTTTTAATAAATTAGTTTTTTTATGTATACAATTTTGAAAAGATTTTTAGAACAAAAAATTGACCCGCCATTTTGAAGAAATTATTAATATACATATAAAATTCAAATTAAAAAAAAATTCTGTGATGGATTTTTGAAAAATCGATTTTTCAAAAAAAAAAAAATATTTGTTTTTTAAAAATCGAAAAACTTTTTTTTTGAAAATTTTAGTAAGCAGTTTTATTAACAATTTTAGGGAGCATTTGTATAAAAAAAATTATTTTAATCGATTCATCCAATATTGAGTCGAAAATATGAAAAGTGGTTCTATGGGCAGTACCGTTAATAACTACGCAAAAAAAATATTTTTATAATGTACTAATATAAGAACACACACATTTTTTATAAAAATTCTTGGACCCGTTTTTGAGAAATAAATTTTTGCTTAACGGTTTCTTAATATTTGTATGGGAGGTACCCTTGTTTTTTGTTTTAGATAAATAATTTTATTAATTATTCAAGATAGTGTCAAAAAACTACAAAATACGAAGTTTCGAAAAAATGTATTAAGTCTTTTTCGAAATTTTGAGTTTTCAAAAAAAAAATTAATTTCCAAAAAAAAATTTTTCTTTCAAAAATGTTGGTTTACAGTAGTGTTTAAACTTTCTAGGAGCTTCTGCGTAAAAAAATTGAAAAAAATCAAACCAACCGTTTCCCAGAATATCGAGAACCAAAAAAATTGTTGTACTAGAGGTAATAAAACTAACAATTTTTTTCCAAAAAAAAATTATCAAAGGTACCCTTTCCCTTCATTAATGAACTGATTTTTTTTTATAAAAATCGTAGGAGTCGTGTTTGAGTAAAAATAAGATTTTTGTTACTAAAAAAAATGTATGGGAGCTACTGTTATTTGTCCTCTTAAAATAGAATGAAAAAAAAGTGTGGGCATATTACCGAAAAATCAATATGTACCAAGTTTGAAGCAAATCTATCCAACCGTTTCGGCGGCGGACTCGAGGACAGATAGACAGACGGAATCTGGAATTTTTTTAGGAATACATAACTTGCCTTTAGTACCTATAATCGCAGGTAAAAATGACTTAAGTTATATTTAGCTGCTTGTAATTAAAGTCTTGTGTTTACGATGTGATCGAACATAAGAGCAATAATGTGCGATCCAGTCGTGGATTTTATTTTCTTAGTCTTAGATACGTATTTTTATTCTTATTCTGATGCTTATTTGATGCTAAATACAATTATGAATTTCGTTTGTTCTGTTAAAAGAAATAAATGAAGTTGTCTTTTGGAATGTAGATCTAAAAGTTATATAATACGAGTGCATAATTTATTCTGTATCTACATATTATTTACATTATCCTAATTAAGATGTGTTTGATAATATTGATATTATCTCGTTCAAGTGTAAAATAATTGATTTTCAAATTTCATTTAAATGTTCCTTCGTAAAATAAAGGGTTATCCATTTTGCGGTTTCAAAAGTATAGGGCTGGAATTCGACATCTGTCAAACCAAGTTTATAAACCAATTTTTTTTTCATTTTTTTCTGCTGAAAGTCTGATATTTACGAAAATGGATCGCTTAACTATCGCACAACGCATAAAAAATGTTAAAACCTACTACAAAAATGGTGATTCTGCCACAGCCACATATCGTGCTTTAAGAAGAGATTATGGTTTATATAATCGTCCAACTACGCAAGCAATTGGCCAAAATTGTGAAGAATTTTGAAGAGACTGGATTAGTTACAGATATTGTAAGGATTGTGCATCGTCGTTTCGCTCGTACCACTGAAAATATCGCTGCTGTAAGTGAAAGTGTTGCCGAAGACCCGAATGTGTCGATTCCTCGTCGTTCTCAGGAATTAGGACTGTCATACGGGACATTATGGCGTATTTTGCATTTGGATCTACACCTACATCCATATAAAGTCCAGCTCACAGAACCATTCTAGCTGACCATTCACAACTTCGTAGATACGTCGAATGGGTTCTTGAGCAACAGGCGGTGGACGGCGATTTTTCGAACAAAATTTTCTTCAGCGACGAAGCACATTTCTCACTCGGTGGGTATGTTAATAAACAAAATTGTCGTATTTGGGGTTCTGAGAACCCGCAATTAATTGAAGAGAGGCCATTACATCAACAAAAAGTCACTGTTTGGGGCGCTCTTTAGTCCAGAGGTGTGACTGGACCTTACTTCTTCGAAAACGACAATGGAACGACTGTCACCGTCAGTTCGGAGCGTTATGGTCATATGATAACCGAGCGATATCAACTGGACACCAAGATCATTCGATCTGACACCGCTGCACTTTGTTTTGTGGGGCTACGCGAAAGACTTGTAACTCTTGAGCACTTGAAAACCAACATTCATCAAGTTATGGCTGAGATACCGCCCAATATGTGTCAAAAAGTGGTCGAAAATTACATCAAAAGAATCGATGCTTGAAACAATTCGCGTGGTGGTCATTTAAATGATATAGTGTTTCACACATAATGTCAACGTTCAAACTTTATAATAAAAAAGAAATATCATGAAAAAAAATATATTATATGTGTTTTATTTACACTTACTTTTGAATCCGCAAAATGGATAACCCATTATTTCTAAAGTCGTTTGTATTTAATTTTTTATATATTTTATTTATTTTAATTTTAACTGTATGCATGTTTCACTTAAAAAAAATAATATATATATAAAATTATATATAAAAATTAAAACTTAATTCAAAAAAAAAATAAAATGCACGAGTGCATCGCACGTACATGCTCTTATGTTCGATCACATCATTTGCAAACGATTTCTATTAATTAATTATAAATTAAATTAAAAATATATTTTTAAATATATTTTTCGCTTTTTACTTAATTTTTTATATACACATTTTCTTAAATAATTTTTTTTGTAAAAAAAAATGTGTATGACAATTTTAAATATTTAATAATATAAACTTAAAAACAAAATTTCAAAAGAAATCATCCACCTGTTTTCGAAATATTGAATTTTCAAAAAAGACATATTTTTCATAAATCCAAAAAAATATTTTTCGAACATTTTGGTATGCAGTATTATTTATAATTTAAGGGACCTTCTACGTAAAAGATTTGATTGAAATCCGGCGAGCCGCTTATGAAAAAGTCGAAAATAAAAAAATGGTTGTATGGCAGGTGCCATTAACAACAAAATATTTTTAAAAAATGTTTGACCTAAATGTAGACTTTACCTAAAGTAGTGCACACATTCTTTTTATCAAAGTCGTTAGAGCGATTTTTCGGATAGTTAAGATCGTAGAAAAAGTCAAGTAACCGTTATTTTTGGGGCTAAAACAACGATTCAAAAATCTGCTTGACAAAATCAAGCAATAGTACCGTCCAATTCAGGTTGCATTTAAAAGACCATAGGTCTTACAGTCAGATAGTTAAAAATTATTATAATCACCTAAGACCTTATGTATCAAGTTTGAAAAAAATCGCTTCAGCCCTTTAGGCTGTAGAGCGTTGAACATACAGACAGAGAGACGGGACCCATTTTTTTTGTATTGTCTATCATCGTAATGTCAAGTTTGACTAAAATCTCGAGTTCGATTTTTTCCCAAATGCAAAACTTGCCCTAAAGTACATACCTATATCGCAGGTAAAAATCATCTACAGGTTCTCGAAATATTGAATTAAAAAAAAAATTGCACGACTGGATCGCACGAACTTGTTGTTATGTTCCATCACATGTATGCAAAATGTTTCTATTAAATATCTAAATATATTTTCGAATTTGTTTATTACTTAATTTCTTATATATTTTTTTTATAAAAAAAAAACTTGGTATAATAATTTTAAATTTTTAATAATATAAACTTAAAGACAAAATTTTAAAAAAATCATCTACCTGTTTTCGAAATATTGAATTTTCAAAAAAAAAAAGCATTTTTATTCAAAAATCCAAAATAATACTGTTCGAAAATTTTGGTATGCAGTATTATTTATAATTTGAAGGACCTCCTATATAGAAATTTTGATCAAAATTCCTGTACAGTTTTTTTAGAAAGTTCAAAATTAAAAAAAAATGATTCAGGAACCGTTAATAACAAAATATGAAAAAAAAAATTGACCAAAATGTAGAGTATACTTAAAATAGAGCATACATTGGAAAATGGTAAATGGTTGAAAAAATTGTATCAATAAAATTATATGTAATTTTTGTGACCTTTTATCGTTAAAGATATATGTAACTTTTTGTGGGCTGTAGCCCACAAAAAGTTACATATACCTGAAAAAATTGTATGGCAGGTACCGTTAGCTTTGGACATAAAAAACCCATTAAAAATCTATTTTAGATAATCACCTAAAACGTTAAGTACCAAGTTTGAAGACAGGAAGACAGACATTACATGACGCTTTTTTGGTGTTCTCCATCATCGAAATGTAAAGTTTGATCAAAACCTCGAGTTCGATTTTTTTTTCAAATGAAAATCTTTCCTTATAGTACCAATGTATATCGCAAGTAAAAATATCAAAAATTATTGCAGCGATTTTTTAAAAACATATAATTTTTAGGTATAAGATTTTGAAAACATTTTTAGGAAAAAAAATGAAAACGAAAATTTAAAGTCAATATTAATATAAGAATTCAATTTCAGTTCAAATAAAAATAAAAAAAAATATTGAATTTTTTAAAAATCGAAAAAAATATTATTTTGAAAATTTGAATATGCAATATTATTTATACTTTTGGGAGCATTTGCTTAAGAAATAATATTTTAATTGGTTCACTCAATAGTGAGAAATCGAAATATGAAGTGTTTCTATAAAAAGTACGGTTAATAATAACTTAAGCAGACTGACAGACTGAATGACTGACAGACAGACAGAGATTTTTCTTGCGTGGTAAAAATCAAAAAGATCATGTGAAATGTAATATTCTTGTAATAATTCAAATTATGTTAGAAGGTTATTTTCAATGTACATACATATATTATACTGCTAATTATTCGGAACTAATTACAAACCAAAAACATGTGTTTGGTTACATACATTATGATTAAACAATGCACCTAAACTTGAACTGTACGAACAAATCTTGCCAAACTTGCACCACCATCTTAAAGCTTGGAAAACTGAAAAAAATTATATACTTACGGCAATTTCATCTTCAACGCGGCTGACGTTGAGTAGAGGCTTAACCTTCTGCCATAATTTGTACCATGGCCATGTGCGCAATTGCAAGTATTTGCGTAAGTTTCGTTGCACAACCTTAAGTGCAATACGTTGCTCTTGTAGTTTCTTGAAGCCCTTACGAGCCAAGTAACCACGCGCCCATCCTTGCATCCAGGACATGATCTTGCCAAGACGTTCATCACGGAACTCTTCCATTTGACCCAGGACACCAGCACGGAAGAACACCTATATTTTTGCAATAGTTTCGTGTTCACAATTATTGGAGTGGAGTGTAGTGTACATTATATTATTTGATAGACGTGATGGGAAATTAGTTCATTTTCTTAAACTAAAATCCCATTTCACTTTCTTCTGATGCACCGTTAGTAGATTCAAAAAAAAAACTTTGGAAGATTTACTTAGCGTTATTACATTTATTTGCGTTAAGGAGAACTGGGGTCAACATTTATTTTAGTGCTTCGATAAATGAAAAATGAGTTAAAATGATGATGTTGTGTTTTTTTCGTGTGTATTTTGTAGCACATTTAAATGTATTGTGTTTCAGTGTTTGTGTGTACCTTTGTATTACCCATACGATATTGATCTTCAGGCAAGTCAATATATTTAATGATGACTTCAGTAGCCTTTTTCTCCTTAGGTTCGTTCTTAATTAGCTTTGGACACATGATTTGGTAACTAATGATGATTTAAATATGATTAGTATATGAAATTCAACCAAACTATTTCTTAAATTAAATAATACCTATGTTGAATATTTTTCTCTATACATAGTGGATTTTTTCTGTAAAAAGGTTTCAAACCCTACTATGTGGATTCAAAATAAAATCTTATGTAAATCATGGATATGGTTCTACTTGTTAATGATTTAGACAATGTGGGTTGACAATATTAAATTATTTGATTCAAATTTTCTTTTCAAAGAGGTTCTAATTTGATTCAAAAGTAGATGTATATAAGAGATGATAAATGAGTCCGTTGTTTTTTTTTAAGTATTTTTACGTCAACTCATTGAAGTAATGTTGTAGGCTTACCAAGATCTGTATATATAATGTTTCACCGTTGAAATTTTTGTGTAACTAATTTTGCAGTATTTATGTTTTGTTGCACAGAAAAAATCAATGGTAATTCTTGGATAGCAAAAAGTCAAAAGAACAAAAATCGGAAGACAAAAATTATGTTTTTTTGGCAAACAATTGAATAAAGGTATCATGCCTTAGTGTGTCCAAGACGGTAAAAATCAGCATCGAGTTCAGTTGACTCAAGAATGATCTTAGCGGCTTTTTTAGGATCAGGCTGATCTTTAATTTGTGCAGGGCAAAGGATTTGGTATCTGTAAAATGAGAAAATAGGAGAGAAATACAAAAAAATGAACACAAATTAAAACAAAATAAAAATCATGATGCCATGTGCTCGGAATGAACTATATATAGTGCTAGGAAAAAAAATAGTTTTTTTCAGAAATAAATTCTGGATAAAGAAAATCAAATAAATATTTCGGAAAATACGTATATTTATTATTTTATGAGAACAAAAAGGATTATTCACAATCAATAGCGAAAAAGTATTGGAAAATTGCAAATTTTATTACTATTCTATTGAAAACGATTAACGTATTAATTTTATAGTTTTATTATCCGAAAGTCAGTAAAAGATTTGTTTGTACACGACAAGCCGTTTGCCAAGTTTTTGTACTTTACAATGGTGAGTAAAAATGTGATTTGTTTCAAATTAAAACAAAAATAAAAGTTTGACCAAAATAGAAATGTATTGTAAACGTTTTAAGTTCAAAGAACTTTCAGTTTTCTAACGGTATCTCATGCGAAGAATTCATACTGAAAGTGAGAATTGTATATTATAAATGAATGTTCATTGCAAAATATAAATTTTTTTCGGTATTACCACCCCTAAATAAAGAAAAGATTTTATCCCTGATGCTGTTTAAATTGTCTAAGGTACTAAACCATCATTGAACTAAATTATGATTTTCAAACTAAAATTAACTACAATGTTTGTAACATGTATGATATTGAAAAAAGCGATATACGACAAAAACTACTAAGAAATGGATTGCAGATCTAAATACAAGAGGATATAACACTTAAAGGTATATAAAAGGTTTATACTACTATAAGGGGACTATACATGTATACTCTCAATCACGTGGGTCACTTAAAATCTTCAACAATATTGCCAAACTTTACTACAGATGGAATTGGATTTAAAAAAATCAACAAATAAATATTTTTAGTAAGTTCAATTATCGCCTGCCTTAGTGTGACCAATACGGTACATATCAGCATCCAATCCGACACTTTCCAAACATTTGGCGGCAGCGTTCTTGGGTTGTTTTTCGGCCACCATAAGCGCTGGTGCCAAAATCATGTAGCTATATGAAAAGTAAAATTTAATAAACAAGAAATCTAAAATATCCTAAGCCCTGAAGAACTAAAGTGAATTTTCTGTTTTGTTTTTTGTTCATAATACCAAATTAAACTTACCGCATTTTGAAGTCAGGGTAGTTCATCCTGTTGGGGAAACCTTTGCGACAAATACGAATACCTTCAAGTACACCGTTACATGTTAGTTGATGCATTACCAAGTGAGCATCCACAACTCCGGGCTGTTTCATTTCATTAGGAATAATACAACGCACAAAGTGAGGTTGTGTTGAGCGCAATGTTGTCATCAAGCTGTTCAATTGTTCTTTGTAGGCCGAAGAGACAGTAGCAAAACCACCACCCTTCTTACCACGACCTCCCTTGGCTTGTTCACCGCCACCAGATTGACCTGGGTGATCAGCGAAGATTTCAATCAACAATTTGTTGCCAGACTTTTTGAACTGATCAACAACTGTGTCGTTCAATGGATCCTTGTTCTTTTCCAACCATCCGGTGATATTGTAGGATACAACACCAGCATAATGACCAATAGCAAAGTGAGCAGCTTGTTGGCCGGGCTTTGGTGGTTTTGGTTTCTGGAATGGTGCTGACTTACCCAAATGGGTGTTGGTCAACTTTTCAGCGAATGTTTGATCGGTTGCCTTAGGGAACATAGATTCTTCTTCAAGGATGGACAAGATACCCATAGGCTATTTTTTTGTTAATGAAAATATAAAAAAAAATTATTTATTAATAAAACTGGCGATGTTTATTTTAAGAATATTGAAACCAAGACTTATTAGTAATTATCAAGCAAAATATACATTTTCTTACCTTCGTATTTTAAGGTCTTAAATAATATAGCACTTTTTAGCAGATGTCTTTGTTTTATGGTTGGGCAAGCTTTTTGTTACACATAAAGCAAATTAGTATTTTTTCCAGATTTTTTTTTGTAATGTACAGAATTTTAATATGTTAGAATTATGTAATTGGCAAGGACAGAAACCCACTTTGATAGGTTATAAACATTCTGAGTTAAATCATTAAATCAATCACATTCCAAAATCAATGTGATGGTGGAAGAATTGTCGATGTTTTTCGTTAGTAAATTTTGATGACCTATTGTTCGAATCCATTGTACTGTATTGGAATGAATGAATTTTAAATAAATATAAAATTTAACGAAAACTGGTTAAATAACCATTTTCTATAAGGACGGTCAGAAGGAAATATAGTAAAGTACTATGTAATCTTTGCTTTTAAGAAGAAACAAATATAGATAAAAAAAATATGTAATAAGAAATATATTAATGATTCGGATTAGGAGGACATTACTAAATTGAATAGGATAATTTTGGAGTGTTTTCGTGTATAGAATGACTGACTATACAAAATCACACATAAAATGATCACAAACAAAAATAAAATTTTGAAAAAAATCCGCTTAGGCATATCGTATATAGCTAACATGTTTGTAGATTATATAACCTCAATGTTTTTCAAAACATTTTTGTTAAGGATTTTTAGCATTAGTAAGTTTTTCTTCGGGGCGCCTTATATTTGCAGTTTTCTATTTTTATATACCTTCTCAATCAAATCAATACAGGCGAGAAGATCCATGCCGAAATCAATGAAGGCCCAGTCGATACCTTCCCTCTTGTATTCTTCTTGTTCCAAAACGAACATGTGATGATTGAAGAATTGTTGCAATTTTTCATTGGTAAAGTTAATACACAATTGTTCGAAGCCGTTGTACTAAACATAAATTAGATTTTGGTTTGTGCTTTTTTTTAATTCAATTTCAAATTATTAAATATACATTTTTTTACAAACATTGCAAAAGTGCTAATTAAAATAATGTGTCTCTTTTTGAATAGTGAACATATTCTATAAAAAAATGTAAACATGCAAAACTGTGACGGTGCTACGCATACATATTAACTTATCTTACATTTTCTGCCAGAAATTCCAACTTTCTTCTTCACGACTACTTTTTGAGGAAAGTAAATTTAAGTGACACAAATTTCAATATTATTGACAAAAAAATTGGTCTAAATTGTGAAACCAATATGCACCTTTTCAATGAGATCAATACAGGCCAGTAAATCCATACCAAAGTCGATAAACGCCCAGTTGATACCTTCTCTCTTATATTCTTCTTGTTCCAAGACAAACATGTGATGGTTGAAAAATTGTTGTAATTTTTCATTGGTAAAATTGATACACAATTGCTCGAAACCGTTGTACTATTAATATTAGTATTTTGGTATGAAAATAAAGTGTTTAAATAAAGTTATGTCAATTTTGCGAGCATTTATTTTTTTGATGTATTGGTTTGTAAAGTGCATTGAAGCTAGAAAAGCTTTAAATATCGGTTCTAGTTGCAATTGTGAATGAATATACAATATAACTTCCGAAAAAAAATTGTTTAATTGCAATAAATTTAAAACTGGTAATGATGAAATAAAAATCTTCGGAGACCAATTAAAAAAAATAAAGATACTTGTGTAAGGCATTTATGATCCATGGTTGAATATAAATAGTTTCTGATTAGGAGAACTTGGGATATTTTTTAACCAAACATTAAATATGAATACCACAATGCAAAAGGATCTTTGATAATATGTAAATTTCGTATGCTGTCCTTTTCTTTTAGTATATTAAATAAAAAAAACAATAAAATAGACAGTAATTTTTTTTTAGCACTTTTCATCTATAGATTTTGTGTATATCTATCTGTTGATATGAAATATAAATTTATAAATAAATTTTCTTGTCAGGCAAAAAAGGAAGACAACTTTTCACCAATCACTAAGAGATACAATAAATATCAAAAATTTTCTTGCTTAAGAATAAATTTTGTATCTTCTAACATCTCAAGCGTTTCGTTGTTAGGTGTCTTCTTTTTCAGTTATTATATAATACTTACGTCGAAAATTTCGAAACCAGCAATATCCAGTACACCAATGAAGTGCTGGCGTTTTTGCTTTGTGTCCAAAGTTTCGTTACACTTCTTGACCAACCATTTGAACAGCCGATCGAAAACACCCTTACACAAAGCACCAATAGAGTTGGTTACTTGTTGGACGTTACGTCCTTGGGTGACGAACTCGTTACCAACCTTAATACGTGGCTTCAACAAGTTCTTGTACAAATCGGTTACATCACAACCCAAAAGCTTAGCAACACGTTCACCTTCTTCCTGGCCATCTTGTTCAGCCTGTTCTTCGCGACCCCTTTGCTTGAATTTCATACCACCCATGTGCATAACAGCAGCGGTAATTTTGTAGACATCTTCTTTTTCTTGTTTGGTGAATCCCAAGATATCGAAGGCTTGCTATATTTTTTTATTTTGGAAAAAATAAAAATTAGTTTGGGAAATTCAGATTATTTGAATTATAGATTTACTAAGCGGAAACGAGACTTATCATGCAGATCACAAACAAAAGCCTTTTTAAACTACGAAAAGAAATATTTTACATAACACAAGTAAAAACAAAATAAACAAAATGTAACTATTATCATAAAGCAAGCAAGTTTTTAACACTACCTGTAAAAACATATTTTTCCGTTTTGTTGGATTTTGTTTTCATGTTTTTAAAGCATATATAAAAATTATTTCGTATATTATAAGAAAGGTTTTCTAATTTCACACAATTTTAAAATAATAAATAAAAGAAAAATTCGTTTTTTAAATTTGGCTTATTCCGGAATTTAGAAAATCAGAAGATAAAATAAAGTGCATTCATATAATTCTAAAATAACAATCACAAGATATAGTACATTCCATATTTTCGTCGAACTTAACATTTAAGGGATTGTTTTATCTGACTATTTTTTATATAGCAGTTGACCAGGTTGGCCTCTCAAAATATGGGAAGGGGTGATAACAGTGCATTTCCATAATTATGTATGTATTTAAACATAATCTTGAATATTGATTGCTTGGAAATCTCCTCTGTTGTTTTTTGCTATAAATATCTTCATCAAAATGCATGTAACACGAAATAAAAACAATAATAAAAATTCAACATAACATAATAGGGGTAAAAAAGTGCGAAGTGGATAAAAAGAAATTTCTAATTTCCATTTTGTTTCGTGGTGTATAACACAGAACAAATATAAAAAAGACACAAGAAAAACTGTGCACTTTTAAACAGGCACATCGGAGTGATAAACTTACATCTGTCAAAGAGAATTCCTCACCGTCATCCATGTTTGGTACAGTGATTTTACCTTGTGATACGTTAACGTAATCGTAAATATTGTCTGACAGGAAGCACATGGCTGTATAAAATATTGCAATTTAGGTTTAAAATAAGTTTGGTAGAAATTTATACTTAAAAAAAATGTATACATATTTTATAGTAGGTACTCTGATTTCGGTGTTTTGTAGATTATTTTTGAATTTGTCGTGTATGGTTTTATTTAATCTTCGTTCGGTTCTTGTTATTTTAATTGTTTGATGTCTTATAATAATAACTCAAAACAAAAAAAATCATGATCAGAAGTTGGTGTCACTTTAAGAAAACTGTCAATAATAATGACTTAAATATATGAATTTGAGAAATTTTTTTTCCTAAGATTGTATATATTTTTACATCTTATAATCAATCGTAAATTTTTTTTTTGGTAAAGATTTGACGTTTAACTTTAAAAAAAATTATAACTTAATCCTTGGAAATATATAGATTGAGGACTGTAAAATTGATCACATTTCCCAGAAGTAATATTTGTTAGTTTTCGAATGAATCGGTAATACAGAGGTAATTTGATTTGCACGTTGCAGTAGTTTAGAGCTTATTTAAAAAGCTCAAGAGTCTAGCACTGAACATAGCCTCAACCAACAAGCCTAAATCAATAGCCATATTAAAGAAAACTTATCTCTTCGAATGCTCAAAAGTCAAGACTTCTAAAAATATAGTACAGTAGAACCTCGGTAATTCGAACTATTAGAACTGATCTTAATTCTAACCACGGAGGTGTCGGAATTACTGGATACTTTTTTTGGGTATTCAATAAGTTGAATAAGAAAGCAGTGTTAAGTGGTTTTAAGTATAACAAAATAATTTTGTTTAGTCCAACATCAAAATATTTATTGGAAGTTCAATAAAATATAAAATAAGTTTCAAAATTGTTGAAAGAAATTTGACATTTTTGTTTGCTTCATTTTGTTTAACAATTTTCTTTATAATTTCATTTTTTAATATGTTGAGTCGTTCGATATGAATTGTTGGAAATTCTTATTTCAGTAATTCATTAACATTTCGAAGATCGTCGCCGCTACTGACAGTTTTTTGGGGTTCAGGAATTTCTTCTATTTCGCTATCAGAATCAGTTAGGACATTTTCATTGCCAGTCTCGTATTTCTTCATTGGCAATAAATTCATTTCCTGGCGTGATTTTGCCAATGCATATTCATCAACATCCTGTTCACGAAGCTGTCGCCTAAAAGTTGAAAGATGTATAACATCCTCCTCTTCCCATTCAGACAGTCGTGATATTATGTTTGTTAAAAATTTTTCAATACTGCTCGATGCGATTTGATCCCAGGCAGAATAAAGTAAGTGAATAGCATCTCTTAGGGTGAAAGACTTGATATATTTTGCAATGTTGGTTTCTTCTGAAGCAATTATAGCTTCAAGTAGAGACTTTTTGTAAGATATTTTGAGCAAATTAATCACATTTTGGTCCATCGGCTGAATAAGTGCTGTTACATTTGGGGGGAAATACATGCAGACAAAAGCACCATCCGTACTTTGCAAGTCTTTTAAATGGCATGATGCATTGTCCAGTAACAACAGTGCTTTCTGGGGATAGTTATGTTCTGGCAAATATTTGTTCACCTAAATTTTGTTTGACATGCTGTTTGCATATTAATAAAATTACCAAAAGTCTAACTTACCTCAGGCACAAAAATCTGATGAAACCAATTGTCGAATATCTCTTATGTCACCCATGCGTTCTTAGTCGCCTTGTATATAAGAGGATCATTAAAATTTTCTTGGGTTTGCTGGATTCCCAATGACTAGTGGTCGAATTGTGTGCTTTCCTGATCCATTGCAGCAAAATAAAAAGGTTACCATTTCCTTGCTTACATTTCTTCCAGTATCATTTTTTTTTTCAGATGAACACACTAGGGTCATATTAAGAAGTAGGCGCCAGTACAAGCCAGTTTCATCTGCATTGAAGATCTGGTCTTTCGTTAAATCCAATCTTTAATTTTTCTGTGGAATTTCAGGATAAAAGGATCGACTTGATTAAAAGCACTGGATAGTTTTTCCCCTGTTATTTTTAAAATCCTCACTCCGTGTCGTTACTTAAATTTTTGGATCCATCCTCTACTGGCATTGAAATGTTCACATTCTTTGTAAATTCCGTTCAGTTGTATAGCCTTTTGTTTTAAAATCGCAGACGATATCGGTGCATGTATCTCACGTTGCCTACATAACTACTTGAACAAGGCTTTTTCCACTTTTGGTATTTCTGGCATTTTTATAGTCTGCGTCTTCCAGTTCCCGATTCAGTTTGAACAGAATATGCTAAAATATTTTTCGAATTTTCTTTTATGTGCGAAACGGTTGAATTTCCAACTCCAAACTGATATGCTACATAGGTGGCACTCTTTCGTTTTTGCAATTCGCCCAAAATTTCGCATTTCTGCTTAAGACTAAAAAACTTGTACTGCTTTTTTGAGCGTATTATGTAAGCGAAAAATATACTGCTTTTAAAGTTACTTAAAACGGGAATTTATTAAAATAACAAACCACATAGCCAGTTGACACAAAAATCACAACTTTACACAAATATTCAATGTAGTTGGATCTAAAAAAAATAAATACACAGCCAAAACGTTTTTTCCTTTATATTTCTAGGAAAAAACTTTAAACATCAACTGTGAGAGATACAAAATAAAAAAAATGCAAGCCTTTCTAAGAAAAATAAACTCATAGCCTACAGAACTGGAATCCACACGTATTTTTCGTAGAGGTATTTGCCCTTAAAATTTTTCTAGGAAAATACTTTTGACCAAAAGCACTCAGCAGAAAAACAAGGGACAAATTCGAATTACTGAGTACTATTTTAGCACGCGTTCGAATTACAAAAAACTTAATGTAAAAAATAGGTGTTCGAATCAGTGGACCGTTCGAATTACCGAGAGTTGGAATTATCGAGGTCTTACTGTATATATGTGTGTATAAAAATATATAGTATAAAATCATTTCAGTATTTATAAATATATACAGTTATTATAAAAAAAAAAAACTAAAAAATGTAAGCCAGGAGCCGTCTTTGGTATAATTTAAATTTGTAATTATTTTACCAAAATTCTAAGAAGCAAATTGAGAAAACAAAGATTATTCTTCGTGTTTAAAAGATATCCCAGTGTCATTTTAATATAGTCAATTCCTTTTATATTAACTATACAAAATATTTGGAGGGCTGCTCCTAGCTATTTATTTTCGCTGAAAAAAAGTTATCGAAAAACAAGCCTTTCAAAACAAATGATATTATTTACAAATGCTTTTTTATCTTTACATATTGCCCAATGCAAAAGAAGTGTTCTTTCTTTTTTACAATAGATAAATTCCGGAATATCAGAAAAGACATACATAAGTGGGTATAAATAATATCACCTATGTACAAAAAATATTTGAAAAGAACATTAGATATACAAAGAAATCTCAGGATTTATGATGGAATAGAAAGTAGGAATGAAATAGTAAAAAATAAACAGATTTGTTTTTGCTTATTTAATTCTTACACCGACTTACATCAGTTAATTCAAATTCTTCACCATCGTTGACACCGGGAATCCTTGTTTTACCCTGGCATATTCCAGGATAATCGCCAACTCGTGGCGTTAAAAATGTCATTTCTAATAAATTATTTAACAATAATAATTGTATGTTTATTGGTATTATTTTGCTGTTTAAAAAATATTTGTTTCCTCAATTTTAATATTATTTAAGAAATACGATAGCTCTTAATTACCATCCTAAATTGTTCTGTTTTTTAATGTATCTATTTCTTTGTTAGAAAAATATTTTGATGTTGCTGTGACAAGCGTAATTTTAAGCGAATGCATTATAGTATGTTTTTTTAAAACAAATATTAGGGTAAATATTAATGTTAATATAAATAAATCAAACATTGTGTTTGTACAGTTCGTTGCAAATTCGTAAGGAAGATTAAAAAGTAGAATCAATTAAATAAAACAATGATTAAGTTTCAGGCAAAAAAAATAATTAAATACCTACTTTTAAACAAAAATATTTTTCGGTTTAAATTAAAAAAAAAAAAAACTTTTGAAACTTCCTTACATTAAGTTGACAGTTTTAAATTTTGATTATAATTGGTGCAAAAACGATTTATTTTAATGTTTTTTTTAGAAAGGCACATTTATGAAAATAATAAAAAATACATTTATGTTTAGCCGATTCTTACGTCGGTTATAAGAGCTTCTTCACTGTCATCGATACTTTGAACAGAAACTTTTCCTTGGGATACTATGCGATAATCGTAGATGTTTTTGGATAGCAAACAAATGTCTACGTTTGTTAAAAACATGGTATTGTGTGCGGAAATTTGTATTTCAAAGGCCAAAACCAAAAAAAGAATAAAAACATAGTTTTACTTTGTTAAAAAATATATTTTAAATACTGCATTAAAGGGTTGTCAATGAGCAAACGTTTATAAAATATAACATCGAAAAGAACATTTAAAATTCTGAAAACGTGTGCAGAATAAATTCTTTAGAAGAATAATATAATCCTTGAAACTGTCAAGTCAGTATATTACTCATTTTGAAGTTTACTTCACGAATGGTATTGAAAATTTAATTAAAGGAGGGCCATATTGATATTAATTTTTAAATCAATATTGTATTGGGCGATGTCACATTCCCATCGTTGAATATTTTAGATCACTTAACATTAGGTGAAAATATTTGCAGTTATATTTTGTAAATTAGCATTTCAAAGTCTATAATTAAATTTTCTTTCTGAAATTTAAAAAAAAAAAGAAAACGGATTATATAAAGGTGGTATATTATGTTTATGATGTTGGTATATCATACATGATACGTTAAACTGTTGTCAATTTCAGTGGAACTGCGGAACCCAAGAACAACTACATACATGTTGTTTTTGTTAGTATTATTATATCACAAAATGTTTTTTTTTTGTAAATATGTTTGTATAATGTAATCCCTCTGTCAACTTCAGGAATTTATGTACTATACTTTTACTTAATAAGCTTTAGGGTATGTACCCTTAATCCGTTTAATGGATTTTTTGTAGCAATCCACTCAAAAATTATTTATCTATACAAAACAACTCAACACCAAATGTTAAACTTAAGTTTATAAATAGTATATTGTGTTTCCTAATTGCTGTTATAAAAGATCTACGGCTTTAAAAAAAATCATTGCTCAAGAAAGATTTGGAATAACAAAAATAATTTAGAAATTACATCGGTAAGTTGGAATTCTTCACCATCATCGATACTGGCGACTGAGATTTTTCCTTGAGATACGACATGATAATCGTAAATGTTATTTGACAGGAGACAAGCGTCTAAAGAATTGAGTGTATAATAATAAAATGCCAAATTAATTATGAGAAAAATAGATTAATAATTTTCCTGTATCGATTTACAAAAAAAGGCATTTATCCTTCATAACAAAAAATTGTAGATACTACTAAAACTGATTAATATAAGAGCACGAATAAATATAATGTGTAATTCTAATATATGAAATGAGTTTCATACCTTTTACTCCAGAAACGGAACCAGACATGATCTGGTAGAAAATGTGATATGAACGCTCCAACGATTGTTGGGAGATGACACGAGCCTTTTCCAAAAGATCTTTAAATAAAAAGAAACAAAATAATAAGTTTAATTTTTCCATTACAATAATTAAAAAAGAACAAGAAACTCGAAAGAATGAAATAGTTTTATTTACATTCGGAAATTACTGATCCTTAACCGAAGGGCT
The DNA here is from genome assembly GCA_910595825.1 of Philhelius pedissequus. Lineage (NCBI taxonomy): Eukaryota > Metazoa > Arthropoda > Insecta > Diptera > Syrphidae > Philhelius > Philhelius pedissequus. Next base: position 242,198,903 of record OU343160.1, on the reverse strand, counting down.
CCACATGCAATATTTAAGGCAATATTGCCGTTGCCTTGAATATTGGCAATGGAGGCGCTTTGACAATGGCAATGGCAATATTGCTGTATCGATAAAATGCAATAATTGCTTTCCATCTCTGAGGCAATATATTGAAGCATTTTAAAATGACTTCCCTTCAATAAGAGTGCCGTGGGTGAAACAATTTACTGACTGAACAAAAACGGAAAAAAATAATTAAATGTGCCTAAAAGTACAAAAAACAATATAAAATAAAAATGAGTGAGCTTAAATTAACCAGAATAGAAACAATAAGGCTTATTGAAATTTAAATTGCCAGCAATGAAATGCACACCAAATATTTTTATTGCCATTGCCATTGCCTGAAATATTGTTATTATTATTGCAACAGTGTAAACCTGTCTTATAAAAAATTCATTTATTTATAAATATTAATTGAAACACCAGATCACCAACTTCTATTAATTATTAAAAGTATTGTTTTACTTACAAGTTTCGATATCAGCACCAGCAAGTTTACCAGTTGGTCCAAAATGAATTCGGATGAACTTACCCTATTGAATGTAGAACAACATTATTGAAAATATATTACGATGAGGAACAGTTATGGATAACTTACGAAACGAGAAGAGTTATCGTTACGGACGGTCTTAGCGTTACCAAAGGCTTCAAGCACAGGGTTAGTTTGGACAACTTGATCTTCAAGGGAACCCTTGTTCTTTTGTGACTCATCCTTTTTCGAGGCACCAACAGTGGCGAAATAGGCAATTACCTTCTTCGTATTTTCAGTCTTACCGGCACCAGACTCTCCAGTAATCAACATAGATTGATTAACGTGATCGGTTAACATGGCAACGTAGGCACCATCAGAAATGGCGAAAATATGTGGTGGGACTTCATTACGACGCTTACCACGGTACATCTTCGCACAACGGTTGGTGTATACGGGATAACGCTTATAAGGATTGATGGCAACACAGAAAAGACCTGAATATGTCTGTATTTTTTTACAAGCAAGGAGAAAATTGATATAATTAGAAATTGTCGGTACAAGAACAAAAATCATTTGAAGGTAAAAACGATCACCAGGATATGTTCAAATATCTTTCCAGTATGGTGATTTAAAGCATGAAAGCTGTCTTTTCATTGTAACTTAATTTAATTATTTAATACAGCTTTCATACTTTCTACGGTTTTGTAGGAAAAGAAAAGCAAAAGATCCATTATATTTGGAAAATGTTTTGTGGCTCATGTGAATCCATTTGGTCGGTATTTTTTACCGATTTATTTAGGTTCCAGTCGCTTCTACCATTTAAGAAATTTATCTGCATGAACAAAAAGCCGATTAAAGCACTTGTTTTAAAATTGTTATTTAATTTTGTTTGTTCACACAATAAAGCTGCAGTTTATAACTTTACATACAAATATGTTAGCGGATTTTGAGGAGGTTATATTTATACATAAATGGAAAGGTATATATTTCTATTAGCTTGCAGGCCTTTAGTGTAAATTTCTAAATTGTTTATTCTCAGTGAGTTTAAAAAATGTTGCGTTACAAACATAGAAAGCATACTTACGTAAATCAACTTATGGTAGTATCTCTGCCTCAAGTTATGCAAAACAGAGGCATCGTTAAGGTATGTCAAATTTGACATATCTTCGGCTTTTTCGTATTTTGGTGGATTCACTTGTTGGAGCAGATCTTTCTTTAAATCTCTTGTCTTTTTTTTCATAGAATATAAATAAAAAAAGAAAATTAGTGTCTTTGAAACTTACATAAATTAATTTAGCATAATATCGTTGTCGTAAATTGTGTAACACACATGCTTCGTTTAAAATGCTTAAGTCTGCCATATCTTCGACTTTTTCGAATTTTGGTGGGTTTGTTTTTTGCACTTTTGCAGCTTTGAATTCTCTAATCTGTGATTGTGATTTTTATTTTTTTAATTTGTGAAAATGTTTCGTACAAAATCAAGTATTATATTTGATGAATATTTGTTTTTTTTTTTTTGAAATAAGTTGCAAATAGCGCAACAAATCAACTTTACCTCTCCACCGGGCAAACCAACGCTGACAATATCACCCTTGGTAGCCTTGATTTCTCCCAAGAGATAACCCTCTTTCTCATCGGGAATCCAGCAATTCTTCTTCGAGTCATATGGTTTCGATTGATCGATACGTCTTTGTTCCAATGAAACAAACAGGTATGGGGTGGGATCATCATCCTCCTGGCTGGCTTGTGGTTTTGGCATTTTTCTTTAAGTTTTTTTTTTTAAGTTTTACTTCAAGAAAATAATCAAAAGCACTTGAGAGAGCTTGGGGCTAGACTTTGCTATTCTGATATGGTATTAAGTCAAATATTTTTGTTCTCAGCCCAAATGCTTCCCTGAAAATGAGGAAAAAAAAGATGTCAATTAATGTTTTCGGTAAACGGATTTTTAATGGTAAAATTAAATTTCTGATAGGGACTTTCCTAATTTTATCCTCAAAACTAAAAGTATTTTGGATCGATTAGACTAGTTATATTCGTTAGAAAAAAAAGCTATCGTTTATCATTTACAGTTGAAATTCCCAGCAGAATCTTATCTGAAAATCCAAACAAAGAAAGACCACAAATTTTATTTTCCATTAATATAAACTCATTTTGACGAATTCGAAATCTACATATTTGAGAAACCAACTTTTTTTAATCTTGATATATATTTTAATTGTGCGCTGAAAAATAAATTCAAAAAATTAAATCCAATTAATTTCCAAATAAGTGTTTCAAAAGTTTCTGTTGTAATTCGATACCATCTTTTCCCATAATGTACAATTTTAGAATATTTCAACACACATAAAATGTCTCTTGCAAGTATGAGGGTATACGATTGCGTAGTACACTCTTCAGTATATTCTTTTTTTTTATCCTATTAAAATTATTTTAAATGCAAAGTTTCTATTTGATAAATATGGGGTAATGTATATAATCGTACATACATGCTCAGGTATGTATATTAGAAAATTATTACGTAAGTTACGCGAAAATTCTAGATAACCAACAATAGTATTAAGCGATTTTCTTTATACAAGAAACTGAATTTAAAATCGTCAAATGAAAACAAAATATAGGTATTAAATATGTATCATATAAGCCATTTTAAATTTAAGTAGTTACTCATGTCTTCTTTTAATAAAATTTATTGATCCCAAAATTAGTCAGCCGATCGAAAGTAAAAGGGAATAATACAAGTAAAAAATGTTTTTTTTTTGTAATTTAAATCAAACGATTTAATTTACATAAATTAAAGGAAATTAATGAATTGAATAATAAAAAATCAATCACTTTATTTTGTAACAGAAAATAAATAGGTTCATCAATATATATTTGAGTTTTAAATTTTATAAATGTGTTATATTTAATATGTAATGCACTAACTAACGACGCGATACATAAGCTTACTTCGAATTTAGAAACACTTTCAACTTTCAAAAATATAATTCGTATCGTTCTAAAGAATATGTTACCAATGTCCTTATTTAAAAAACAAATCAAAACCAACAATTCTAAAATCCGACGACGGAGCAAAAAAAAATATATAAATTCTAAATCGTAGGTACTTTATTTAAAAACGAGGAAAGTTGATCTTTGACGACCGAGTTGCGATATCGCAATTAATTTCAATCGAAGCTTTTTTCACAGCAAACAAAAAAATTTTTTCTCATCAACAGAAACGCGTTTATTTTTAAAAATACTTTTACCAAAAGGAAAAAAAAGTCGAGAAAAAAACAAAGATATATAACTACAAGAATGTTTCCTCTTTCTATTTTGATCGCGATCGATAAACAGGTATACGTACGTAACGTAATTCTATATGCATTTGTGATCTGATAAGATATCTTTTCCCTGCACCGATTATGTTGAACCATTCGTTTATAGATACTTTTTTTATATACAAAATAAATCAACATGTATCAAAAATAATTATTATCAGTATGTCTAATCCGTTCCATTTATGGAAAACGCGAGGTACTTATTTGATCATCCCAATTTCGATTTTTTTTATATATACTTGTACAGGAAAAATGAGAAAGCATCTATTTGCGTAATACTCGGTGTGTTTTTAAAGTAATACACTTATTTTTTTTTTTGTAAACAAATCTCAAATTTAGATCACTGTCTTAGATTACAGTGTACTTCACTTTAAAAGTTTTTAGTGGAATTTTGATTTATTAAATCCACTTGTTGGCTTAAAAGAAAATGAGGGTTGTCGATTACACAATATTATTACTTCATCACAGATGTTTATTTTATTTAACACTTTTAGATGATTTTGAAGCCGCCTTTAGTGACTGTTCAAACATTTAACCTGGACTAGAAAATATTCACTTTTTCACTTGTTTTGATATTAATTGTAATAGTAGTTTTAGTCTTGAGCATTTGTTATTCCTTTTAATTGTGTTGTTTGTATAAGTTATCCAAAATGCAATTACAGGAGAACAGCAATTTCTTAAAATACTTATTTGACAAATTATTTTGGTAAGAGTAGCGTCAAGGATACAGAAAAAAGATATTACAATTTTTTTTTTAAATTTAGGTTACCAGCAATAAAAGTCAGAGACAACTAAATTAATGAGAACAAAAACAATAATCCTAGACCAAATGTTGCACTTACGCGTTCGAAAGCCGTTCTGAGCAATATAGCCGGCAATGTTCCTTTTTATATGAAGCAATTTGATACCACTTTCAGTTGTACGAAATTGGCATCGACAGACACCCGTTCCCGGGTTGGCTCCTTTTTTAGTACACACAATGAAATTTTTTGAAAATTCGTTGTAGAAGTGTACACTAATACTTTTAAGCTATGCAATGAATACAAAAAACATCTTTTCCACTGCACAACATACTCTCTCCACACACAGTCATAACAACATTTTCCAAACATCGATCTTGTGAGGTTCCTCTTTGAACGTGTGGGCCTATTCCAATTTGAAAAGTTCGGAAATTATTCGTATTTTACCGAGTTTAAAAAAAAAACACATATTAAAGTAAAACGTAAGACAATTTATTTTTGATTGAAGTATGTATTGTATCAGCATTCACATGTGTATGTTACTATTTGTTTGAAATAAGTTTTGCGAGAGATGGGGGACTAGCCAAGTCACCCCTTAAATCAATGATATAAAATCTCCTAATGGCAAGGTGGATGATTATTTCATGGTTTGTCATTTTGGCAACACTGAACGGATATCATCTCTCTCTCTTTTCTTTTTGAAATTCGAGGTTACAACGGTTGCTGTCGTCGGCTGTTATAATCATCTTGAAATATCATCGTCTTGTAGTGGTCAATCGAACTGCTGTCTTATTGTGTATTGTTTGTATGTTTAGCAAAAAATAATGTAATATAAAAAATAGTTTTAAGTAAATGTTTGTAGGTATAATTTATTTTTTTTTCTCCAAATTTTGAAGAAAGGTGTATTAAAGAAAAGAATAGAAGAATGCTCAGCTAAAAAATCTTTTTAAATAAAATATGCACATATATCAAGAAAACTATTTTATCAGTTTAATTTCGTAAAATAGTTTTTTGAAATAATTGTTTATAAAACATACAGAGAATTAATTTGACTTCCGATGTTTTTTATTTCACCATCGGTAGTTTTCACTTTAAAAATACCCAACCTGTGTAATTTTTTTGCTTATGGCTACTGTCGGATGGAGAACAAAAAAATCTATATTTAGAATGAATTAGTATATATAGTATATAATTAATAGATATTCTATTTCAAATAGTTTTATTATCTACTAAATTGTTTTCTCAACATCGAATGTTTCAATTTTTTGTTGCACTGGTAATATTTTAGGTAAAAGCAATTCAATTTTGTCGACCTTCTGTATACACACATCTGGGGAACTCATTCAAGAACTAATACAAATGCGATAATAAAAAGCTTACCCATTGAGTTATTTTAATTTTTTATTGGCATAATTCCAAACTAAAGTTATTTAACAAACATTTTTAAAATGTAAGTATATAATGAAGAGCGTACATTATAATGTACATTTTTATCTACATTCTATAACTCATAAATTAATGTGGAAATGACATCTTAATAAATTATCAACTGATATATCTGATATATCAGTTCTAAATAATGGCATCTACAAGTATATTGTTTGTTCATAAAGATAATAAGAAAAAGCTAATTTACATATATATTTAGTAGATTAATTCAACAATAGCAAATAAAAACTTAATATTCTACTTACCATTCATCTGTGTTTAAGATATATTTTTGAATAATACTTCAACAGTAGCAATATCAATAGTAAATTACCAGTCCTTTATTTTTCTGAGGAAAGAGTGAAAATTATTATAAAGAAGTTTCCATTACGGGCGGGTCGATTTTAAAATTGAATAAAACAAGTTCTATATGAGATATCAATAAGGTTTTATCATTATTTGAGAGCCCCATCAAAAACATTATGTGTGAAATACAACATAGTTCAAACGGCCGTCGCGACTTTGCTAGGTGGCGCGCATTCGAAAAGTCCAGTTTTCAATGACTTTGGCGCATAACTCAGGCTGAATTTGACCGATGGCATCGATTATGTTGACTTTGAAGCCCGCAGTGGTTTGCGGCTTATTCGCATAGACCTGCGACTTAAGAAAGCCCCACAAGAAAAAGTCTAAAGGGTTCAAATCACACTATCTTAGTATACAATTCACATCACACACTCGTGCAGAATATCGATTGTTTCTTGAGCTGTGGGGCACGTAGCGCCATCCTGTTGAAACTATATGGTTTGGTGTCTATATCATCCAATGCAGGCAACAAGAAGTTGGTGATCAAGAACCTATAGCGATCGCCGTTGACGGTGATGGCCTGGCCAGCATCATTTTGGAAGAAGTAAAGCACGCACCGATGGCACAAAATCCACACCAAACAGTAACTTTATTTAGATGCATTGGCACCTCGTGAATCTCTTGTAGATTGGGCTTCATCGCTAATCGTTGCTACTAGAAAACACCCATTTTGATAATAAGGTTTTATCATTTGCACGTGTTGCTCGACGCTGTAACTTGCTATGATGATTTGTCCTAAGTGACTGATTAAAAGACGATATTTTGACACAAAGTAAAAGAAACAATATGGCCGAAATAATTAGACCGGCACGAGTTGTCGAAATCAAAACGTCCCTTTTGGAAAACCCTTTACATTATGTTCAAATGATATATAGAATTTTATTAAAAATTTAAGGGGTATAGTAGATGCAAATGAGAGAAACTAAAATCTATAAATATATATACCTGAACCTCCAATCGTGTTCTTAACGCCGTGTAATCATTGAGTTCTTAACATGGTTTGTTTTTGGGTTCTTAACGTCTTTATGGAGTTCTTACCAATAGGAATTACCGCATATTTCCTGTGTCACTTCTGGGTCATGCATGCATATCTCCAAATTATTGAAGCATACCATGTCATTGCATTCCGATAAAAATAAAGAATTATTTCCAACGACAAAAATACCAATAAGAATTGTCGAATATAACCTGTCACTTTTCGTTAAAGTCATTTTTATATATTATTAACTTATAACTATCTTACATTTTATTTTTATTTCACCAAGACAACTTATAAAGAAAAATTTGGTAACATCATTTTTACTAATTTAAACTAGATATAACTAACTTATGCTAATTAAATCTAACTTAAACTACTTAAGAGACCTACAAATATATAAAACTACAATAATATTGAAGAAAACAAAAACAATACCTATTATTTTTGTTTTTGTGGACTGTGTGGATAAATATAATAAAGCCAAATTGAAGATGTTTACGATAAAAAAATATTGCGTCTTAGAAGGGTACGATAGCATCTAACTGATGAGCCCAACTATCGTGCTTGGGCGAAACGCATTTGGGACTACAGGTCATATATGTACATACAACTACTTAAATCTAGTTAAAAAACTAGAACGTGGCTGTTCAGCATTTTTTTGTTGTTTTATTTTTTTTTTGTATTTTATGTATACGCATACATAAGCAGACATGCCTACCCATACATATGCATACATACATAGGTGCACATCCCAAGTAACATTTTTCCTCTCATAACATTCTCAAATAACTTAATGAGACTAATTTAAGGGAGCCAAAAGTAATCTTGAAGAATTCTTCTAGATTATTATAACACAGCTAAAAGAGTTAAATGGCATAGATATGAGAGCCTCTTAATACACCCTAACAGAGTTGTATTCTTCTTATGAGATGACAGATGTACAATAATGAAAAATGGGCTCTTATATAGGGTGTCCATCTGGGTACTTCCAGAAAAAAGATAAGTCACTCAAAAAACTATAGAAAAACATTACTTTGAAGAAACAAATAGAGAACAAAAAAGAGAACATAAATAAAAGCGCTTCCAGATTTCAGAATAGATTGTTGTCTTTGTGTTTGAATTATTTTGAGCTGGCAAACAGTAGGCACACTGCGCATCCCATTTAGAATTTGCGACTTTTACAAAGCATGGATATTTTTTTGCAACTCTTCTGTAAACAGAAATTTTCTCCTGGTCGACATATCCTTGGATTTTCTGCAAAGATGCAACATGTTATAAACTTTTATCTTTCTGCTGAAATCTCAGATTTCGCTTTGGTGGGAACATAATACAAAATAAATATTCATCTAGGCCTGACTTTTATTGGGGGTGTGATTTTATTTTTTTTATTTCTAAGCAAGAGTGGACAAATAAAGAGCGAGGTTATCTTTGATTTTTTTTTAAACTTTTATTCATGCAAAAAAAAATTTTCATTCTGAGGTTATTTATAGTTTTCAGACGTGTAAAAACAAGTGTAGATCCTTCAATTTTAAAAACAATTTAACAATTTAAAAAGATTTATAAATCTTTTTTAATTTTAAGAAGAAATGTAAAAACAATACAAACGCATGTACGTAGGTATTGCTTTTGTTCTTTGTTTGTGGACTCTGCTTTTAATTTTAATGTTTGTTTATTTTGTGACCTTTAGACAAATTATGCGTTTCGCCTAGGTACTACAGTTGGGCTCATCAGTTAAATGCTGTAGTATCCTTCTAAGACGCTAAATATTAGTCGATGGCTACCGACACAAATAGAAATATAATTCACAGTGTTTGAAAGCTGTAATTTTTATTTGTGTCGATAGCCATCGACTAATATTTAGCGTCTTGGAAGGGTATTACAGTATCTAACTGATGAGCCCAGCTGTAGTACCTGGGCGAAACGCATAATTTGGACTTTTGGAATTCGTTAATTCCTCTTTTATGAGTTTTATCTTAAATATTAATATTACGTTAAATTGATATTCAAATGCGCTGTCTTTTTGTATAATATTTATAATATCATTAGTTACATTGGTAATTAAACTATTTTTTTTCTTATATTCTTCATTAATTAATACTTGGTCGTTATTTTTTTCGATTGCGTTATTTATCTTATTTCTAGGGATGGTGAAATCTTCGTGATCAGGTGATCCCGCTATCGACTTCCATCCTGTCCCTATGAATGATCGTTTTAATCTACTAATTTTAAGATTTTGGATTAAATTTTTAATTTGTCCTATTTCATGCTGAATGATGGGAAATTAAGGATTAGTGTTAGGGATTTGTTTAAGAATAATAGATTGTGCCTTTGAAAGGAAATTTTCATATGGAGTCAATTCAATGGTGTGGATAAATTTAAAGTTTTCTTCGGAAATTTTCGCCTTCACATTATTAAGGATGATGATGGGGGAATTTGAGTGGTCTCGGATGTAAATGGTTCCTGGAATTGGCTTTATTAGGTATCTGTTGGCTAAAGGAAAAAAAGGTAGGATTAGTTTCTAATTTTTGATTTGTGAACAATTTTGCGTGAATGTGTTAAAACGGTTGATGACTTATTTTCTTTTCCTTTTTCTTTTTTGAATCGTGCTGAAAGTTTTGAACCTAATCGTTTATTTACTTTGACGTAGATGATATCTCCAGGGGAGTAATCTTTTAAATCAGGTCTTTTATTACTATGCCTTATTATGGTATGTTATATAAGTTTCTTGTTTGGACTTTAATTTATCTATATTTATTTGTGTGTGTTCTTGATTTGAGCTGTGCCTGCTAAAAAATAAATTAATTGGCTTCCTGTTTGTTGCAGAATGTACAGAAAAGTAATATGCACTAACGGCAGCTTCTAGGAGTTCCATGAAGGATTCGTAGATATTCTCATATCTTAAACATCGCATAATCTCAGCAAGAGTTGAGTGAAATCTCTCTATCTGACCATTAGATGTGCTTGTAAAGGGAGGTGTAGCAAAAACATCAATTCCAAATTTATTTTGCAACATAAAGAGTATTGAGGCTGAATTAAAGGATTTTTCATTATCATAGGCTATTACTTTATGTATTCCGAAACCAAAAACAATGTCTTTTATTGGTTGTCTTACATCTTCTGTAGCCTTTGAATTGATTGCTTTTGTAACGGCATATTTAGAAAATGTATCTATTCCAATGATAACTAGTTTTCCTTCTGTGGAGAAAATATTAATGTGTATAATTTCGCCGGGATATTTTAAGTTTTTTGTTTAGTGCAGGGAAAAAGTATTTTTCCAAAATTTGGATCCTATTTTCTTTTTGGTTTCGATGAGCAGGATTATGCTTTTCCATTACTATATTTTCTTGATCCTGTTCGTTTTCCACATCTTGAACTTGTATTTGTGTAAATCGGATCCTATAAGAACTGAAATTGTCTTTATAAATATTTTGGACTAAACCCATTATGCGGTCGCCTGTTTTAATTCCATTGCATTTGAATAAGGTTTGATTCGTTAAAAAAAGTTTCAATGATAGTATGCCCGTCGTAAGTTGGGAATATGATTTTGACTAGGTTTATTACCTTGTTGAAGTAAAATTTGATTTTAAAAGCAATTTATCGATGATTCTACGCGACGATGATTCGTCTCTATATATCGTAGGTGTTAGAGAATTAATTTGTGTTGCCAGAGGTGGTCTAGAGAGTGCATCCGCAACTACATTGGTCTTACCTGGTTTATATTTGAGTTCATAATTGAATTCTTCTAAAGATGTTTTCCATTTCTTGAGTATGGTGTTGTTAGTTCAAAGGGAATCATCGGAAACCAAGGAATTTTTTATTTTATTGAATGCTTCGATTGCACTTTCGTCGAGATGAATTGGTTTTTTACTAGAAGTGTTTTTTGAAACACGTCCATCCTCCCCTCTTAAAAGGGGTGTCAGGGGTTTAGCGAGTTTTGCATAGTGGCGAAGGAAACGTCGGTAGTAACCTAATATACCTAGAAATGATCTTAATTCTTTCAGGGTTGCCGGAGGCGAAAAGTTCTGTATAGCACTTACTTTTTGACGATTTGTTTTGATGCCTTGGAACAGACAATAAATCCAAGGAATTCTATTTCTTGTTTAAAAATTTGCACATGTCGAGCTGAACCTTCATGTGAGCATTATTTAAAGTTTCAAAGACTTTGTAAATATTCTCAAGATGAGTAGCCTCGTCTTGACTAAAAATGATAATATCGTGGATATACACGTAACATATTTTGCCAATGTGTTCACGAAAGATATTATCAAAAGCTCTTTGAAATATTGATGGGGCATTTTTAAGGCCGAATGGCAACGTAGTAAACTCGTATTTGCCATGATTTATGGAGAAAGCTGTTTTTTCTATATCGGATTCCTTTTAAGGAATTTGTTGGAAACCGCTATTTAAATCGAGAACTGTGAACCAGTTATTCTTCCCTTAATTGGAAAAAACGTCATTTATCTCTGGAATTGGGTATCGATCAACTACTGTAATTGAATTCAATTAACGATAATCTATAATTAGTCTGATTTTTTTTTCCGGAAGCATCAGCCTTTTTAGGGACAATCCACACGGGTGAATTGTAGAGCGATCTTGAACGTCGAATAATACCGTCTTTAAGAAGATCTTCTATTTGACTCTCAACTTCATCTTTGAGTGCCATTGGATATGGGTAAACTTTAGAATACACAGGAGAATCTGTTGTGGTTCTAATTTCTCCTTTAAAAATAGTGTTTCAGGAAAGTTTATTATTTGGGTCATCAAATAATCTAGGGTATTTGCTAACTATGTTTTGAATATCTATTTTTTGTTTGGTGACATGTGGTTTCTTCTTTTGTTAATGGTGTTAACTGATTGTGCAACTAGTTGTTTGACTGTAATCTTAACACAAATATTTATTATCATGAAATTGTCTTTTACATCGATGACAGCTGAAAGATCTTTAAGACTATCATTTCCGAGGATAGAGTGAAAAGATTTCAGTTCAGTCATTAATAAGAATTTAATTTTTATGTCATTGAGACCGAAAAGGTTTAGAAAGGTGTGTTGTGTAATTTTGACATTTCCTCCTATAGAATTAGCGTAGAATGGGTTTTCGTTAGCACGGGGTTTTGATATGAGACAAGGTTGGATGTAATTTTTGTTCGACCCGGTGTCGATTAGAATTTTTATTATTGTTCCGCTCTTCGTTTTGCATTCGAAGTATGGAAGAGGGGAACAGCTTAGTCTAATAAATGGATATCGTTGTATTCTATATTATACTGTTCAGTGAAAAAATCTGTATTTGGTTTTGTAAGAGATTCTGGTATGTTCTTGAGGTAGTGGATCAACGTATTCTTGTAGAGTTTGCTCGTATTGCTTATCTTCAAATTGGATGTTCTGCTCGTAACCGTCGACAGGGTTTACTTCGTCCGTAGTATTCAAGTGTTTAGTTTAATTTATTTGATTTTGCAAAAAGAAGACAACATAACTTATAAATAACAGTGACAATTATATACCTACATTATGTATGAGAAAAAAAATAAAATAATAGTAAAAAATAAAAAAAGAATTTTGTTGCATTAAATTGATAGAAATTTTCAGATTACCAAAAAGATAAAGTTAACATTTAATTTCGAAAGGTCACGAAGATTTTTCAACTATCATTCGGGCTAATACTTTGTTCTTAAAACAGTACTTATTAAAAGCTCTCGAACACCGATGAAAGGATTCGTGAAATGCATAATTCGTTTTTGCTGTTCTTTCATTTAAAAATTTAGTGTGTCTCAAGACTCAAATATTTTGGTTTACTGACAATTTTGAACAGAGATAAATTGAGTCAATGTTACCTTTCAAAACATTAAATGCAAATAAAGCATCAGATAAGTCTATACGATTACCAAGGCTACACATATTGACAAGCTTTAAACGGTGGTAATAACGAGGTAACACAAAAGAGTCTTTGTATGGAACAAGACCTCTTAAACCGAACAACAGAAATTGTTTTTGGACGGATTCAAGTTTTTTCACATCAATATTATATAACGGAGACCAAATGACACTACAATATTCTAATTAATTGCCTTTGTAATATAAGTGTCGTGAAATTCCCTTGCACATCTTCTTACAAAACCTAGCAAGCCATGACTTTTAGAGTGTACTTTGTCGATGTGGTGTTTAAAAGTTAGCTTTTTGTTAAGTATAACTCCTAAGTCTTTAACAGCGTCAATTCTAACTAGCTTTTGCGCGTCAATAAAATAGTCAAAATTTATTGCACTTTTATTCCTTAAAAATGAAATAACATTGAACTTATCCACATTAAATAATATGCCATTGTTTTTACACCATCTGACAAGAGTATCAAGACATTCTTGCAAAAAAAAGTCCATCGCTTTTGCTGTTGACATTACAAAATATCTTTAGGTCATAGGCATACAAAAGGTATCTGCGTCTTGTAAACAACCAAGGCAGATCATTTATGAATACTAAAAATAGGAGAGGACCAAGATGGCTACCTTGAGGAACTCAAGAATGTGAGAATGAAGATTTCTTTGTAACTTGTTGGAGTGTATCTGATGTGATGGCAGGTCAACTGCTCTTTTAGGTTCTGGTGGCCAATTTTTTGTAAGGGTTATTTCATGTAGTTGATATTATTTGTCTTAATTTTTGATGTGTCCATACGTCTTGGTGCTGGTTGAGGTTTTGGTACATACTGCATTTGTGGACGACTAAAATTCGTATAAAGTTGTTGAGTACATTGTGGGTATTGTATCTGTGGACGCTTGGGCTGCATATGTAGATGATTCAGCTGCACGTAACCTTGCGGAGTAGTCTAACTGGTAGGCTGTCGCATTAGTTGTGGATGAAACTGTTGTTGATTTTGAAATTGCGGGTAGTTATTGTTTGAGCGTCTAGGTGGAGATGGTAATTGATGAGTTTTTCTAACATTCTTGTTAGTTGCTGAATCTTATTGCGTTCGAAAATTTTGATTTTCGAGCGCTAGGCATAAAGGCAAGGCTTAAGGTTAATCTGAAGTTTCTCGTATTCCTAAGAGTCTAAGTAGATCACCCTTTAAGCCTCTAGCAAATGTGTCTAGGGCTTTCTGCCTATATGCGTGCATTAATAAATTTAATGCTTCTTGACTAGTTTCCATTGAGGATATTTTGTTTAAAATCAATGAAAGATGCGAATAGACTTCTTGGTAGAAGTCTTGAATAGAGGAGTTACCTAGATCCCGTTTGTCTGCATAATACAGAGTTAAAAATCTGGAAATATTGTCCCAGTTTAGTGGTATATTATACGATTCTAAAACATGGTCTGCGTGACCATTAGTTTCTAAAAACATTAGTAATTCCAAAATATTTTGGAGATCCTCTCAAGGGTTCATAAGTCCTTAGGATTCTCTCTACACTTTTGCGCCATGAACTGAATTCATCTGCTGGACAAGAGAATTCTCGTAGGCTTCTTATTCCATCTGGAATTCTATCAAGCTCATTTACGTTTCCTCTTTGACCAGCGTTTATCAACTGATCAACTCCAGCGAATTGCTCAGCATTTGGGATTAAGAGTGAATAAACTAAATTTCTTCCTTCTGTTTGAAGGGCTTGGTTCACAATAGAAGATATAAGTTTTGAAAGCGCTGGATGTGCAGCCAGATTTTCAATTTGAGGATTGGGATTATCTTAGTGATTTGGATTTAATGGTTGGCAGATAAGGTTATTCGGGTTTGCCATGGTTTTTTTTTAAACATTGAAAATAATCACTAGATTTCAATGGTTGTATAAATGAACTAATAATTATGTTCTTTCCTAACAGTACTTTATATTTTATTTAAAATTCTGAACATTTATATTTTAGTTAAGTTATTGGTTTCAATTGAAGAGTTTAAAACTTCCTATCAGACAAATTGGAATTATCAAAAATTATTATTTTGTAATATTATTTTCTATTCATAGCAAAAATTTAAATTTATTTTTATATTGTTTGTAGTTGTATTATTTTCTTATCTTAATTTTTTTTTGTTACTTATGTTAAATTACAATTTTTATAAATCTTATACTAATAATACCAAGAACATCATGTCCCACGCTGGTTTAGACTATATTAATCGCGTTTGCTCTGCTACTAGTGATGTTGTCTATACACTCCTTCGTAGCCTCAGTGTTTAAACACTCCTGATATTGACAGTTGATGGTTGTGGATTCGTGTTAGCTGTTGAGTTTTATTTTAAACACACGCGGCGATGTACTCAACGTCGTCTTAACCGTTATTATTTTATTCTAAACCCGCGGCGAGGTACTTAACGTCGTCATAAGAGTTATTATTTTTTTTTTTTTTGAACTAGCGGCGAAGTACTTAACGGTGTCTTAAGCGCCATTTTTTTTTCTAATTTTCTAAGACCCGCGGCGAGGTACTTTACGTCGACTTATGCTTTCACTTAGGTTTTAATTATTATAAAACTCAGCCACACAGATTCGGCGCCAATTAAACAATTTTATGTTTCTTCCGTTAAAAAAAAAATAGTTCTTTATTTCTTGAAATCTTAATCTAAACTAAATTACAAATATTTTCTTAATAATAATGTAAGGTGTTGTCTCAGGCAGAAGTTCGTTGTCGCAGACGCTTCGTCAGCATATCTATTTGAATACGTTGCAGGTCAGAGGGCCTATTCCGGTTCTATGAAAAAGTGAATCGAAAACATTTTCACACTTTCACCTTAGAACCGATTTGCGTTCAGGGAAAGCAAACGTCAAAAATTTTCATGTGAATATTTTTTTTTCATATTGGCGATTCTGGTTTTGCGAAAAAGTGAAACGCAAAACTTTTCACCCTTTCACTCTACATTCGATTGTCGTTCTGCGAAAAGGTGAAGCCATGCGTCAAGAACATTCATATGAATATTTTTCTTTCACGCCTTTATTCGATTGTGAAAGTTAGAAGCGATAGCACGTTAACGGAACAATTTTTTTTCAATTTCAAAAAATGGAAATTACTATTTAAAAAAGCAAGGGAAAGAGTGTTACCCAAGGGCAAAAAGAATATTTAATAAGTTTTCTGGAAACAAATTTAGAAATAGCCCACGATAGGTTTGTATCGGTAGATGGTGCCCACCAAAGGGATACCGTTTGGAAAACGCTGGCAAGGGATCATAATGCGTTGGGAGGAGCATTTAAAACTGATGATCAGTGGAGAAAGACTTGGGGCGATTTGAAGTAAGTAAAACAAACGTAAAACAAATTAAAAATATTTCTAAAAACATATGTATTTTCAGAAGAAACAGCAAAAAAAATATGGGGAAATTAAAGAGTCAGAAAACCGCAGTGGGGTAAATGGCATCGATTTGGAGCAGAGAGTGACACACATAATGTCCGAACGAAATGTGGAAGGCGACGAACCTGTTCTCGAAATAGGAGTCGAGGACATTGAGATTGTAAGTTCATTAAACTATTGAGTCTTATAAATTTCTTATTTGAACGTTATTTTTTTTTAAATCTTAGAATAGAACCACGCTGGTTGAACTTCTCAGCGTCGACAAAAACGAAGGAGCATCAACCTCTGCAGGTTTCCAGCCATCTGCGGCTGAACCCCTTCCAGAAACGAGAACTGATGCTCTTGCGGAAACTGAACTCCAAACGGCAACTGGAATGCCTTCAACCACGAGACCGCCTAAGCGAAAGCGAAGACCTTTGGTGCCAGGTTTTGGAATTGGAGGAGAAAAAACTTATTATGAAAGAAAAATGGCTGAAAGTAGAAGAGAGGAAAGCCTTGGCCCTTGAAAAAATTTCTATGTCTCTTGATAAATTACTTGAAACATTAAAAGAATAATCTTTATTAAATTGATATTTTTATTTGCTTGTTTGGTAGATAAGTATTTCAAAAAACAAATTAAGGACTTGTAAAATTATTTCTTACAATTTGCTGTCGAACATTTCGACCTTCAGCTAAAGCATTGGGATCATTATTAAAATTTCCACTATTAGACATTTCCGTTTCATCTTCAATATTGGCTTCAGTTGAGACGTCTTCAAGCAAAGGAATTCTTGCTCTTATCAGCATGTTATGCAGAACTATACATGCGTTAATAATAACGCCAGCTTTTCCAGGAGCATAATATAAGACTCTTCCCGCCGACAAACAGCGAAATCTGCTTTTCAACACACCTATACACCTTTCGACAAGGCTCCTTGTTATTTTGTGGGCCCTGTTAAACGCCTCCTCTGCATTTGTATTTGAATCAAGAATCGGTGTCATCAACCACGGTTGCAATGGATAACCACTGTCACCCAGCAAATAAAAATGTCTTTCACCTGAAGAATAAAATAAAATGGTTTTTGTTTTGGAACATCGCCAGATATACGAGTCGTGCGAAGTTCCACCAAAACGGGCATTAGCACTAA
This sequence comes from Philhelius pedissequus, assembly GCA_910595825.1. NCBI lineage: Eukaryota > Metazoa > Arthropoda > Insecta > Diptera > Syrphidae > Philhelius > Philhelius pedissequus. The sequence goes on along the minus strand of OU343160.1, from coordinate 242,181,204 downwards.
AAATCAAATAATCTGCACCACATATGATTTGCACGTTTTTCGAATGCCCACATTTTCTACAGTAATAAACATGTTCAATTTCTTTTCTCGGTGCTGCAATCTTGATGTGTGTGCCGTCAATCAATCCAATTACCCCCGGGAAACCTGCGATGTCAAAAAACTTTCACCACGAGACCGCCTAAGCGAAAGCGAAGACCTTTGGTGCCAGTTTTTGGAATTGGAGGAGAAAAAACTTATTATGAAAGAAAAATGGCTGAAAGTAGAAGAGAGGAAAGCCTTGGCCCTTGAAAAAATTTCTATGTCTCTTGATAAATTACTTGAAACATTAAAAGAATAATCTTTATTAAATTGATATTTTTATTTGCTTGTTTGGTAGATAAGTATTTCAAAAAACAAATTAAGGACTTGTAAAATTATTTCTTACAATTTGCTGTCGAACATTTCGACCTTCAGCTAAAGCATTGGGATCATTATTAAAATTTCCACTATTAGACATTTCCGTTTCATCTTCAATATTGGCTTCAGTTGAGACGTCTTCAAGCAAAGGAATTCTTGCTCTTATCAGCATGTTATGCAGAACTATACATGCGTTAATAATAACGCCAGCTTTTCCAGGAGCATAATATAAGACTCTTCCCGCCGACAAACAGCGAAATCTGCTTTTCAACACACCTATAAACCTTTCGACAAGGCTCCTTGTTATTTTGTGGGCCCTGTTAAACGCCTCCTCTGCATTTGTATTTGAATCAAGAATCGGTGTCATCAACCACGGTTGCAATGGATAACCACTGTCACCCAGCAAATAAAAATGTCTATCACCTGAAGAATAAAATAAAATGGTTTTTGTTTTGGAACATCGCCAGATATACGAGTCGTGCGAAGTTCCACCAAAACGGGCATTAGCACTAAAAATCAAATAATCTGCACCACATATGATTTGCACGTTTTTCGAATGCCCACATTTTCTACAGTAATAAACATGTTCAATTTCTTTTCTCGGTGCTGCAATCTTGATGTGTGTGCCATCAATCAATCCAATTACCCCCGGGAAACCTGCGATGTCAAAAAACTTTCTTTTGAATACGTTGCAGTTCAGAGGGCCTATTCCGGTTCTATGACAAAGTGAATCGAAAACATTTTCACACTTTCACCTTAAAACCGATTCGCGTTCAGGGAAAGCAAACGTCAAAAATTTTCATGTGAATATTTTTTTTTCATATTGGCGATTCTGGTTTTGCGAAAAAGTGAAACGCAAAACTTTTCACCCTTTCACTCTACATTCGATTGTCATTCTGCGAAAAGTTGAAGCCATGCGTCAAAAACATTCACATGAATATTTTTCTTTCACGCTTTTATTCGATTGTGAAAGTTAGAAGCGATAGCACGTTAACGGAACAATTTTTTTTCAATTTCAAAAAATGGAAATTACTATTAAAAAAAGCAAGGGAAAGAGTGTTACCCAAGGGCAAAAAGAATATTTAATAAGTTTTCTGGAAACAAATTTAGAAATAGCCCACGATAGGTTTGTATCGGTAGATGGTGCCCACCAAAGGGATAGCGTGTGGAAAACGCTGGCAAGGGATCTTAATGCGTTGGGAGGAGCATTTAAAACTGACAGCGTCGAACAAAACGAAGGAGCATCAACCTCTGCAGGTTTCCAGCCATCTGCGGCTGAAGCCCTTCCAGAAACGAGAACTGATGCTCTTGCGGAAACTGAACTCCAAACGGCAACTGGAATGCCTTCAACCACGAGACCGCCTAAGCGAAAGTGAAGACCTTTGGTGCCAGTTTTTGGAATTGGAGGAGAAAAAACTTATTATGAAAGAAAACCGGCTGAAAGTAGAAGAGAGGAAAGCCTTGGCCCTTGAAAAAATTTCTATGTCTCTTGATAAATTACTTGAAACATTAAAAGAATAATATTTATTAAATTGATATTTTTATTTGCTTGTTTGGTAGATAAGTATTTGAAAAAACAAATTAAGGACTTGTAAAATTATTTCTTACAATTTGCTGTCGAACATTTCGACCTTCAGCTAAAGCATTGGGATCATTATTAAAATTTCCACTATTAGACATTTCCGTTTCATCTTCAATATTGGCTTCAGTTGAGACGTCTTGAAGCAAAGGAATTCTTGCTCTTATCAGCATGTTATGCAGAACTATACATGCGTTAATAATAACGCCTGCTTTTCCAGGAGCATAATATAAGACTCTTCCCGCCGACAAACAGCGAAATTTGCTTTTCAACACACCTATACACCTTTCGACAAGGCTCCTTGTTATTTTGTGGGCCCTGTTAAACGCCTCCTCTGCATTTGTATTTGAATCAAGAATCGGTGTCATCAACCACGGTTGCAATGGATAACCACTGTCACCCAGCAAATAAAAATGTCTTTCACCTGAAGAATAAAATAAAATGGTTTTTGTTTTGGAACATCGCCAGATATACGAGTCGTGCGAAGTTCCACCAAAACGGGCATTAGCACTAAAAATCAAATAATCTGCACCACATATGATTTGCACGTTTTTCGAATGCCCACATTTTCTACAGTAATAAACATGTTCAATTTCTTTTCTCGGTGCTGCAATCTTGATGTGTGTGCCGTCAATCAATCCAATTACCCCCGGGAAACCTGCGATGTCAAAAAACTTTCTTTTGAATACGTTGCAGTTCAGAGGGCCTATTCCAGTTCTATGACAAAGTGAATCGAAAACATTTTCACACTTTCACCTTAAAACCGATTCGCGTTCAGGGAAAGCAAACGTCAAAAATTTTCATGTGAATATTTTTTTTTCATATTGGCGATTCTGGTTTTGCGAAAAAGTGAAACGCAAAACTTTTCACCCTTTCACTCTACATTCGATTGTCATTCTGCGAAAAGGTGAAGCCATGCGTCAAAAACATTCACATGAATATTTTTCTTTCACGCTTTTATTCGATTGTGAAAGTTAGAAGCGATAGCACGTTAACGGAACAATTTTTTTTCAATTTCAAAAAATGGAAATTACTATTAAAAAAAGCAAGGGAAAGAGTGTTACCCAAGGGCAAAAAGAATATTTAATAAGTTTTCTGGAAACAAATTTAGAAATAGCCCACGATAGGTTTGTATCGGTAGATGGTGCCCACCAAAGGGATAGCGTGTGGAAAACGCTGGCAAGGGATCTTAATGCGTTGGGAGGAGCATTTAAAACTGACAGCGTCGAACAAAACGAAGGAGCATCAACCTCTGCAGGTTTCCAGCCATCTGCGGCTGAAGCCCTTCCAGAAACGAGAACTGATGCTCTTGCGGAAACTGAACTCCAAACGGCAACTGGAATGCCTTCAACCACGAGACCGCCTAAGCGAAAGTGAAGACCTTTGGTGCCAGTTTTTGGAATTGGAGGAGAAAAAACTTATTATGAAAGAAAAACGGCTGAAAGTAGAAGAGAGGAAAGCCTTGGCCCTTGAAAAAATTTCTATGTCTCTTGATAAATTACTTGAAACATTAAAAGAATAATATTTATTAAATTGATATTTTTATTTGCTTGTTTGGTAGATAAGTATTTGAAAAAACAAATTAAGGACTTGTAAAATTATTTCTTACAATTTGCTGTCGAACATTTCGACCTTCAGCTAAAGCATTGGGATCATTATTAAAATTTCCACTATTAGACATTTCCGTTTCATCTTCAATATTGGCTTCAGTTGAGACGTCTTGAAGCAAAGGAATTCTTGCTCTTATCAGCATGTTATGCAGAACTATACATGCGTTAATAATAACGCCTGCTTTTCCAGGAGCATAATATAAGACTCTTCCCGCCGACAAACAGCGAAATTTGATTTTCAACACACCTATACACCTTTCGACAAGGCTCCTTGTTATTTTGTGGGCCCTGTTAAATGCCTCCTCTGCATTTGTATATGAATCAAGAATCGGTGTCATCAACCACGGTTGCAATGGATAACCACTGTCACCCAGCAAATAAAAATGTCTTTCACCTGAAGAATAAAATAAAATGGTTTTTGTTTTGGAACATCGCCAGATATACGAGTCGTGCGAAGTTCCACCAAAACGGACATTAGCACTAAAAATCAAATAATCTGCACCACATATGATTTGCACGTTTTTCGAATGCCCACCTTTTCTACAGTAATAAACATGTTCAATTTCTTTTCTCGGTGCTGCAATCTTGATGTGTGTGCCGTCAATCAATCCAATTACCCCCGGGAAACCTGCGATGTCAAAAAACTTTCTTTTGATATCCAAAAACTGAGCAGCGCTTGGAAATTTAACATGTCGGTTGGCAATACAATTCAAAGCAATTGCAATCTCTGTAATACATCTAGATACTGATTTTTGCGATAATGAAGATAAATAATTCTGACCAACAGCTCGTTGGAAGCATCCTTGAGCAAAAAATCGCAATGCACAAAGTACTTTGATGTGCGCTGGAAGTGCATGTATTCTTGATGATGTTTCTAAAAATGGGATAAGCTCATCTATCAGGGTTCTGCATAAATGCTTTGGAAAGCGATATAATTGTATGAAATGTTCCTCGGTTACCATTTCAAAAGGATTTTCGGTGTCTCGAAGGCTTCGCCTGATTATCCTCATATTGTTTCTAAAAAAAAAATTATGTGTATTGACATATGTACAAAACATACTTAGATAAATCACAAATAAATACAAACCTTTGGGTATTTCTCCGATTTGATTGAATAATTCTAATATAGATTAACGGCATTTTAATAATGAATAATATATTACAGTATATAAAATAATTAAAAACAATTTCTTAGACGACGTGAAACCAAATTGAAACAAAACAAAACTGAACATAATTTCTTTTTTTTTCGTTTTGACATTTGTTATTTGGCATTATATTCACAATATACAGAAAAAATTATTCACCATGGCGAAAGATATTGAACTCACCTCGAGGTTTTCATTCACAGAACGAGAATCACTTTTTTGTGCCAAATGAATCGAAAAAGTGAAAGCAATGTGTGAAAGCGAATATGAAAGTTTTTTTTTCGATTCACTTTTCCACAGAACCAGAATAGGCCCTCAGTAGAATCGATCGTATTCATGTGCAACGTTATTTCATAGTCAGCAGAATGGGTTGTTGACCCATTTCCTTTCTCACGGGAACTTTGATTTGGTTGAATTCGGTTGTCAGCGTAAATAGCGTTTACTTATACAATAGCAGAAAATATAAAAAAAAAACTTCTTAGAAATAATTTTTGTTTCTAGTAGGTAGGTACATTTAATGATGCAAGTTCATGGGATCGTTATTTGAGTGCGACGTATTCAATCGTATATAGCAGAATTTGTTTCTTGGTTTAACTTTCGACAAGTTTTGTGGTTGCAAATTGTAGGTATTAAATAGGGTAACTATAGGTGTAGGTACCGCAAATTCGCTGTCATATTAAAGGTATTGTTCTTAAGAAAGAGGCAAAAAACAAGTCACATAAAAAAGAAGAGTAGCTATGTATGTATGCTCAATTTTTTTTGTCAACGCGTATACCTACCTACTTGATGGAAGTTCGGGGTCACTTTGCTTTACTTTTCGATTAAAACAAATAATTGAAAACCGATTTTTCAAAAACGAGTCGCTGAATTTTCTAAAAATATTTTTAAATTTTATAAATTAAAACATTAATTTTTTAAAACTGCTCTACCGATATTTGATTTTTTTATATATCAAGCTATTCATATTATTATCCAACAATTCAAATGGCATCTTTTTTCCTTCAAACTTTAACAACTAAGCAATTTGAAAAGATTTTATTATGTGTATATATTAGCTATCCATTTATTGCTACCATATAATATTTTATTATATCATTTCATTTTTGGGTACGTGACTGAAAAGCTATTACCTATATAGTGTGTTGCCCCTCACAGATTTATATATGCATACATATGTATATCATTAACAATCGCTTGATTATTGGGTATGTATGTAACGCCAGTCAGTCTAAGGTTGCACAGTATGTACCGTTACCAAAAAAATTTATTTGAATCTCTAAACTAGAAAAATATAACTTTGGAAACGATTTTTGTTTCATCACAATACGACCAATTTTCACAACATACAGCTAAAAACACTAAGAAAGAAACTGAAAAACATATACCTAGACCTATTTTGGCAAGTGTATTATTTTACAAAAAAATAAAAATAATGGCGCAAAATTTTAAACGATTTAGTAATATTTTAAATCATTTTTAGTATGATACAAGGCTAAAAAGAGGATTTTGCTAATTTTAAACGAGTTTAGTGTCGTACTATTTTCTTAACATTTTACTTAAGTTAAAATCACAAAATGCCTACTTTATTTTTTTAGTATCGTACTAAATCCATATGCCACTTTGACATAAGTTCGCTTACTTTTTCACTATTTTAGTCGTGTTTAGTTGTAGTTTATTAAGAAAATAGATTTAGAATGGTGCTAGTTAGAAAGTGTTTAAAATTAGGAAAATATTAGTATTGCTTTAGTATTAGTAAACTGTTAAGTAGTACCATGCTAAATCTTTAACATCAGGCTGTTTAAAATTTTGCGCCAATACCTTTTGGGTACAAGACTTATTTTGTTACTTTTGGTTCAGAACCAATAGAAATGTAATAAATTTTCAGCTGAGAGCAACCCCTGAATTGCAAATTTTTTTGGAAATTTAATTTCCCACATTCCAAAAAAATCATCAATATCGGAGAAAAGTTCCAAAAACTCCGAAAAAATACTAGTGAGCATTCACTATCTATACATAACTACCTATTTTTATTATTTTATTTTTTACCAGCCACAGGAAAAGAATTCTCAAAATAAAATTTGATTTTGAAATTAAATCTTTAATTATTGGAAAATCTCGACCAACGAACAAAATGTACGTACGCGCTACGCTTATGTACATAAAGAATTAAGAAAAACATATGTATGTAGGTAGGTATTCAAGAAAAATCGTCTCGATTGACAACAGAAATAATCACTTTGCTTCATAAAATCAAACCGTTGGCATAATGCAAGCCCAGCTAAAAAATATCTACCTCGCCTAAACAAAACAAAAAAAAAAAAACAAAAAAACCATGTTCTTTTTTTGTTATTGTTGGATTGGATTTACTTGTGCGCAGCGTTGCTCTTTATGACCCCTGGCCCTCACTTTCCCAAAAATTATCAAAATAGCCCCTTTTTCGGTTTAAGTACATTATTATTCTTTATTTAACGAAAAATAATGCATTTACTTGAAAAAGTACGAAAAACCAATCAATATCTACAAAAAACAAATTGTTTTGACCGCTGCTACTTTTTTTTGCCGAATAGAAATCACCCAGATTCAGAACTCCACAGTTTGACAAAAGAAAAAATTACACTGTTTTCTTCTTTTTTAATATTTCGCAAAGATTAACAGTTATATAAGTTTTGTTTGCCTTCGTTCCGCAAAGTTTTTATTAAATATGGAAATATATATGAAATGTTTGTATGTTTAGTAAAATGAAGAGAATTAATCTTTTTTTGCCAAAAGTAATATACAAGGAAACCAGAGCAGAAAGCACAAACACAGATTTTCGATGCCGATGCTAACTTATTACATATGTTTGCCATTAAAAGTGTGAAATATCCGTCGAGATTTGCTACATTTCTTAAAAAATATTCAAGTATATATACCAATCATACATTTTTTGTAAATTTGATTTACAAAATTATAAAAGTGTTTCTTTTTTGAATCCACATCCCTTTGAAAAGAAATGCTGAATGGTTCGTTATTTGCTATGTATTAATTTTTTGTCGCGAAACACTTGCATTTTCAAATATTTGAAAAAAATCTGTAGAACGATAAACACTTTTCGGAAAATTAAAAAAGACAATTCACGTCCATTTAATAACCTCGCCTACGTCCCTGTCTCGGCATGTGACGAGAAAGTCTGTGAGTCCATGTGCCAATTAGAAACATCACACATCTTTCATATCCTTCTTTCTCGTCTTTCACCGGATGCCGGCGCTGTGTTAAAAACATATTAAGTGTATTCATAATCCATTGAGCGCGTGCAAAATTATATATACAAAAAAAAAAAAAAAAAACTGCAACTCCTGTAATAAAATGTTGTATACCTTAAATTCTATAAGGTTCGTTATAGAATTTTAAATTAGCTTAGACTTCGATAAGTCAGTTGTTATGGGATTGAAGATATATAGGCTTTTAAATTTCATAACAACATTTTTATAAAACTCTAAGTTCTTGGAATCTTGTTAAAAGAGGAAAATTTGTTTTAAGTATAAGATTTAAATTATTTGAAAATTGTACAGAGCTAAGTATTTATTAATAAAACGTTATGAGAATAATTTAAGTTTCGTAGCAAGAAATTAACTCTAATGACAGTAATGGGACCTACAAGAGGGTTACAAGATTGTTTTTCATATTTCGGGACCTTGGATTTGAAGGGTATGTTAGTTGGAATATGGCTCCGCATTCCTACATATTTCTTAATTTTGTTGGTGCCACCCTAAAAGTCCCTAATATGTAGGTACCTAATTTCCCTAAATCTATATATAAGTCGGCCCAGATATACCATCTTAATCGACGTTAACTATCTGCGTGTTCGCATTGTATATACCAGAACTGTTTCTCCTGCTTCGCCCTATCCTCTTCGCCACTTTGGGCGATGACGTCTCGCCCATACATGAGTCGCCTATCTTCAGTTTTCGGATGACGTGGTAGCCCTCTACTATCTACATAGATAAATGCCTCGGGAGGAATTAAGGCACTAAACCGCACGCTCTCATTATATTCATTGTTGGTGTCATAAGCCCCAAAAATAAGCTGTTGGTCGAGGACATCGCATCATAAGTCCAAATCAGCTTAAACAAAAAATTACCTATTCTGTTTATGTTTGCTCCGTTGTTGGAATAATATCGTTTGTACTCCAACTCTGGTGTTCTGTGTAACCCAAGGCAACATCTAAGACACCCCCTCTCAAACACCCTAACCTTTTGCATTTGAGATGGGACAACTTTGAACCTCACCAGGCATCCATTGGCAATCATTGGTCATATGAGGACCATGTAGAAAATCACTTACATACTGCCACTTTTGGCTCAGGCATCCAACTTATTGAAATATCTCATAGCAACAACGGAAACACATTAAAACACAAACAAATTCAATGAGAATAAGAAATCTCAATGAGAATACACCATTATATCCAACATGGCGATCAAGAGGGAGCTCGCATCTTGGACCCAATTAGCGATGGAAAGCGCAGTTTTGATACCAAGAATTTTGGTGGACCTAAATAAAAGCCGGTTTTTAGCGGAAAACGGCAGAGCGAATTTAAGACTTTTTTTCCCGTGGGTAGGTGTAAAACCTTCAAAAGGCTATATGAGGACCGAAAAACGCGTGCTCATAGGAGTGTGAGATTCTTACTGCACTAAAAACACCTCCTCCTCATGATTGCAACTAAGTTGAAACTTATCTAGCAATTTATTTTTAACGAATTTAATTAACGTGTTACAGGTAACTATCCGGTGATAGTTCCTGCTTATACCGCGATTTTAAAGCAGATTGTCGTTTAGTGCACCACATCGGAAGGCTTTGTCCTTCGCAGGTGGCGTACTAAATTCATCTCATCGATAATTTCGATTATAGTACTATTGCAGTGTTGTAATAGCCGTTTTCTATGATTTCTGGCAAATTTTTTTATTTCATCGCGAACCGTGGGAATCCTGAGATGTCCGTGGAGATCTTCGTTTCTAATGTACCAAGCGGCGCTTACAAATGATCTTAGGAGTTTATTTTCAAATGTTTGTAAGGTATTTAAATTAGAATCTCGCGTACAACCCCAGAGTTGTATACCGTAAGTCCAGACAGGCTTAAGCACCTGTCTGTACAAAATTAGCTTATTTATAATTTGTCTTAATTTAAAACTTAGGCCTTCGTGCCACACCCTATCAAAGGCTTGCGAAACGTCTAGGAAGACCGCCGAACAAATTTTCTTTTCTTCAGGAGTTTTTTCAATGACGTCAGTGATCCTATGCACTTGGTCAATTGTCGAATGCTTGCTTCTAAATCCGAACTGATGTTCAGGTATTATGCGATTTTCTTTTATTATTGGCTGAAGGCGCAGAAGTAATATTCTTTCAAAGACCTTAGATATTACGGGCAGACGCGAAATAGGTCTATAAGATTTCTTATCATGTGATGGTTTTCCTGGTTTGAGAACCATTATAACTTCCGCAACATTCCATTGACTCGGAACGTACTTTAGCCTTAGAGTGGCATTTATTATATAAATAAGATTAATTAACGCTTTGCGAGGAAGCATTTTGAGAATTTCGGCCGTAATTAGGTCATGTGCCGGAGCTTTCTTATACTTAAGCTTTCTTATTTCTCTACTTAATTCGGCAAGGGTAACATTTCTTGTTATGTTATTTTCGCATGAGTTAGAACTTATATTTAAATTTTCGTTGAGTACTTGCCCATCAAAGGGTTTAAATGTGTTCTCCAAGTAATCCGCGAAAGCTTTTGCTTACTCTTTGTCGCTTTTTGCCCATTCGTTTTGATCATTCTTAATCGGAGGCGCTGAGAGCTTTGGTTTCTTCGTTACTTTAACAGCTTTCCATAGTGAGTAGTTGGATTTTTTTCCTGCTGTCAAGCTTTCAAGATAATTTCCTACTTCAGAATTTTTGAATTCTTCTATCGCCTTTTTTAGTAAATTACACAAGCGATTTAAATTTACCTTGTGTTGAGGAGCTCGAGCTTGCTGCCTTTTCTTACGTGCTTTTCGTTTCTCTTTTACTAAATCTTTTATTTAGTTTTTTTAATTTTAATTTTAACTATATGCCTGTAAGACCTAAGGTCTTTTAAATGCAACCTGAATTGCATGGCACTAGTTTGGCACAATGGATTTGAGAACCAGGTATTGAATGTCTCATTTAAAAGCATGGGCGGCATCCAATTAAAATTGGAGGTATAGAAAAGAATGCGCCTAGCGTGGGGATCGAACCCACACGTCCTAGTTAGCAATCAAGCACTTTATACACTGCGCCATTGCCACCGACGAATATTTTAGGTTTTTAAAGCGCGGCATTTCTCTTTGGTACCGGGTGTTTTTCCATTCGGCTTGTTGTACGATATTGACGAAGTTATCTACTGCGTCTTCAAGTTCATGAGGCGTTTCTAGTGAAACCCTTAATTCAGCGTTATCCTCTATATCTTTCTTAAAACCTTCCCAGCTGGTTTTCCCATTGATTAGCGTGGGTGGTTTTTCATTTTTAACAAGATTTTCGTTCATAGTGAGAATAACAGCAGAATGATCTGAGAAAAGATCAAAGCTTTCTGTTATGCTAATTTTATGAGGGTATTCTTTTGACCACAAACAAATCAATAAGGTCAGGTATTTTCGATGGATCAGTCGGCCAGTAAGTCGGGTTGCCAGTCGAATGAAAATCGCAATTATTTTCCATTACCGCTTCGTAGAGCATTCGACCCTTTTGAGAAATAACTCTAGATCCCCAAAAGCTGTGCTTCGCATTAAAGTCGCCACCAAGAATAAAATTTTGTTTAAGTAACTTTAGCACGTTCATAAATTCATTCTTTTCAATTTTACATCGTGGAGGACAGTATATGGAAGATACATTCAGTACAACATTCTGAGTTCTAACCCGTACACCGATTAATTGCATTGATTCAGCCTCTATTTTTGGGCCTATCGTGTGCTCGATGCATTCTTTTATAAATAAAGATGCCCCACCTCTTGCTTTGTTCGACGGATGCGTTGCGTGGTATTCTAAATATCCATTGATCTTACTATTTGATTGTTTCTTCACATGCGTTTCCGATATCAAATAAATATCAATATCTTTCTCATGCATAAACATTTCTAGTCCTCCAAGTTTTTGCCATAATCCGTTGGCATTCCAAGTAATTATTTTGAGCTTTTCCATCATGTTTTTCTTTTTGTAGGGTGTTTTGGCCGAAAACTGTTTTTGAGTTTAGTTAGCCTATCAAATATAAGTTTATTTGTACCACATTGCTCCTCAATTTTCGAAAGGATTATGTTTAAGACGTTCGTGAGTGGATCACTAGCAGTATTTCTTGTAAAGGTATGTTCTTAGCCGTTATTTGGGCATATGTGTTTACACCACCTATCTTTGGTGCTTGCTCTGGTTTTGTTGATTCATCTTTTGCTTTGGGTATTTGGGCATTTAACTTCTTAGGGGTCTTAAGAACTTGCTTTTCTACTTGGCTTGGTGGTTTTCTTTGTGACTGCGTAAATTTTGATCGCCGTTTTTGTAATTCTTTTGCTACTTCACAGCCTCTATAGTTGGCCGGATGACTTTTATTACAATTTATGGACGTTGCTGCACTTTTGCTATCTGAGGTGCTGTCTTTAGTAAGATGATTTCCGGCGCACTTTACACACCTAGGTTCTTTTTCGCAATGAACTCTTTCTTAAAGGTTCGATCTTAACAACAATATTGAGGATTGTTTTAATTTTTTAAATATCGTCTATTTTCCCTGCCTTATCAAAAGTAAGAATAAATAGTGGAAGACCACGCTGTACCACATTTGGTTGTGTATCTTTTTTTTGTGTTTCTCTTTTGACGATTTTCACAGCATCTAAGATCTTATAGTTCCTCCTTAGATCGTTAATAATATCGTCTTTTGGACATGATGGGTGCAAACCTCTCGCTACAACACTTAAAGGTCTTTCCGACTTATTCTAATAGGTGTACCATTCCACATTTTCTTCGTTTAGTTTTCGCGACAGGAGACGATAACTTTCAGGATCTTTCACGCAAACTTTCCATTTGTTGTTATTAAGTGAAATAACTTTAAAGTCTGATGGTGTTAACGTCTTTAAGATAGTTTGCAGCCGGTTAATACGTTTTTCTTTAGTATTGGCATTTTTTGGTGATGCAATTTTTTCAGGAAAACAGGCGCCATCAGGTGAGGATCCAACCTTGCGTTTTTTACTCGGCCTTTTGTTTGAGGACTTATCTGTTTCGCGGGCTAGCTCTTCTTCATCAGTCTCATAAATGACATTTTTCGTTTGCGATGAACCAGCATTCGAGTCATTGTGGTATTTATTCTTCAGCACCTCATTTTCCTTACAAAGAAGATCAACTTCTTTCTTTAACTACTGATAAGGTTTTACTATTTCATCAAGTTTTTGACGAAGTTCATTATTATTTTTGTTCCCCTACCCGAAGGGATAGCCGGCTGGTTATGATTATTGCAGAATTTATTATTAGAATTTGAGTTGGATTTAATTTTAGAATTTTGAATGCTTGTATTATACCCAGTTCTTAAGCTTGATAGACGCTAGCAAAGTCGGCAAGTCGAAAAGATCTAGATCTTGCGACTCTGGTGTGAAAGTAGTTGGTTCAATTTTATTTCGCTCCCGAGTTTTTTTTTTTCAAATTTAAATAGTTTAATTCACAAAAATAACTAGTAAATATTAGAAAGTATAAGTATTTTGAATAATATTGTGTGAAAGTGCAAATATAATCAGGTAAACTTAGTTATATAAGCACCATAACAAATATTCAATCAACTACTGTATCACATGACTGATAAAAAAAGAAAAATAAACCTAACCTCACCAGAAGAAAATCCATACTCAAAAGCGCCAAATCTGAAAGGAGCACCGGTAACATTTAACATCGAAGCAAATATGTCCATCTCCAATGCTGATCTTAAAAAGATAAAGTCTATCATTGATGAATCCCTACAAACCGAACTTGCGAAAGCAACTTCTTTACTCGCTTCAAAAGAAGATTTTAATAAGTTGAATGCTGAGATAAACATCCTGCGAAAGCAAAATGAGGATTTATCTTCCAAAGTCCAGCAGTTTGAAACTAGATGTTATGCACTAGAGGAAGAATTGGAGGCACAATGCAGAGAAATCAAGGGTAAAAACATCATTCTCACAATGCCAAATGAAAAAGTTGATCCGAAAATAAAAATTGATTCAATCACACATCTTCTGCTTGACGAACCACATCAGATGACAGAAATAACAAAACTCATTGAAAATGAAAACATCATCAAATTGAAGATAAATGTTGGATCCAACGAGAAAGCCTTTAAAATGCTGCAAAATTCCTTTAAGCTTAAAGGCAAAGGCGTATTTATTCATCGTGACCTAACGAAACATGCACAACTCAAACGACGAATCCTACTCAGCTATAGAAGAATAATCAAAACAAAAAATCCAAAAGAACAAGTACTCGTTAAAAACAACTCTTTATTAATTTCTGATAAAACATTTTATTTAAACGAAAACAATACACTTAAATATAAAAATGATGATGGAGAACAGCACCTGTTGAATATGTTTGGCCAACTTAATTTCGAAGCTGTCAAAACAATTATGTTGTCAAATATACGTCATAATGAATGGTCTAATCCAGTGATGCCACTGCAACAAATTCTTCCATCTGTTAGTACGTTTGTACAAAATTGAAAATGTGATACCGTCAGCTCAATACCTTTTCGTACTTTTAAAATTTTGTCTTTCAATGTTTCCGGGCTTAATAATAAACTTTTATTTGTAGATTTTTTTAAATATATAAATAATTTTGATGTATTCTTTTTATATGAAACTCATGTTATATCTGAAAATCTTAGTAAATTCACAAAGTATTTCAATGGTTATAAATTATCGTCTAAACCAGCAATCAAAACATTCACTAAAGGACGTGCAAGCGGTGGAACTTTATATGAAATAAGAACATCTCTACTTAAAACTTATAATTATGAAGAAATTGAAGGTGTAACTGTGGTAAAACTTATACAAAAAAACGATATGTACATTGTCCCCTTTTATATAAATTGGAATAAGTGGACTGAAGACTTTGAAAACCTTAATCGAATTATGCTGCACTTGGCAAGCAAAAGCGTTCTCATAATTGGCGATCTTAATGCAAGAATTAGTAATTTACAAGTAACTACAATTCATAGAACCGGAAATAATACTAAAGACTTTAATTACAGGAATTCAAAGGACACTACCTGTAATCAAAATGGAACGAATCTTCTCGATATGTTACAGATGTATGATTGTGTACTTCTCAATGGATGTACTGATGGAGATAAAGAAGGTCATTACACTTTTATAGGAGGGCAAGGCAAATCGGTAGTCGACTACTGCGCTATAAATAACGATTGGCATGAACATATACGTAACTTTGAAATCCAGGCTAAAAACTATTCAGACCACATGCCTGAGTGGTCTGATAATACAACCCAAACTGTACGAAACCTTCAACTTATCCCCAGACTTAAATGGAAACACCATGAACTTAACACGTACCAAAACAAACTAGACAACAACCTATCACTTTTAAATGATACATTTGATACAGCAGAATTACTTTCTAACCAACTCATTGCATGCATACAAAAATCGATTATAAACACCAACCATATATCGAGCGGAAAAAAGAAAGATAAAAATGAATGGTTCGACAAGGAATGTATGAAAGCACGAAAAAAGTCCTTCTCCCTTTTGAATGCAGTCCGAAATTCAAACTGCCAAAATCTAAGAAAATGGTATATGGAAGAAAACACACGGTATAAAAACTTATGTCTTAAAAAGAAAACAGAATATGAAAACCAACTAGCCTATACACTTGGTCAAACGAAGGACTCAAAACAATTTTGGAAAGTCACGAAAAAGATAAACGGTTCAAATTTTACAATAGGCATGGGAGTAACTGCAGAGGACCTTTCGGTGCACTTCAAAAATATATTATGTGTCAAATCAGATGTTAAATTTTCCTACGCTGAACCCTATTTATCTGATGAAATACTAGATTCCGAAATCACGTTTACAGAAATATATGCTGTAATTCTCAAAGCGAAAAACGAAAAAGCTCCTGGAGAAGATGGCGTTCCTTATGAATTTTACAAAAACGGTACAGAAGGACTTATTCACCGACTTAAATCTCTCTTCAATGTCGTTTTACAAAAACAAGACGTCCCTGCATCCTTCAAGAATGCTGTAATATTCCCGATCCATAAAAAAGGTGACACAAATAATGTTGAAAATTATCGAGGCATCTCGTTTGTGAATGTAATTGCGAAATTATTCTGTGGCGTGCTTGCAAACAGACTTGAAAAGTGGACTGAAGCTTATGACATAATCACTAAGTTTCAAGCTGGTTTCAGAAAAAGCTTTTCAACAGTGGACCACATCTTTACTTTAACGTCAATAGTTAAGGCATTATAAGCAAGGAACAAAAAGATATATGCGTTCTTTGTGGATTTCAAATCTGCGTTTGATCTTGTTAACCGAAATGCGTTCTGTTAATAAGCTATCAATGCTAGGTATGTCAATGAAGTTCATACATGCAATAAAAGAAATGTATGCCCATTCAAAAGCATCAGTATAGGGCGGATCAACACTCTCAAAGTGGTTTGAAACGGACACCGGAGTAAAACAAGGGTGTCTTCTGAGTGCTCTTCTTTTTGCACTTTTCATCAATGATATTGAAACTTGTCTGCCAGGAGGTGTTCGAATGGCTGATCTGGTCATAAACGTTCTTTTGTATGCCGATGATTTGGTGATTCTCTCAGAAACCCCCGAGAACTTACAATTGATGATAAATCGTCTCTCTGACTATTGCACCAAATGGGGACTTACAATTAACACTAATAAGTCTAAAGTAATGGTTTTCTCTAGATATACCCGGAGTCAGAGTGGACATATTTGGACTTTCAATGGAAATATTCTGGAGATAGTAAGCAAGTACAAATACCTAGGAGTGAATCTTAACAAAACCATGGACTTTAATGAACATGTTATATCGAAATCTGCTCCCTCGCAAAGTTTACTTAACATGTCATGGAAAAATATCTTTTCGAATCAGCGTGTTGTACTGTCAACAAAATGCAAAATATTTGATGCTGCTATAAAGTCTTCACTTTTTTATGCTGCCCAAGTTTGGGGAACAAATGAGTTTGAGGCAATAGAAAAATTTCAATGGTCCTTTCTAAAGAAGCTGTTCAATCTCCCCATAAAAACACCAAACTATGCCCTATATCTCGAAACAGGCCTAACTAAAATGTTCACATACACGCTTAAGTTAAATGCAGACTACGTCGTAGGAACACTAGCGCATCAGGACAATCGGTTGACCAAACAAATGGCCCTGTACGAACTGCGAAATTCGGATTGGTGGGTGGCTAGGTGGAAGAATTTAGGAAATTCTTGTGGTGAAACGGTGGAGCTAGATCACAGCAATTTGTTGCACTTTAAAGAAAAGCTGTACAAAATAATTCAAGCTCAGGAGGATTTTGTAAGGAATGCATATGTACAAGAAGCAAGGAAATCAGAAAGCGGATTCCTTTACTCTCAACTTAAGCTTAACCTAATGGAAGCTAACTATTTCAATGATGCGCTCACGTATAAAGAGATATCTCTTATATTTAAGACAAGATGTGAAGTCCTTGGCCTAAATGGAACTCCATATAATAACAGCTTTAATCAGTTTTGTTCATTGTGCAATCTTAAAGCTAAAGAAAATTGTTTCCACCTCATCAGTGTGTGTCCCATATTTGCACAACATCGAATTGCATACTTTGGACAGAAAATGTTTACCCTACAAGAAACAATTACATTGCTAAACTACTGTGTTTGGAAAAAACTGTACCTGTTTTTAAAAGACATATTAAAATACCGAATGCTACTTATAACTGAATATGAATAGTTAACTTAATTCTTACCTTTCTTACTTTTGTATATTTATATAATAATATCTTATATCTTTTAAATTTGCCAAACGAGCTGACGGCAAAGCTAAAGCTTTAAAATTTATTATAAATGTTTGTAAATGAAATATTAAGATATCAAGCAATAAATTACTTACTTACTTACTTACTTACTTACTTACTTACTTACTTACTCTTGCGACTCTGAGAAAATTCCTACTCCAACACCGCTCTCCAATTTAGATCCGTCTGTAAGAATTCTCACGTCGAAAGCTTTCGACAAGTCGTCATCTTTCCAATTCTTCCTGGATGGGAAAATAATCTTAAAACTTTTGCTGAGACTCATAGAAAGTACCTCGGGCTGCATTAGTCAGTGCTTGTCGAGAGAATATCTCTCTTGTGATCCCTTCTGTCTGCAAAATGACATGCATAATTTTTTTGTCTGGTGTCAAAAGAACAATTTGGAACTTGACGTCAATAAGTGCCAAGCAATCACATATTCTCACAAACGTTTTCGTCCGCAACCACGGGACTTCTACATTAATAATGATCTTGTTTCAATAGTAAAGTCCATTCGGGATTTGGGCGTTATCTGTGATAGTGAGTGATTCAGATCTCATTATGATAACATTTTTTCTAGGGCAAACTCTGCTCTTGGTTTCGTCAAGCGTTGGTCTAAGGAGTTTTCAAACCCTTTTGTTACGAAATCTGTATAAAACCTTGTCTTTACTTGAGTATGCTAGCCAAGTATGATCCCCGTATTGCCTTGTTCACATTAAAAGAATCGAAGCAATCCAGCGTAGATTCATCGGTTTTGCTCTAAGGGGCCTTCCTTGGATTGACAGTTATAACCTACCACCATATCACGATCGTTTAATGCCCATTAACTTACAATCTCTCGAAAAGCGCCGTGAAGTGGCTGATATTATTTTCGTACATCAAATTTTATCTGACGTTACTGGTTCTTCTACCTTACTCGCGTTAATGAGTATTAACATCAACTCACATACTCTAAGATCAGTATATCCCAATTTCATCAAGCTCCTCACAGAACAGACTATGGTGGAAATGAACCAGTTACAAGAATGTTGAGGGAAGTAATTCAAATTCTGATGTATTTGATTATAATCATAGCAATATCACACAAAAAACAATTCTACATATTTCTTCATACTCTGAAATCGGTAACTATAAAAACTTAACAAATGAATTAGCATGCTATCCTTTTTAAATCTCTTAAATTTACGTTTTTAAAACTTATTTTTTTTTTTAACTAACATTTTTTTTATTAATCTTCTTTTCTCTATTCTTTTTTAATTTATAGATCTACTGATCCTATATTTTCTATTTTTTTTGTATTTTTTGTATTTGCATCAAGCAGACCCATAAATGTTCAAACCTCTGATGGTCGGAATATGATGAAATTTGGTAGATCGATATTACTTGCATGTCAACAAAGGGAAAATTAGAAATTTGTGTGAGCGTGGAAATCATTTTCACAGAAACCATATTAAATATATTGAGAGTAGGTACTTGCGATTGGTGCAGGATTGTGAAATTTTGTAGATCGGTCAGCTTTCAGGTGTATACAAAGAAAAAGCTGAAATTGTGAAATTTTTTATGCAGGGGCGTTTCATCCACCAACTTCTTATCAATTATTGTCATTTCAATTGAGCACTTCTAACTTACGAAAATTGGTAGAGGGGTAGGGCTTGTAGATCATACAAAAGGCAAAAATTAAAAACTTACGTTTCCTAATGAGATGATCTCATTGGGCGCTTATTCCACTTTTCCAGATGAAAAGAATCTTTGCAAAAAGTACTGAAATCACACCAAAACCATAGCTGTTAAAAAGTAGCCAATTTCTTTTATATACAAAAACATTTGTTGTTACGCAAAGCCGTGAAATATAGTGAGATCTAAAAGTTGGTCAAGTTCTAAGTCTATTAGTCTAAAATAACAAATAGCTTAAGTAGTGTAATATGGAAGAACCTCAAAATTATTAGAGAAATCCGTTAAGCACGCCTAAGTGTGCAAAAAATTAAGCGAACATAAATTCTTGACGTTTGTAAATGTCAAAGTGGCATATGGACTTAGTACGATACTAAAAAAAATAGGGTAGCCATTTTGTGATTTTAACTTTAGTAAAATGTTGAGAAAATAGTACGATAATAAGCTGGTTTAAAATTAGCAAAATCCTCTGTTTAGCCTTATATCATATTAAAAATGATTTAATCAACTAAAAACCATTTAGTAAAATGTTAAAGCCACTTTTAATAATTGATTAAGCTAAAAAGACAATTGAGCTAATTTTAAACGATTATAATAAAGTTAAAATCACGGAATGGCTACTTTAACTTTTAGCAATTTGCTAAATCCATTATGTAAACTGATAGTATATCAGACTTGCACGCGGGGTGCCCAGGTTCGAGTCCTACTGGTGCACAATTTTTTTGTTTTTCTTTTGTAAATAATGAAGTTAAAATGATGAAAATAGAAATAACCAATATCTTTTTAGAGCACGTGTTGGGCTTTCATCAATAAATAATTAATTTACAACGCATAACAACAATAATTGTGTTCATCAAAATTCGAACCCTACAAATGCTCAGCTTTCTGCTTAATTAGCAATTTACTAGTTTAGAAAAGGCTTAAAAATGTTTAAGTCAATAAGCACATAGGAAATTGTTAACTAGTAAAATGTTAAGCCCTTAACAATGGGTTGTTTAAAATTTTGCGCCATTGTGTATAAATTTTCCCAATTAAGGCTAGTGGTCTAACAAATTTTTAGATAACTTCTACGGTTCAAGGGATAGTTAGTTGAAATAAAATTTAATATAATTATTTAGGAAATGAATACAGCTAAAACATGACATTTTATAAATTTTATTTGATTTTATTTGTTGGTCTGAAATCAAATTTGCTGTGTTGATGTTGCCGTAAAGTTTGACAAACCAGGATTTTGACTCTTTAAGTCTTAGCGCTCTGCAAGGTACCAGGTGTTTAATGTGGAGATCAAGATGCAGTATGTATAAAATTATACTTAAGGCATCCGTTGAACAAGATTTTAAGGCCCATGTGACGTGAACGGTAGCAAATTCTCTAAATTTTCTTAAGCTTATTAGTGTTGTATTTTTTTCATAAAGCGGGCCGCCAGACAATCGAACCATTAGATAAGATTGGTCGTACTACCGGTGTGTCTGCCCATAGGATTATTTTTATTATTTATTAGTTTTACTTCAAGGGTAGAAAGCAATGCTAAGAAAGTAAATATATAGCACTTTCTTCAATGTTGGGTTTCCAGTTAAGTTTAAGGTCAAGGATGACTCCTAAATATCTCGTGCTGGAACAAAGTCATAGATTGTGGTCATTAAATCCAGTTAGTGTGGAAGTGGGTACCTTAGCCCTGGTAGTGAAATGTAACAATTCTGTTTTGCTTTGGTTAACCCCCTGTGCACAACAGATCCCTTTCCTTGATTTCACTCATCACTAAATCATCTGCGTACGCTATCGCTCTTACACTATTCCTCAGCTTTACAAGAATTTTGTTCATGACCTAAAGTCACAGAAGCGGTTACACAATATTTACATACTTGGTATCGGTCGAGTTGCCTGACGAAGCTATATTCATCCTGTTACCGAACATAGAGATAATCCAGTCTTGAATATAGTCACCTATGTCATGATCTTTTAGCGAGTCTTGAATAGATTCGGTGAGGGAATTATTGAAATCACCTTCTATGTCCAAAAAGGTAGAGAGAGTGTACTCCTTATAATGGATTTTAGGTGTTATTACGTAGTAGAGCCTCAAGAAATAAAGACTTTACTATTTCGTTTTATTCATAAGTCTTTATTAAAATACTTAATTCACAATATAACTCTCTTTTATTAATCTACTTTATTTTTGTGTAATTTAGTTTACTGTGTGTTAACTGACTGGGAAGAAGTGCAGCTTCATTTGATAAAATATAATTGTATCCCACTCCGTACAAGAAAATGTATAACGAGATGCGTTTCTAATGACAATTATTTTTGTTCTTTAAGGGGCCACCACACTACTCCCACGATTAAAATGTTACATTATAAAATGATTTGAATTAACTTTGAAATCGTCTTGGAATCCGAACAATTCGTCCTGATCGTGTTGTGGCATGAGCTGTGTGATCATCGGTACTGATGGAGACTTTGTTCCGAGATGGTGATACGGCTGGTGCGTGTGGTGTTTGGATTTTGCTGATATATCGGATCTGTGTGCTGCATAAGATCTGACTGATAGTGCGTTTGAGACATTGAACTAAAGCTCTCTTCAAGCGGTAAATGGAAACTTTTGATGTTCGGTTCTGAAATTGGACTTTAAAATTTTTATTACATTTTCGCAAGACTTGGAATGGACTGTCATACGGCTGTTGTAATGGAGTTTTAACAAAGTCATTGCGAACAAGAAAATGTGTGGTATCCTTAAGACTTGGTTGTTTAAAGACTTTTGCATCATCATATGAAGAAGGTGCAGTTGGAGATATCTTTACCATTGTACGTTGCAAGCTTTTGGGGAAGTCTGATTCATGTGACGTTTTTTCTTTAGTACCAAAAAAATCACCTGGTAGTCGCAAGAATGTCCTATGGACCATTTCAGCACCCAGTAATATACACGGCAAAATTTCACACCAATCTTTAGTTTGGTAACATCGAATAGCTGATATAAGAGCACGATGCCATCTCTCTATCATCCTCTTGGATTGGGGATATTAAAAAACCGCTCCAAGGATTTTTGATTTTTTTTTATATATTCTTATTTATCCATGAATACAAATTACATCTTTGTTTTCCCCCAAGCTATAACGACTAAGCAATATAAAAACATTTAATTATGTGTATTATCCATTAATTTCTACCTTAATATTATTTCCTTTTTATGAATTTTTGCGTACGTCACTTAATACTAAATAATAATAATAATAAAGTTGGCAACTCTGGTGTAGCTTAAAAGTTAAAATTGTTTAGCTCTTGAAAAAAAAAGGTTATTTTAATTAATCCAAACAAACAAAATAAATAATTTTTTTACAAAGTGCACAATTTAAGGAGCTATTGATCAAGTGAGATTAAAAAATCATTGAATTTTTGGTAATTTAAGTTGCAAAAGTTAGATACCTACCTACCTTAACAAAAAAATCGCTCATTGTAAATAAGTTTAAAACCAATACACAATATTAAAGGCTTGATGAAAAATTCAAAAAGAAAAGTTCAAGAAACATCACCCGAAATACATCTTCAATCAATTTCAAAAAAAGATAAAAGCATGTCGTTGGTTGGTTCTATGACTGTCGAGGAATTAAATAATCTGTTTGCCACTAATCTCACAAATGTTGCTACGAAGGATGACATTTCAGACTTACGCGGTGAACTAAGTGAGGTTAGAAGGGAGAATGTGCAATTGAAGGAGGCGGTCGGTGCACTCTTCCAAAGATGCAATGTCCTGCAAACCGAGATTGATCAGTTAAAGTTAGCTGCAAATGACAACAACTTAATAATTCGAGTTAAGAATGGACAATCGAATGCCATAGAACAAGCTCTAAACATTTGCAAAAATATATCCGACTCAAATACAATCATCACTGCACAAGAACTGAGACAAATCGCTTCGAATGAAGAAGTAGTTACTATTTTGGCAGAATTCAAATCTAAACAAAACGCACATAATGTTCTGAAAAATGTTAAAAAGCTGAAAGGAACCGGCATCTCCATAAGTCGAGACTACCCATTGAAGATTCGGCAAAAGCGCATCAAACTCCTTCAGCTCCGCAAACACATTTCCGCCAAACAACCACGATTGAGATTGTCTCTACGTGATGATAAATTGCGTATTGATGATTTGGTTGTGGAATGGAATCATGAGCAGCAAGTTTTTGTTACAAATAAGGAGCATGGGCTGCAAAAATTGGAAGAAAAACACAAACTTGGGGAGAATTTCTTTCAAAATGTTTGTTTACAACTTTTACAAAATGAGCCAATTGCCAGAAACGTCAATGTCATCCATCGGCGAGAAATGTCAAATGAGGTTGGCGGCGGTCCATCAACATCAATTTCGGCTACAAACAAAACGAATTCTGCTCTTTCGGATCTAGGTGTTAACAAAATAGCACATTCTAATTATAACCACTGTAATTAGGTAAAAGCCGTCTGTCAAATTTTTAAATTAAGTAAAATTAGAATTATAAGTTATAATATTGGAGGTTTAAAAAATAAGATTGCAGTTTTAGATTTTATTAAATTTATAAATGATTATGATATTATTATATTAATTGAAACACATGTAACTGAACAGCATACACAAAATTTTGAATCAAGTTTCGTCGAATACAAACTAAAATGGATACCAGCACTTAAAAATCACCGAAAAGGAAGGGCTAGTGGAGGAATTCTCATGGGTTTTAAACATAATCTTAAAGGCGTCAGTTGCAAATACAAGCAAATAGGAGACACACATTTCATTGAAATTAAAACTGATCGATCCTTACTTAATCTCATCCCTATATACTTAAATTGCAACAGCTGGGAAAGTGACTTCACTAAGCCTGGGGACATTTTAATTGATATGGACATTAACAATTTAATGCTTATTGGAGATTTCAATGCCCGAACCGGAGCGCTAGAAAGTGAAAGTAAGCTTATAGAAAATAGGAATCGTAGTTCAAAAGATACAACAATTAAAAGAGAAGGTAAAAAAGTTATCGATCTATGTAATTCCTTTGGATTGAGTGTTTGCAATGGTACTGCGGAAGGAGACAAATAAGGTAAGTTCACTTTTATAGGACCACAAGGAAACTCAGTAATCGACTACACAATGGTGTCAGGAGACTGGAGTGCTATGATGGACGATTTTGAAGTCATAACAGAAATACATTCAGATCATCTCCCAATCCAACTAACAATCAATCTAAACAGAAACCAGAGGCAACCAGAAGACTTAGTAACTCCGGGAAATTTCAGGTGGAAAAATGTTTTTGCCGAAAGATACTCACATTGTTTGAATAATAGTCTTCTCCTTCAAGCGACATCATCTTCAACATTTTGTCTTAGCTTATCGGAGCTGGACAATATTGTCCTTAAGTCTATTCCGGTGCAATGTCAGGTAAAAAACAATTTTATCCATTACCACGAAAAATGGTTTGATAATGATTGTATGGTAGCTCGTGGAAAATCTTTTGCTTGGCTAGGATTACTAAGAAGTTTTCCAGAGAATAACTTTTTTAAAGCGCAATATCTTGCAGTTAACAAACAATACAAAGAGCTACTAAGCTATAAACGTCAAAGCTACTCAAGAAAACTTGCTCAAGACCTTGCAGACTGCAGAAATGCTGCTGAGTTTTGGACAATAGTTAGAAAAATCAGTAAAAAGCGTAACAATCAAGTTATTTCACCCATTGAAATCGAAGACCTTGCTAAACACTTCAAAACGTTAACAAAAGACAATTTCTCTTCCACATTCCAATTTGCCAAACCTTTTTATGAGAACGAAGAGTTGGATGCACCTTTTTCCTGTGCAGAGGTTCAACTTGTATTGAAAGAGCTCCAAAACAACAAGTCTCCAGGATCGAATGGCATACCTCAAGAGTTCTATAAAATAGACACTTCTATTTTTATGGTGACTCTAATAAAAGCTTTAAACCACGCATACGATTCAGCTTATTTACCGTCCTATTTCAAAGAAGCCATCATTTGCCCAATTTTTAAAAAAGGTGACAAGGAAGATGCTGCCAACTACAGAGGAATATCATTGCTGAATTCATCTATGAAAATTTTTACAAAACTTCTCTGCAAACGGCTTTATGATTGGGTTCATAACAACAACTTACTAAGCGAGTCGCAAGCTGGGTTTCGAAAGAATTACTCGACCGTAGATCAAATCTATTCGCTTACCAATATAGCTGAAATCTTTATAAAAGACTTTTTATAGATGACTTAGAAGAGGTATTGCAGGGTGGAGCACGTGTTTAAGCGGATCTTTTAATCAAGGTACTAATGTTCGCCGATGATATTGTGATGCTAGCGGAGTCGCCTGGTAGTCTCCAATTGATGATCAATAGATTGTTCGAGTACTGCAACAAATGGAGGCTCCAGGTGAACCTAGAGATGCTAAAGTCATGATTTTTCGTAGAGGAGGCGGCCGTAACGGGCGCAGTGAAACCTGGAAATTTGGAGCTCAAAACATCGAAGTCGTAAATGAATACAACTATCTTGGTATGCGGATATCTAGAAACCTGAACTGGCAAAATCATATGATTGATAAGTTGGCCAAATCGAAGCATGCATTAAACGCAACATGGAGGACTGTGGTTCACTGTAAAGATGTTCACTACGAATCCAAATATCGTATTTTTGGAACCACAGCGAAAGCGATCATGTGTTATGCAGCTCAAGTTTGGGGCCATAAGGAGTTCGATGAAGTTGAGCAGCTTCTGCGCTATTTCTTAAAAAGAAGCTTGAAACTACCTAATAGTACTGCGAATCACATACTAATGCTAGAGACAGGTCTACCATCTTTATTTATTTCAACTCTGAAAATACAGATAGACTATATTTTAAAGACTATAGCAATGGATGATAGGAGACTACCAAAGGAAATTACGATGCTTGTGATTCAAAAACATACTTCCCCTGAACTATGTTCCTCATAGGAGTGATTTGGAAGAAATGTGTGGATTATGTAACACTAGAGAACTCGAAAACGTGTTCCACTTCGTGGGAAGATGTCCTGTTTTGGTGGAAGCCAGAAGGAGTACACTTGGAAAGAACTACCTCAGTGAAGAGGAAGTCATAGATGTTTTAAACGGAGTTTTAGACTGGGAGCCCCTTTACAACTACACCAAGCTAGCACTTAACTACAGAAAACGGATCTTAGAAGAACTTTTTTAATTTTATGTTTCAATTTTGTATATTAAACAAAATTAATTAATTAAGTATTAATAATTGTCAACTGACAGACGGCGTAAGCCATGTTTGAAAAATGAATGATACACTATACTTTTGTAATTTGTATGAAATAAAATCATTTGGAACTTAACCTAAACCTAAATACAATGTAGGCCCTCATACATTTATATGTACATATGTGTCTTTAAAAATCACATGAATCTTATGTATGCATATTGCACATAAATGATGAAGTTGTATGTATTTATATAGCTAGCTACCTACCCACGTACATTCTTCATTTTCGTTATTATATGTACATGTTTACATACTTAGGATATTTCAATACGTATATATATGTAGATACATTTTACTCTCCTAACTTACATAATTAAAATCCATAACTTAGATTTAAATATACATTTGTAGGTAGGTGCCTATGTAATTATTCCTTGAATCATCCATTCGACAATTCATTATAATAAGAATCAAGGTAATCTTACCTACATAGGCTTTAAACCTGCATAGGATAACTGTGCCTAACTAACTAAACCTCAATGGTTAGCTACATTTAAGTTGTTAGCTACAAGAGCAAGTTCGTGCGATCCAGTCGTGCATTTAATTTATTTTTTTTTGGATCAAAATCACAGATCTAGATCACACACACTAAAGAAAAATTTGCTGAAACGTCAAACGGTTTTGTTTATAAATAAATACATACATACATATACAATTAAAAAAAAGATGTGTTCTTTTTGCCAAGAAAAATCACCAATCCCTGATCCAAATACCTAAGGCAAATTGAAAGCGACATGACATACAAAATTAAATTTCCAACACAGACAGACAAGAACGAAGGCATTATATTCTATAGTACTATCATGAAGCGGAACGTCCGAGGCGCCCGCTGGTGACAGCGCTAGGAACTAGAACTTGCTGATTGTGCAGACTCTCAGAGAGTTCAGAGAGGGAGAATTTGAAGGATTGACAAATAAAAAATAAGGTAAGACAAATAGCTAATGAGGGAGAAGAATTCATAAAGGTAAAGCAGAATAAAAGAAAATATCTTTTTGCATTTTTCTTTCCTCTCATTTATTATAAACTGAAGAAAATATCTATGTAGGAAGAATATTCCAATTTCAATTTGTAGATATCCCTTTGGACCTACTTTTGTTTAGGTATTATATTTCAATTTGTTTTCATTTTAACCAAGTGAAGATTTTCGGCATTGTAGGTACGTGGTGTTGATTGTTTTGCCGTCGGTTGTGAGTAAAAAAAAAGATTTATTTGATTTCTTGCGCATTCGGTAATTTTTTAATTCTTGTGTTATAAAGTCTTGTGGTATTGTAGGTAGGTATGTTCCTACATTTCGATATTTAAATAGGTACCTACCTACAATAATTTGCTTATAAGATCAAAAAGTTAATTATATGAAACAAAAGAAAAAAAAATGAATGACAAAGTTCTTTGTGATGTTGAAGCATTGTCATTGTGTTTATATCTATATATATATACAATGGCATTGTTACATTATATTCAATGGTTGAAGTTAATAAGTGATGTTCGGTGAAAAAAATTGTGAAGTGTGTTTTAACTAGGTAGGTTAAGTATATATATATATAGTTATGAAAATTATATTTTATTTAAACAATAAAGGTGTATGAATTTATGAAAAGTGCAGCCTGTATATTTCAAATCAGCTGTTCTTTATAATAAATACATATAGCCTTTTGGATTTCAACAAATAAAAAACACAAAAATGAAAAAATAAAACATTCAACCAACATTATCTACCTATATAAATTTGAATAAGGAAAAAAAACCATTCAGATGTTTTTGCGAGTAGATCACTTAAATACCTAGGTACATTAGCCGTGTTTTATTGGGAAATTTATCCGCCGTAAGTTTATCCGTCGTAGCATTTTACATACAATTCGCTACGGTTGAAGTAGAAGCTACGGTGGATGGCTGGTTGACGTTCAGTCGAGTCTCGATTCTGATTTTGTTAGTTTTGTTGGTATGATTGATAATTGAATTGAATCTCGATGGATGTGCTCATGGAGTGTTATAATTATTAATTTCATTCGTAAGACAAATCGATCTTTTTGATTCCTTATAGCTGCCCAGTTTATATTTCTAAAATCTTAGATGACTCCATTTTTTAATAAACTATAAGCTGTTCTTCTTAAAAACTGTATTCTTTGCTCAATTATTTTCTGGAGCACATCTAAAATTCCACCTATATCTGCAATTTTACATAGCCCTAATGTCAATGAATCAATTTTAACAAATTTCGATTTCCATTTTGAAAAAAAAATCAATATCTATTGAATGAATTCCGTTTTACTTTTATTTTTGACTAACTTAAGACCAATATTCGGTTTGTGTTCAATTTTTATTGATAGTTATAAATAAACGGAGGTTGGTGCAAAAAAAACATCAAAAAAAAAAAAAAAAATATGCAACTTTCAGTTTTGCAACAGTTTGGTTGCTAAAGTGAATACCATGAGAGTGCGCGCAAATGCAGTAACAATTCAGTCCACGATTCGATCAACTTAAAAGTTTGCGTTTTGGCACAAATCGAACGATCGCCCCAAATAAGTTCTTCAGTTTGTATCACACCGAACTATAATGTAACTACGCGCACATTAAATCAAAATATTGTTTGTGTGATGGTTTATCTCGTTGATTAATTTTAAGTTGCTAACGTGCGCGATCACTAGTCATTAAACTATTTCGTTTCGGAAAAATTGCATGTGAGCGCCTAGCTTAAACGCACTAAGCGGCAACTGAACTTCACAAAATGTGCTTTTTCTTCACTGTTTAATGGACGTTGGCCATGGACGGTATTCGCTTCACTACATGGACATGGACTGGGCGTACATTTTTGTGATCCATTGTTTTTTTTTTCTGGACATGTGCATGGAAATGGCAAACCAAATGTTAACTACTTGTTCCTTACCCCGCGTATGTTAAGTGCAGTCTGATGAGTGAATATTGAATTGAAAGCAAAACATAATCAGAAAATAAATTTATAAATTGACTTGAAAAATAAAATTCTAGCTATCGATCTACTCAGAAAATAAATAAAAGCATGAAATATAAAGGGGAAATGTAATAGGAGTGAACAATTTAAACTACGCTGTAGTGTGCGTTCAAAACCAAGAAACATTTAAAGGAAACAAGCAAATCTCCGTCAATTTTGTTTCCTCGTGTGAAAGGCATAGATGATTTTTAAAGCAATACATAAATTGCTCTGTGTAAAAAGGGGCTTTACCATAGTCTATGAACAAACCCATTCACTTATCATTTCCTTTCTATTGGTGCAAGAAGTCGACTTCTGGCTTCCGTCAAGAACAGACGGGGGTTTATTCCCTCGTCTCACTAGCAAAAAAGTAACAGTGTTTTATATTTTATATTTTAATTCTTGCTATTACAGTAATAGGTAACAAAAATAGTTTAAAACTATCATAAGTAACAAAATAAAAGTGAACCGTGCTGAAACCATGAAACAAATATAAGGTGTCCATTACGTCCGACAAAAGTGGAAGTAGAAGTGAATCCGTAACTGACATGATTCACACAATCATCACTCTTTGACCACATATCATCCACGTATGGATGATGTATACCGTAACTGAAGCATCCCTAGGATGCATAACATAAAAACAACTGATGGAAAATTGCCTGTCCCAGGAATGGAATTTAATTCGACGAGGGATCTGCGCACTAGCCGCCCATAACCGACAAACGGAATTACCCGTTAATCAACTACTGTTCATAACAGTTACCTAGAACCACATAGAAGCAAGCGTCAGAGGAGCAAACAGCCTCATATGAAGCAGAAAGGACACATCCTCATCAACTAACTCCACAATTCTATATGTTTCTGTGTCATTCAATAGTATATAAAAAAAAAAAAAAAAAAATCGTGATAAGTTAATAATGTATTTCATACAAAACCATAACCTTTTAATAGTTAATCTTTTACTAGTTTCTTCATATAAGTACAAAATCACATGCCTTATGTAATATATATAATGCGTTTGCAATCTCACTCATTTATACGTTAATGTATACATGTTCATGTATTAACGAAGTAGAGTTCTCGCTCTATCTTAATGAAATGTTAAACATAAGTATTTGTATATACGTATATATTTACTGATTGATTGATTTATCCTTGAGACTTTTGGCAATCTTGTTATGATCAATTTTTTTTAATATCAGTTAGTTTTACATGGCTCTGCGCCACAAATTATATTATATGTATATATTTATTTATTTTAAGTTAGTTTTAGGTGGCACTACGCCACAAGTTACAGATGCACTGCCTCTTTAAAAGAGCAGTCCCACTACTTTATCATAAACATCAGATGACAACACGTCACAAGTAACTGATACACTGCTCTTGAGCAAAGCAGTTTAACCATACAAAACTATAGCGACCAAGAGGTGAACAACTACTTTACAGACAAAGCAGGCAATACTTAACAGCCGCAGTATAAATTTCTAAAGCAAACGAGAAACACACATTTGTAAAACCTTTTTATAAAAGACTCAATAAAGTAATCAAATCAAATCAAATTCTATTGGTGCAAAATGAATGTTCGAATTTAAAATTGCAAATGCAGAAAAAATGAAAACAAGAAATAGGTTTGTAACATAAATTAAATATTGCTACGTTTTTCTACTTTCTATTTTATATGAATAAAAGCTAATTATTGTTCATTAATTTGATATTTTCTTAATTTTACTTTGCAAAATACTCTTTCATTACTTGTGACTGCTGTACAGGGGTACCATTTTTTACAAAAATAAAAAAGCTACGGTCCATGCTACGGTCGATGCGTTTTTTGGCTATTACTTACGGTACAATGGATAGATTCCCAATAAAACACACCTATTGTATTAAATTTGTGCTAAGCTAAAGTGTAAAAAGTGTTCAAAACGATTTACACTTTTACAAGAAAAAAATGTTGTACGACAACCTGCCGCGTCGGCCGCGCCGAGATGTGCAGCATGGTCGTATCTAAATAAAAATAAAGTGAAGTGTATTGTGTGGATTTTTTGCCGTGCACATAAAGTACCTATATTTATGTGTGAATTTATATTTTTTTTTAAATTGATTAGTGAAGTTAAAGTTAGTGCGTGATGTGCAGAAAAGAGTTAATTATCATATTTAATAATAAGAAAGGTGTATATATTTATTTAAAGTGCAGCCTGGTAAATCTTCTTTACAATAAATACATATATATCCTTTTGAGTTCATCTTCTACTTGTACTTTGCATTTATTACAAGCAATGCATGTTAGGTATCGCAAAAAAAATATTATTCAATTTTATAAATATTATACATACCTATATCCAAATTAAAATAAAATGCACCACTGCATCCTATGAACTTGCTCATGTAGCTAACAACTTTAACAACTTTAATGTAGCTAATCACTGACGCTGTTAGTAGGTAGGTATAGGTAGGTAGTCTAGTTATCCTATACATTTTCAAAGGCGATGTAGGTAAGTTTACCTTGATTCTTAGTGTAATGAATAGTCGAATGCATGATTCAAGGAATGGTTACATAGGTACCTACCTACGAATGTATATTTAAATGGATTTGAATTATGAAAATTAGGAGGGTAATATGTACCTACCTATATAAAGAGAACCTAGGAATGTAGATATGTATGTACATACATATGAATAAATAAAAGTGAATGCTGTATAGGTGGGTAAGAATCGTTTTTTAAACTTATAAAAACTGCCAAAACCATCACTTTAATCGGTTTCTCGAAATAACCAAGAACATATTTAGATGCCACGGACCAATGAAAATTTTATAAGAAAGTATCTCGAAAATTGTAGGACAGATTTTGATGAAATCCGATTTTTAATTTTTAGTTTTTTGAAAACATTTTTTTTTTTTATTTTGGAATGCAGTTTTTTTGAGTTTATTAATATACATACATATACATACAGACTATAAAATTTAAAATTATTTTTTGATTAGTTTTAAAAATATTTATTTTTCAAAAAAAAAGAAAAATAAGATTTTCCTTCAAGGTCATATGGCAGGTACAGTTATTTTTAGGTCTAAAAATAATATTTCAATTTCCCCTCTGAAGAATGCCAAAATAATCACACATACCAAATTTGAAGGTAATCGCTTACGCCGTTTAGGCTGCAGTTCGTTATACATACAGACGGGCAGAATGACAGACAGACAGACGAACAGTTATTTTTTGTCGATCACTTTTTTAGGCTTCTCTATGATCGTAATGTCACGTTTGATTGTTAGAATTTTTTTTACGAATGCATAACTTGCCTTATAGCACTATAATCGCAAGCAAAAATTTAATGAGGTATATAAATGACAATAATAAAACAATATATTGTATGTAGGTACAAGTACCACATACACATTGCTTGATTTAATAAACTTTTAAATAGTTATGTATGTGGGTAGGTACCTATGTACATAGTTGCTACCAGCTGAAAATATAGGTATAATGTACCTGCGTGAGTAAAAAAATACATTGTTATAATAATAAAATGCACCGTACAAAGTTGCTATTGTTGCTAACACCTTTAATGTAGGTAACAATTAAAGCTGTTAGATAGTAGGTATTCTAGTTAAACCATTAAGTTTACAGCCAATAATGAATTGAGGAATACCTAGTTACATACATAGGTACCAACCTACCACTATTGTGGATTTTAATTATTTTTGTTAGGAAGGTAATACCTGCATACATAGATGGACTAATATTTGTATGTATGTATGTACCTATGTAACAAATGAAAAAAAAAATTGTTCGACAATTTGAATATGCAAAACTATTTTAAATTTTTTGAAAAAAAATTTAATGTGTTCATTTAAAAATGAACCTACCTAGGTACAATGAAAAAAATTCCAAAATACCTACTTCATGCTTTAAATTGAATTGAAAATGTAATGTAAATAAATCAAAAAGCAATACCTGCCTACATGCCTACATATAAAAATATTGCATGCATTTACAAATATTTAATTGGTACCTACCTACCTATTTTAAATCTAATAAGATTAGATTAAGCCTTATCACTGGTAAATATGGCTGCAAGCTCTACACAAAATTATGTCAAAGATTATTCTTTGCCAGAAGTTCCTTCCACTTCGCAAATTTCTCCCTCTCAATTTCCGTCACCGGGATTGGCTTCATACAAAATGGAGCGAAAAATAAAGCGCGAGAGCATTATTCCCCGCTATATTTTTGACACTCCAAAAAAGCTTTAGAACGATCCTAAGTACAGATTCAAAGAAGACGCTGAAGCCTATATGAATGAGGGATATGGGGAAGAGGTGCGCATGTTTGTTTTGTCACAAATGTTCCACAAGCCGAACTCACCTTGGAAACCCGAAAAAAAGGACTTTGCTTTGAAGATGTTTTACAAGTCTCCAGCGTGCTACAACTTTATGATAAGGACGGGTTTTAAACTGCCATCGTAAAGCACTATTTACAGATGGCATTCAGAAATCCGTCTGCCTACAGGACTAAGTGCAAGGATGAAGGATTTGCTGAAGGAGAAAGCCCAGGGAATGTCACAAATGGACAGGAAATGCGTTCTGCTGTTCGATGAAATGAGCATTAAAAAAGAACTTGAATATAGTATGAAGGATGGCCTTATATACGGGTTTACTGACTGTGGCGAATTTGGAAGGTCCAGAGTAATAGCCTCTAAGGTAATGGTGTTTACACTTAGAGGTTTGAATAAAAACTGGAAGCAAAGTGTTGCATATTACAATGGATCTCCTAAGACTGCAATATGACGATTGTCGCAACAAGCTGCGACCAAGGATCATGCAATATTGCAGCATACAACCAAATGAAAGCCATGACTGATGGTAATTTGGAAACCCACCCATATGTGGAGGTGGAAAATCATATAGTTTTCTTACTCTATGATTATCCACACTTCTTCAAAAGTGTGAGAAACATATTGCTCAGCCACACCATAACTATTGGAAATGATGTTGTGGACTGGCGGATATTGGAGAGGATAGCTGAGCAAGACGGCAAAGGTATATTCCAAACCATGTTCAAGCTAACAAACGCCCATATCCGACCAGGGAATTTCGATAAATATTCAGTAAAGTTGGCCACCCAAGTTTTCAGCCTAAATATGTCCACAGGTATAGAGCACGCAGTAAAAATCGGTTTTTTCAAAACAGATGCGGATATAAAAGTTGCTGAGTCAACAGCTAGGTTTGTTCAAAGGATGAACAACCTATTCGATTCCCTAAATACAGGACGACTGTACTCCAGAAATCCTAACAAACAGGTGCTATCAGATGCCACGGACACTCTTGATGCCCTAAAAAGTGCAAGGGAGTGGATATCGCAGTGGAAATCCAGCAGCGCCATTAGAATTCCCCCATGCTTTAAGGGATTAAAGCAAACACTTCTGGGCATCGAACAAATGTGGAATTACCACAAGAGTGATGAGCAAAGTTATTTTCTGCTCCAACATTTGAACACGGATGTTGCTGAAAACTTGTTTTCGATGATGCGCTCAAGCAGAGGCTCTTACGAATAAAACCCGTCCGCGTGGAGATTCACCCGTAATCTGAAACTGGTCATTTTCCAGCACATGGCTGCAGCAGATCATTCAGGTTATGAAGATGCTGGAGCAGAACCATTGCTGCACGGAATGGAAAATGAAACGGCAGATGAAACTGAAACGGAAGAAGAACTATACAATGATTACCTGTTGGAAGAGGAAGCCGAAACTAATTTATTCAGTGTTTTTACAAGTGAACAATTGGAGAGCGAGGACATCGACCTGGAACTTAAAGAATATGATGGAGAAATTTGTGTTAAATTACAAAAAGCTGAAGAAGCTTTTTGTTCGGGTTTTGCAGCAGCTAGACTCGGAAAGAAGCTGCACTGTGAAACATGCTCTCAGTTCATGATCGACGAGGTGAACAAAGTAAGGGAGCAAACTTTGTTAATTGAACTAAGAGCATATAAGACAGTAAGCACTACTTCTGAGTTCGGTAAGCTGACAGTTCCTTCAATCCGTTTTGAAGAAACTGTCAGTTTATTCCAAAAAATGTTTTCTGAACATTTTTTGGAAAGACAGTTATCGCATAGGATAGTGGAAACTTGGACGGCGGACATAATGAAGGAAAAGGAACGGATAGGACTCCCAAGCTGCAAGACGGAACATCAAGAAAAAATTATCAAATTCATCCTGATCGGACTGATCATTCTGCAATTAAGGAAATCGATTAAGTATTTAAAGGCGAACCCGAAGGAAAAATATGTTTAAGTTAGTATTATTATAAAGCTTAAGTCAAAATTGTATTTAATTATGTATAGTAATTGTATATAGTATTATAGTATATATTATTTAATATTTTTAATTTTATTAATAATAATAAAGTAGTAATAGAATGAGGACTAGGCCGCTCGGGGATATCTCATTAAAAAAAACTACGAATTACGAAGCATGTATTCTTATTTTAGTTTATCTATTTTAATTAAAAGAAAAAAAAAATTAGTTTTAGAAAGAGGACTAGGCTGCCCGGGGATACCTCATTAAAAAAATCCACGACTTACAATATATAGTAGAAGTAGTAATAGAATAGAACGAGGAATAGGCCTATCGGGGAAACCTCAACAAAAAACGCATCTAGTGTTCTACCTAAATGGGTGATGTGGAAAGGAACACATAATACATTTCAACCCTTTGCACCTTACTAATCCTTAATTTTCAATAAAAAAAAATCCTATTATATATTAATAACAAACATTTAATAGCAAACCATTTATCTATTTTTCCAGTTATATTGCACCTACATCTACTACAACGAGATTAGGTTTAACATTGGTAAGTATTTTGCACAATATGTTAATGGATGCGGATGAAGGTTTCTTCTTTGAAGAATACAAAATGTAAATAAGTATGTACTACCTTACTGTATTTTTTATTTTAAATTGTATTCAATGTATGTATGTACATAAGTATATGTGCCTACGTAGGTACCAGGGACGAAGCGTCCATATAATGAGTGGAATGAGTGCTTCCGTTGAACAAATTAAAAAAATCATATGAGCAAAGAGCT
Organism: Philhelius pedissequus; assembly: GCA_910595825.1. Lineage (NCBI taxonomy): Eukaryota > Metazoa > Arthropoda > Insecta > Diptera > Syrphidae > Philhelius > Philhelius pedissequus. Next base: position 242,144,492 of record OU343160.1, on the reverse strand, counting down.
AAATTCGAAATTCCAAATCGTATTAATTTTTCCGATATGATATACCTACCTATTTTTATTTACCTTTATTTTCTACTATAATCAAATCTTTATTCTGTGAATTAAATTCCAACATCATTGTGAGAACATTATCATCTTTTACCAAAATGACTATAGAATGCGTAACAGATATGCATTCCTTATTGTCACTTTCTTAAATCAATGTTAAAATACCCTACTACTCCAACCAAATTGAGAATACAGATAACATAACCCACCACTATTCATATAATGCTCACACAAACTAGAATGCACAACAGTTAGGCATTCCATTATTTCGCCTACTTAACTAAGATCCCAACACAAAGTCAAATTACTTTTTTTTTAGTTTCTCGCCATTCGACCACCATACAAATAATGCTCAAACAAAAGTGCTTCATAAAAAACTAGAATGTACAACAGCTATGCATTCCATTATTTCGCATACTTAACTTAGATCCCAACACAGTCAAAGTAATTTTTTTTGTTTCTCGCCATTTGACCAACAACGTGTGAAGAATGAGTTGAGTGAATGCATTCTGAATATTCCATGAAACAAAACTAGAGATAGAGAGAAAAACAAAGATGTATCTATTGAGTTGCGTATTGTCTCAAACTGTTAATGAGTTAAATTTCATAGAAGAAAGGGTTAGAAAAGATATTTTTTGTGTAAGTGAGAAGTAAAGTGCCATCAACATTGGGAAAGGGAATAAACAAAGAGTCGATTTAAGGTGGTAGTTTTTTTTAATTAGTTCGTGACCGTGTGCGATATAGGAAATCCACCTGCTTTCTATTGTTATATTCTTTTTGTGATTAAATATGAATTCCTGTAACTGTGTTATTGAAAGTATTTTCGATAAATCATTTTCAGCTAGATCGTTTGATGGAAAAAAAAATATAATAGATGGTGGGAGACCGAAACCTAGTGTAATTATAAACACCGTTACAAAGCGGTGTACTAGGCATTTTTCGATGCAATCATATGAAATTTTTTCGTGGTTAACAGGATGTTCAAAAACAAATATGTTGTACTGTTGGCCTTGCCTTTTATTTGCAAACGAAAAAAGTGTGTGGAACAGTGCGGGGTTTAATGATATGAACAATTTTTCAAAAGCCGGCAAAAGGCATAGAAAAGAGTGCGGTTCACATTTAAGTGCAATGGTGTCATTAAAAATGTTTGGTTCTGTTCGCATAGAAAACTTATTAGATTCATCTCGTTCACTTTCGATTAGAAAATTTAATGAAGAAGTGAAAAAAAACAGAGACATATTAAAAAGTTTAATCGATGTGACTTGCCATCTTGCCTGTTTGGAGTTACCTTTCAGAGGTGATGATGAAAATCAAAATTCATTGAACAGAGGCAATTTCATAGAGACTGTGTTTTTAATTGCTTCATACAACCCAATTTTAAAAAATCATTTGGATAATTCAACAGTTTTTTCTGGCTTATCAAGTGATATCCAAAATGAACTTATCGACACGGTGGCTACGGTCTTACTCGAAGAAATAAGATCTAAAATTGATAAGTCGGACTACGTGGGACTGGTCCTAGATGAAACCACGGATGTATCTAATAAATCACAGCTGTCAGTGATGTTGCGATTGGTAAAAGAAAATGGAGCTGTAGTTGAAAGATTTATGTGTTTTGTCGATGTTTCAATTGGAAGGTCAGCTGAGGCTTTGTTCAATTTTATTATACCTTTTTTAAAAAAGGAAAATGTATTCAATAAGTTGGTATGTCAAAGCTACGATGGTGCGGCTGTTATGTCGGGAAATTCAAATGGCTTACAAGCAAAAATAAAAGAAATTATACCAACTGCACATTATATACACTGTTTTGCGCATAAGCTAAACTTAGTCTTAACTCAGTCAGTGTCTAAAATTAAACCATGCGCAGGTTTTTTCAAAAGCTTACACAGTTTCGTCAGTTTTTTTTCCCACTCATCTAAAAGAGTCGCAGCATTTAATGCAGTTATTAAAAGAAAAATTCCTAGCGCTGCTCCAACTCGTTGGGAATATAATGGGCGCATTGTGCAAACTATCTTTGACTTGAAAGGTCACCTTTTAACCTTCTTTGAAAGCATCATAGAAAATGAAGAAGATTGGGACAATGAAGCTATAGTTTTATCGAAAGGTTTAATTTATTGTTTTAATGATAAGAAATTTATTGTTCTGCTCTATTTTTTCAACGAATTTTTCCCACAAACTGACATTCTGTTTAAAATTCTTCAATCCAAGTCCAGTGATGTTCAATTTTGTCTCAATAAAATAAATAGCTTCAAAACAAGTATTTCAAATCTAATTAAATCAAAAAATTTTGAATCTTTTTGGAAAAAAATAAACGAAAACGAGAATTTTTCAAATTTTAGATGTAATAGACGTTCTGAAATTAACCTGTCAACAAAAGAACATTATAAAGCTCTTATAGAAACAATTGTCCATCAAATCATAAATGAAATTGATAACCGATTTAGTTCCTTGTCATGCTTTGAATTTTTAAAAATTTCGGACACAGCTTTGTATGAATACTATAAAATCCATTTTCCTGATAGCTTGCTCGATAACCTACAGAGTTCATATCCGGGATTTTTTGACATTCCAGCGCTTAAAACAGAATTAAAGGTTATTTTCAATAATGAAAATTTCAAGTCAAAAAAAGACCTTCAAGGAACATTAAGCTTTTTAATTACAACTGGTCTTGACGAAAGTTTTACTGAGTACTTTAAGCTTTGTAAACTAATGTTAACTTTCCCCGTAACAACCGCATCTGTAGAGAGATCATTTTCATGTTTAAAGAGAATAAAAACTTTCCTTAGAAATAAATGTGGGCAAGAAAGGTTATCTAGTTTAGCTCTGATCTCCATTGAAAAACGCTTATTAAAAGACATGCAAGCCAAGGGCACATTTTCTGATCAAATTATAGATCGTTTTGCCTCAAAAGAAAGAAGGATAAATCTTTTGTACAAGACTTAAAAACCTTTTTTTCTTAAATTTCACTTAATATTTGGTTTATTTACTTACTATTATTTAATTTTAGTTATTTTTTATTAAGCTTTACTGAATACATTGTTTATTTATTTACTATTATTAATTTTTCTATTAAACTTTACCTACTGAAAACTTTGTTTATTTATTTACTATTATTTAATTTTAATTATTTATTTATTTTATGTATATAATGCCAAGTGCAAATTTTGTGATCAAATCATACATCGTTTTTCTTTAAAAGAAAGATGGATAAATCTGTTGTTCAAGGCTTAAAAACCTTTTTTTCTTTAAACTTTACTAAATACCTATATTGTTTATTTACATACTTTTATTTAATTTTTGTTATTTTTTTTTATTAAACCTTACTGAATATATTGTTAATTTGTTTACTATTATTTAATTTTTGTTATTTAATTATTTTATTAATATAATAATGTTTAAGAAAGAATTAAAAAGAATTAAAAAGACAAACAAATGTGATCTCAAAAAAACGGTCTTTACTTTTTGGTTTTATGTTGAGTGCTTCCGCTACCAAAAAAGTCACGCCTCGTGCCTGGTAGGTACCTACCAAGTTTGAAGGAAATCGTTCAGCTTCTATTATGAAAATCTTACGTCCGATTTGTTTGGAGTATACCTACTTTACACAATTGTACCTAAATACATACATACATACCAAATGTACCTACCTAAATATATCCCAAGTAAAAAGTTAAATTATTTTGCTTAAGTTCATTTTCGAATAAATACTAATATACATACGTATGTACCTATTTACCTAACCACATTTAATATTTATTCATTTTGTTTTTATTTTAAATTATGTTTTTTTCATGTTTGTTTTACCTATAGGTATAGGTACTTTATATTTTATAAAATTTTTTTACGTAGGTATCACTTTAAATTATTTTGAAAAAAAACACATACAATAACTTGAATATAGGTATACCTATAACAGCAAAACACCTGTAACATGACCTAGCTTACGGCCATATAAATACATAACTCACATGCAACCTAGGTATATTTAAATAAAGAAAACTAGTTAGGTAGGTAGGGATGTAAGTTAATTTATCTTTTACTTAATAAATTTTAAGTTACCTACGATTTTTTTACGCGGGACTGAGCCGCTTTTGCGTAAGTACCTACCTATTGACATCAACACTAAAAAGATAAATAAAATATCTAATACTTACTTAAAATTTGTTAGAACAATTTCTTATTTTAACTAACCTATTCAAGATTTGTATTTTCTCAAAATCACCAAATACAAATCATAAAACTAAAATCCACACAATTGTATGTAGGTATATACCTGCACATAGAACCTACCCCAACAATTCAGTACTAAACTTATAGTACGTAAGTATCATTTTAGGTTTTTTTTTTTTTTTTTTTTTTTTTTTTTTTTTTTTTTTTTATTTAATGTTAACTTATAATTATCTTAACGCTAGACAAAAATGTTTAAAACTAGCCTAATTATCAATAACTTACAACTAATTTACTGGCCCTTTACGGGCGCTCTAAACTAAACAATAACTCTTAGAACTAATGTCTTTCGACTAAAAAACTATTTTAATTAAATCTAATTCATTTATTTTTTTTTTAACCAAGAAAACTTTTTGCCAAAAAACTCGATATCTTATCATATTTTTCTTTTTTACTTATAAAATAAACGTAAAGATGCTGTCTCTAAATAGACGAAGACATAAATTATGTTCGTCTTAACGACTTTTATGTATAGATTTGAGTTTGGTGCAAAGCAATATGTGTTTTTTTTTTTTTTTTTTTTTTTTTTAATTCATTTAGAACTTACATAGAACTTACCCCAACAATTCAGTACCAAGCTTATAGTACGTAAGTATCATTTTAGGTACGTATTCACGTATGTACACTCTATATGAGCGATGGAAGTAACAAAATTACTAACATTGCTATATTCAAGCAAAAAGAAAAAAATCCAGTCATATGGTATCCTATATTTTTGTATTCTTCCTTGCCTTTTCCCCATATAAAATAGAAAATAACAAATTTGATGTCAAAAAATACAGCACATTTGGTTTTTTCCCTTATATTCATTATTGGTATAGGAAAACAAATTAAGCTACCTCATCTCCTCTTTTCGATCTTTTATTTAGGCCCACGCTCTCAAAAAAATATCTGCAAAGGTAAATATCTGGACACAAGTGCCATCTGGGCAGCGGCGCTAATAAACAGATTTTCATGTTCCATAGTAGTACTATGTAGAATATATATACAATGACGAAGGTAAAACCATACGCATTGTATGTACATATCTATAGTACTATCATGAAGAGGAATGTCCGGGGAGCCACCTGGTAGAAGCTATAAGAATTACTATCTTGGGCTCATTTGCAAAATGTATATAGCCTAATTGAAAACCAAGAGAGAGTAGAATGCAAATGCTTTAACATTTTCTAAAGTTAAAGCAAGGGAAAAAATTATACCTTTTTAAGTGAAAACCAAAAGGGAGAAGAATGTATATGCTTTAACATTTTCTAAAGTTAAAGCAAGATCAAAGAAAATATACCTTTTTTGTGTATTTTTTTTCCTCATATTAATTTAAAATTGGAGAATCTACCTACATATGTACATACATATGCATGTAAAGATTTTTGGAAGAATTGTATCCCGTTCGACCTAGTTTTGGGTTTGGCATTATTATAATTATATATATAGGTATGTGTGCATTAAATGTTTGCCGTGTTTTCGTTTTGTGTTAAAAAAAAAACAGTTTTTGACCTTGATTAACTGCACTTTTCGTTTCGGCAATAAATTGTCCGCCAGTTTGTTTTGAGTTTAAAAAAAAAAAATATTCAATTCAGTGTAATTGGTGCCGAAGATAAGTTATTGAGTTGTGATGAGTGTAACTCAAGCAATTTTTAAATACCTACCTACCTATGAATTTAAATAAACTCTTTTTGTGTAATAAAAGTGTTGTGGCATTGAAGATATGTAGGTATGTACTTATGTAGCTACCTTTAATAAGATATTTAAATACCCATTGTAAATATATACATTTCTACAATGAAATACCTACAATGCGTGTGATTTAAATTCAGGTTCTAACCGTATTGGAGTAAAAATTAAAGAGGTAAATAAAATACTACCAACGTATAAATATTAATTATTCTTACATAACCATATTAAAGCAATTAATTTCCGTTTTTCTAATATGATACCAATGTAGATAGGTATAGGCACCTACTAACTTTTAAAAAAATAAATTTTATGAGATAACTTTTTATTTTATTTTATTTAATACGTACCTATACCTATCATTAGGAATGCATTATTTTTTGTATTTGGGATTGAAAAGAATGTGTATAACCTTTTACTTCCGCGATACTACCTGCATATACATATTGGCAAGTTTTGGATTCGTAAAAAAATTTAACTCGAGATTTTGATCAAACTTTACATTACGATGATAGAGAAACGAATGAATTGGGTCCCGCAATTCCATCTATCTGTCTGTCTGTGAGTACACCGCCTAAACGCGTGCATTGATTTTCTTCAATCTTGGTAATAATAATGTTCTTTCTGTAATACGCATACGTCCATAGGTTTTTTGAATTTTTGAGACCAAAAATAACGGTTCATTTTATTATGCCAAAAAGGTAAATCTTGAAAAAAATTAGTGGATTAATGAAGGGAAAATGTATTTGGTAATCACGATTGGTTCACGATTTTCTGGAACACGGCTTATTTGATTTTTTTTAAAATTTTTATTATATTATATATCAACAAATTTGTTTAACTCAATATATTTCGAAAAACACTTGACTGATTTTTTCAAAACCTCGTATTTAATAGTTGTTTGACATTATCTTGAATAGGTTGTGCCGAAACAAAAAAACAACGGGTACCGTTGTAACACAAATGTTAGAAAAAAAATTGATAAAATAATATGTGTGCGTTCTTAGAATATTGCAGTCCACTTTTAAGAAAACAAAAATATATTTTATCATTGATTTTTTTTTTAAATTAAACTATTTTTCGGACCATCTACACACATATATTAATAATATTACTCTTTAAATTTGCGTTTCAATTTTTGTCCTATATACAACATGTTGTTGCTATTTGCGTTACTGAATACCTACATATTATATAATAGGTGCCATGTATGTTATCATACATTTAAATGTACATATCTTTAAAAATCACATGAATATTATGTGTATTTCACCAATCATATAAGATTATGTATATGTATATAGCTACCTACCACTTACATCCTTCAATTTTATTATATAGGTACGATGAGTGTCAAAAGTGAGTAAGAACAGTAAAAAATTGAATAATATACAATTTAATAAAAAAAAAATAATCATAAAAGAAATTTCAATTATATAAAACAAATGCTTTATTAATTAGCAGTAAATAAAAATAAAAATTCAAAATAAAACTAGTACTAACTGTCACTAATAAAATATAAAAAAAGGTGGGTACATCTTTTTTTTACATCACTTCAGATTGTAAGCTGTAGTTGTGCTTAAAAGCTTAGCAGTAGTGCAAAATTGCTTTTTAGCAATGAGAAGTGAAATTCCTTTGAAAACCCAAAAATCTATTGTGGATTTGAGGAAAAAGGAACATCATATAGGGAAAATGGCCAAATTGTTAATAGAAACCTTGTTTCAGTGAAAAAAAATATTGATAAATTGAAAAAAAATTAAAACATTGGAAAATTTCAAAGGTACTTGAAAACTAAAAAAGCTAAAAAGCTAAATAAAGAATTTAGTGAACAAAATGTAAGAAACACAATAAAACATGGTGGAAGTTCAGTGAAGGTGTGGGGGTGTATGGCGGCATCTGGGGTCGGAAATCTTGTCTTCATTAAAAGAACAATGAATAAGCAAGACTATTTTAACATCCTAAAGAATATCGAGCAACCGAGCGTAGACAAATTAGGTTTGCTTAACAATTGGAAATTTCAACAAGACAATGATCTTAAGGATTCCTCGCGGAGCGTTAAAGAATGGTTGCTTTATCGAACTATAAAACAGTTCGATCACCCTCACAATCGCCGGACCTAAACACCATAAATATGTATGGGATCATTTGGACACTCAAATTCGTAAAAGCACTATAGAGAACAAAGAAGATTTATAAACGGCTTTAGTTGAAGAATGGTCCCAAATATGTTCTGATGTTACAAATAATTTTGGTCTATCCATGCCATGTTAACATAAAGAAGTTATAAAGTCTAAAGCGAGCCAAACGAAGTACTAATTGAATATATTAATTAAAGAAACAACAGATATTTATTTACTTTTGACATGTAAAATATGGAATTTGTTTAGTTTTTTATTAGAGAAAATTAGATTTATTTTGAATTTTTATGTTTATTTTGATTTACTGCTATAATAAAGCTTTTGTTTTATATTGTTGGAAATTGAATTTTCTTTAATTTGTGTTTATATTGTACATTATTTAACAAATCATATGGGTGGCTACTTACTTTTGACATTCACGGTATGTACATATTACATACTTAGGTTCTATCAAGGTAGGTATAAGTACACATAACCCTCCTAAGTTACATGATTAAAATCCATAATCTAGACTTAAATATACATTGTACGTAGGTGCCTACATACTCATGTAACTATTCCTTGAATTTTATAATTCAGTGTGTAGACTTTTTAATTATTTCAAGGCTTTAAAAAAACAATGAAAAGTAACATCGCATCCACCGCCGCCTAGCGGCAGCGCTTCCTAATTATTATTATGTTTTAACATAGGTAATTATTTTGCAAAATATGGTAACGGATGTAAATGTTTAGGTAATTAGTAATACCTAATTTATTTATTCTAAAAGATGATTCTTTATTGAAATCTTAACAAGAATTAATTTATAAAAAATATTAACTGGAAACAAATATTACAATGAATATGATTTGGAATGATGAATAAAATTAAATACAAGCAAGTAATAATTTAAAAAGTATTAATTGAAGGAATAATACATTATACATAAATAGCTATGTTGTGGCATCGCCACACTATTCCCCTACGAATTAAAAAATGATAATGATAATATTATAAAACAATAAATGAAATTTATATTCAGGCATTAAAACGATCTGGAAATTTTACATGTCGTCCTGAACGAGTTGTTGTATGTTTTTTTATGTCAGCCGAATTGGATGCTGGTGATGAAGTTGTTACTTTCGATGAATTCGGTATGTCTTCTTGTAACACATAGGCTGGTTTTATTCGATCAATCGAAACTTTAATTTCTTGACCATTGATTTTCAAAGTTGCAGTCTTTTGGTCACGAGCCAGAATTTCGTATGGTCCTGTGTATGGTGACTGCAGAGATTTACGAATAGGACCAAATTTCAAAAATGCATAGCGACAGTTTTTGAGATCTTTAAAAATGAATGTTCCAGGTTGAGAATGCCTTGAGGCAGGTGTTGGTCGTAAATCTGAAATATTTTTTCGGAGACGATAAAGAAAACTTGTTGGATCTTCCATTGTTTGATTCTCTGGCATTTGTTGTAGCATCTCTCCCGGTAGTCGAAGTGTTTCTCCATAAACTAGTTAGCCTGGAAGTGCTTCAACCCAATTTTCTTTCGTGCGGGCCATGATAGCAGCCTTTAATTGGCGGTGAAAGCGCTCGATCATTCCATTGGCCTGAGGATGCCAACTCATCGTGTAATGGAGTTCAATACCAAATAGTTTCGCGATGTCTTTAAAGGCGTATGAGGTGAATTGAGATCCTCTATCGATGGTTAACTTTTGCGGACAACCAAAACGAGATATCCAACCTGAAATAAATGCTAAAGATACAGCTTCAGCAGTGATGGATTGTAGAGGACACACTTCGGACGAACGTGAGAAACGGTCCGTACTAGTTAAGCAATATCGAAAAGAGTTTACTAGAGGTAATGGTTTACAATCTTTACGCATCGAAGGCCAGATGAAACGGTCGCCAACTAATTTGGTAGATGTTCTTATTCCTGGATGGCTTAAGTTGTGTAGCTGATCGAAAATCCGTCGACGATAAACTTTTGTTACAAATGGTCGTGGCTGACCTGTAGATGTATCGCAGTATAAAATTATTGATGTACCAGGTACTAAAACTCTTTTTAGATCAAGCGATGTGTTATTTTGTTTCAGTAAGTCTTGAAGTTCTTCATCTTTATCCTGTGATGCAGCTAGTGTTTGATGATCAACGGTGGCAGATATTGTTTCTATGCGCGAAAGTGCATCAGCAACAATATTTTCAGCTCCATTGATATGTTGAATATCAGTAGAAAACTCAGCGATGAATGAAAGGTGATTTAGTTGAACTGGTGATAACTTATCTCGCTTTTGTTGAAAGGCATAAATCAAGGGCTTGTGGTCAGTATAAATAGCAAACTGTTGACCTTCCAAAATATGGCGAAAATTTTGGATTGCTAAATATATAGCAAGAAGTTCTCGATGGTAAGTTGGCCAGGAATTCTCCCTTGCGGATAACTTCTTCGAGAAGAACGAAAGTGGTTGCCAAATTCCATTTATCATTTGCATCAAACAAGCGCCAATTGAGTGAATAGATGCATCAGTAAAAAGACCAAGTTTAGCTCCGTGACATGGATGAACGAGAAGAGTTGCGCACGATAAACCGTCTTTACAACCGCAGAATGCTTCTTCTAACTCTGGAGTCCATGGAACAGGCTGGGATCCTTTCAGTTGCGGATTACTTATTGCATTGTGAAGTAGTGCTTGAAGTTCAGATGCTTTCGGAATAAATCTTCGGTAAAAATCAACCATGCCAAGGAAACGACGAAGACCTTTAGCTGTTTTTGGAAGTGGATAGTCTTGAATGGCTTTGACCCGTTCTTGAGGTGGTTTGATTCCATTGGCGTTAATCGTGTGTCCCAGAAATTTTACTTCTGAAACTCCAAATACACTTTTCGATGAGTTGATGACCATCCCGTAGTCGGAGAGCCTTTGAAAGATGGTGCGCAAGTGCTTCATGTGTTCGTCCGAGGATTTTGAATATACCAGAATATCATCAATATACGTGAAGCAAAAATCCAGGCCGAATAAGATTTCATCCATTAAACGTTGGAAAGTATTTCCGGCATTCCTTAGTCCAAATGTCATGAAAAGGAATTCGTAAAGTCCAAATGGAGTTGCAATAGCAGTTTTGCAAACGTCATCTGGATTAACCGGAATTTGTTGATATGCTTTCAATAAGTCGATGGTTGAAAACATTGTACTTCCATGAATGTTATGCGTGAAATCATGGATATGACGTGCAGAGTTCGGGCATTCAATGCTCGATAATCTCCACAAGGACGCCAACCATTTTCTCCCTTGGGTGCCAAATGAAGCGGTGAAGACCACGGACTGTCAGATGGTTGAATGGTTCCAACTAGTAGCATGTCCTCGAATTCTTTTTTAGCAATTTAAAGTTTTTCTGGTGCTAGACGACGAGGACGAAAAGACACTGGAGGGCCAGATGTAGTTCGAATGTGGTGTACAGTTGTGTGCTTAATAGCTCTTGGCAAACCAGCTGGACGAGTTATTTCTTGAAATTCAGTCAGAAAAGCAGTGAAAGGGGATGAATTGTTGATTGTTTTCACACTGTTCTGTTTTACTTCTGCAGTTTGTCCTTTTGATTGAAGACCAGTGAAAGTATCTATAAGACGTTTTGATTGGCAATCTGGAAGCAAATGATAATGGGCAAGGAAATCTGAACCAATGATAGGCATGCTAACGTCAGCAACGATGCATCTCCACACAAAACTTCGCCGAAGTCCTAAGTTTAATTCAAGGTTCAGAAATCCGTATGTCTTGATAATACTATCATTTGCAGCGCTGAGGTCATAATCGGTTGCAGGGCGTTGTTCTGAAAGTAGATGAGAAGGAAAACAAGAAAGGTCAGATCCGGTGTCGATAAGAAATTGGTGTTTTGTTTTCTGGTCAGTAACGAAAAGACGGCTTCCAGGAATTTTGCAGTCATTCGCCGTCATTATGAACTGCTGTTGGTGTTTTCCTGAAAACTACACGGTTTGTTGCATTTGCGAGCGTTTTGCTGATATTTTTTATGAAACCAGCACCAGCCTTCTCTTTTCGCTGATCTGGATCTGTTTCTTGCGAATTGTTTTCCTCGGCTATTTGAACGGCCACTATAATTCTGATTGGTTGATATCTCAGCAATTTGCCTTGTCAAATCGTGTATAGCGTCTAAAATTGAGTTAGGTTCAGGATCTTTTGTATTCGTTGTTGAAGTAGCATGGACGGCAAAAGGAAAAGGAGCCGGAGAAACTTCGACTATCTTATCTGCTAACTCCGAAAGCTGGTCGGGGGATAGATCAGATCTTGAAGTCAAGATAGCCTGGACGTGTTGTGGTAGTCGTCGTAACCATAGTTGACGCAAAAGATTGTCTTGCAAAACTGAAGGACCAGCAAGTGAACGAAGATGTCGAAGAAATTGTGACGGTTTACGGTCCCCCAATTCTTCGTCACTGATGAGCTGTCGGACACGTTGCTCTTCTGATGCCGACAAACGTTCGATGAGCTTCTTTTTCAAAATGCTATATGCGTTCTGAAGTGGCATTGAAGTAATGATATCTTCTACTTCAGCGGCTACACGAATATCTAGCTGTGAAACAACATAATGAAATTTGGTTACCTCATTTGAAATGTCTGAGATAATGAATTGTGCCTCAGCTTGAGAAAACCATAAGCTGGGCCGCTCTGCCCAGAATGGTGGCAATTTTACTGCAACTCGATGAATAGCTGGTTGGGATGGACGTCCTGTATTCTGATCTTGATTTTGATGGATTTGTTGCAAGAGACAAGCATTTTCTTCTCTTAATGCGGTTAGTTCAGCTTGTTCGACCGAATTCGTCATTTTACTTTTCTCCAGAAACTTCTTGCTACACTGAGATCCTGATTTTATCTTGAGTCGGGGTCACCAATTTAGGTAATTAGTAATACCTAATTTATTTATTCTAAAAGATGTTTCTTTATTGAAATCTTAACAAGAATTAATTTATAAAAAATATTAACTGGAAACAAATATTACAATGAATATGATTTGGAATGATGAATAAAATTAAATACAAGCAAGTAATAATTTAACAAGTATTAATTGAAGGAATAATACATTATACATAAATAGCTATGTTGTGGCATCGCCACAAATGTAAATATGTATGTACTAACTAACTAAATTTTTATATTAAATTTTATACAATAATACTATTTGTGAAATTTTATATTATTATATATAATAGGTACGTAAAATAGAATTACTATCGCCCTAATTTCATATTACAATTAAAAAATTTTGGTTAAAATGACCATAAAAATATAGCTATTTTTTTTAATCAAAAAGTTGGACTTATCCATGCATATGATGTTGTCTTGAACGCATATCATTTTTCAATACATTTTGATTTTCCAAAAAACAAAAATGATAACATGGGTAATAACAACAAACAAGTGCGTAACGATTTCTTGAAATTTACTATTATATTTGTAAATCCAATAAATTTCAATTTTATTGCACATCGCAACATTACCTAATTACCTAATTTAAAACAAATGATATAACTTTTGAATCTAGTAACTCGAAATTTTGATTTTGTACTTTTGTACATATGTACCTATATTGTTTTGACCCAACTCAATATATAATTTATCACAACACTCGTAATGACTTTATAAAATCGTATTGGAAATTATCGTTAAAAAAATACTTTATTTAATAATTCATACCTTTTAAAAACCAAATTAAATTATGTCAATATTTTCAATTCAATTGTGTTTAAATCCAAATTAAAATTATCTTATATCAATGCATAAGAACTTAGAATTTGCCTGCGTAAGTAAATATTGTCGTCATTTTGAATAACCAATGGAGTATGCCACTGAAAGCTAACGTAGTTCATTCAACTATTATCACACATTTATTGAATATTTTATTTAAAAAAAAATCGAATTCGATTTTCGACCAATAAATAAGAGCAATAGCTCAGTATAATATTCACTCAATGTGCGAAAATCAATAAATTATAAAATGTTCGCTTTTCTTCTAACACTCGATTGGATTTTCATAGTAATGAAATAGGTACCTATGTAAGTGTGTATGCAGTATGCACCTACCTACAATGTTTGAAGAAAATCGCTTCAGCTTCTATTGTTGTATATGTTCTGAGATTGATGAAAACCTAGATTTTTTTTTATCATGTAGGTACTTAGTCCAATTGTGCTTAAATAACATAATAAACATTCACACACACCAAATATACAACCTTAATATATCTCAAGTAAAAATGCAGATTTTTGTTTAATTTTGTTCATGTTTTTATTTTCCAATAAATTCTAATATACCTACACCTAGCTACATTTAATATTTATTTATTTATTAGTTTAAAAATAAAATAAATATAAATTTTTGTTTTGTGAACTTGTAAATAGGTAGGTAGGTACCTAGAGCTTGAACCAAGAGCAAAGCACCACCTGCCCCACATGCCACCTATATAAAAGAAAATTAGTTAAGTAGGTATGTAAGTACCTACATTTGTCTTATAATTATCTTAATACTAATTTAGCTCCGATTCGATTTCTTGAAAGTTTGACTGATCTGCTTTTGGACAAGTATTAAAATCAAGTCTGAAACGATAAAGAAAATAATAGGTAGGTACTTAAAATTTGTCAAAATAATTATCTTTTTTTAACTTACCTAGCTATTTAAGATTTTTATATAACATTTTGAGCGCGCGGATTTGTACAAATTCTTACACACAACACAATACATACCTAGTTGTTTTGAAGTTTCTCAAATGTTGTCTTGACAATGAAATATTTATTTTGTGGCAGCGTACCTACCTACCTACAGACAAAATAAATTAATAATATTAAAAAATTAAAAATATTGATAACTGAAGGTTTTTTTTATAGCTGCCAAGCAAAACACACAATGTCACAAAAAGACATTTAATCCGAAATCATTGGTTACGAGGTAAGAAAGTAATGGTTTTAATAGCGAATCCTACTTATTGAAAAAAAAGGCATTACAAAAATCACCAAATCCAAATAGGTACCTAGAATGAAATAAATAAAATCTAAACCATAAACAAACATACAAACTACCATTGTATAGGAAATGAGATGTATAAACGCAATGAAACTACCCCAACAATATTCAGTAACAAACTATAGTAATTGAGCTGCATTGTAAGTACGGAATTCAAGAATGAAAGACTATGTATTTGAATGAAAAAGCAGCAAAATTAATAAATTTGCTACAAACACAAATAAAACAAGAAACAAAGTATCTTCAAATGTTATCGTATATATGAATGATCAACTTTGTTTTACTCTTTGCCTCATCCACTTAAAAGATAAAAAAATAAAGCATGTGATGTCAAAAAAGAAATCACAATTGGTTTTCTCTCTTATACTCCTTAATGTTGTAGGAAACGAAATAAAACTCCCTCAACTCTTCTTTTTGCCCCTTTCTTTCTCTGCCAGCGTCCACAAACTAATCTCTGCAAAGCTGAAAACAGCGACACAGACGACATCTGGATCATTCAAGAAGAACCCAATTTTCATGTTCCATAGTAGTACTGTAGTGATAAATATACAATGCCATACGCATTACCTCTGTTTGACAGAAAATTAAAAGAAAACAATAATAAAAGTCAGAAAAATACATTTTTGGTTATAAGTGAAATTGAATGCATTTATTTTTTTGTGAAGTGTGAAATTTGAGCTTGCATGAATGGAAAACATTTTTTAAATAATTTTTTTTAAAAGTAGATGCAGGCTTTTTTTTTGAAGTGAAGTAAAAAGAAATTTCTAAAAGTGTAGTAAATATAAAGAATTTAACAATTGTGCGAAGTAATTTTTTTTTCTGAAATTGAAGTAAATCTACTTCAATTGCAGTGAAGTGGTATCGCTGCTCATAACATGGAGCGAGTGTTCCCCAAAACAACAATTAAATTATGACTTTGGCTATGCAATAATTTCTTAAACGTCATCATTACTTAGAAAGTATTACAATGAAATATTCTTTGATTTACAAGAAGTTGACAATGCACCAGCGGCGGATTCACGAGGGGAGGGGGTTCGGGTCCGGACACCTGTTTCACCTGACCCTTTGAACTTAGCTACAACTGCAACTCTCCTTCATTGTATATATAGTCTATCTTCCGGGAAGTCTGATCGGTGAACCTTAAGGGAATATACGGGAAGTTGCTTTGCAATGGCGCCGTTCTTCCTGGTCCGTCGTGATGAGCCAAGATAGCACCTCCTCGTGGTGGAAGATGGGCAACGTTCAGGAATGTTTAGCTCTCTTTAATGAGGCTATTCTGCACTGGGCGGCTAATCTATCTGGTTAAGGCGAGCTCTGAGGTGGTAGCGGTAAGTGGAAGGTTCTATGGAACTGAAAACGAAGCCCCTGCTTACCAAGATGAGGACGCTGACCAGTCCACGAACCGGAAGAGTGGGGTAAAACACTCGGAAGGGGGTGTGGGCTGGTCGGGATA
Organism: Philhelius pedissequus; assembly: GCA_910595825.1. Taxonomy (NCBI): domain Eukaryota; kingdom Metazoa; phylum Arthropoda; class Insecta; order Diptera; family Syrphidae; genus Philhelius; species Philhelius pedissequus. Next base: position 242,127,969 of record OU343160.1, on the reverse strand, counting down.
AAGTAGAGAAAGGTAGTAAAAGGTAGGTGGGAATGGCTCTACTGCTTGACAGTTAGCCATGAACATCAGGCCAGCAGAGGAAATAGGTCGCTTGCTTGGGTAGACGATCAGGTATATGGAGGGTAAGGAGTCTGCCCAAGTATGCGATCTCACTAGTTATCAAAGGTACTTGCTAGGTGAAGCTAGCTGATTCCGGTCAACACTGCGGAGCCTAGCAGAGACGTAAGAACAGAGCTATAGCCATAGCAATTAAGGCAACTGCTGCGGCAGCATGTACGTGGTTCGGTAATCACAGATGTAAGTGTGTAGCTAAAACTACATATTCAAGAGAAACAGGTGTAGAGGATTGATAGATGTATGGCACTTGTGCCATCATCTTGCGCAAGCAAGGGTATATATTAGTCCTTATTATATGCAGTCCTTGAGTAAGCTTCGGCTTATTGATCGGTTTGCTACCTTTCAGGATTTATCCTGGAAGGTAGTTGACATTTAAGGTTGTGGAGATGCGAACCAAGCTTGCTTGGGGACATCTCCATAGTAGCAAAGAACGAAAGTTTAATATGGCTAGTTGTGGGATACTAGCCATGTGGCAAGGTCTATATGGACTTGTCTAAAGTAGAAATACGATGATCCATTATCCCGATGGTGAGGAATAATTTCTACATAGGGTTCCCTTGTCCCTAAGTTAGTTACAAAACATAAGAAAGGGCAGGATTATCGTTCCTGGGTAGTCATTCGCCAAAGAAAACCTGGTAGTGCATTCTTCACTTAGGTGGATGAAAAGACTCCAGTAATACCGTAATTCGGTACTGCGGGGACTTGTATCCTACAATTTTCCCGCTAATGCCCGAAAATACAAGTCTTGGGAAGGCCTCTTCGGAGAGCTCGCAGTTGCTGTGGTTATATACAATTCGCGTATACTATGAGTGGCGGTGTTGTCGCTCATAGATAGATGTTTGTAACAAGGAACACTCATGCCCTCAAGTTGAGTCCGTACGTGGGTAGGCCCACCGTGTAATAAAGCCGTAACCGGCAGGTGTATTCGTTAAACAAGAGAACCGATCCTGTATATATAGTCTATAGTACTATCATGGAACATGAAAATCTGTTCATGAGCGAGCCTGCCCAGATGGCGCTTGTGTCGAGATATTTACCTTTGCAGATATTTTTTTGAGGAATGTCCGGGGAGCCACCTGGTAGAAGCTATAAGAATTACTATCTTGGGCTCATTTGCAAAATGTATATAGCCTAATTGAAAACCAAGAGAGAGTAGAATGCAAATGCTTTAATATTTTCTAAAGTTAAAGCAAGGGAAAAAATTATACCTTTTTAAGTGAAAACCAAAAGGGAGAAGAATGTATATGCTTTAACATTTTCTAAAGTTAAAGCAAGATCAAAGAAAATATACCTTTTTTGTGTATTTTTCTTTCCTCATATTAATTTAAAATTGGAGAATCTACCTACATATGTACATACATATGCATGTAAAGATTTTTGGAAGAATTGTATCCCGTTCGACCTAGTTTTGGGTTTGGCATTATTATAATTATATATATATAGGTATGTGTGCATTAAATGTTTGCCGTGTTTTCGTTTTGTGTTAAAAAAAACAGTTTTTGACCTTGATTAACTGCACTTTTCGTTTGGGCAATAAATTTGTCCGCCAGTTTGTTTTGAGCTTAAAAAAAAAATATTCAATTCAGTGTAATTGGTGCCGAAGATAAGTTATTGAGTTGTGATGAGTGTAACTCAAGCAATTTTTAAATACCTACCTACCTATGAATTTAAATAAACTCTTTTTGTGTAATAAAAGTGTTGTGGCATTGAAGATAGGTAGGTATGTACTTATGTAGGTACCTTTAATAAGATATTTAAATACCCATTGTAAATATATACATTTCTACAATGAAATACCTACAATGCGTGTGATTTAAATTCAGGTTCAAACCGTACTGGAGTAAAAATTAAAGAGGTAAATAAAATACTACCAACGTATAAATATTAATTATTCTTACATAACCATATTAAAGCAATTAATTTCCGTTTTTCTAATATGATACCAATGTAGATAGGTATAGGCACCTACTAACTTTTAAAAAAATAAATTTTATGAGATAACTTTTTATTTTATTTTATTTAATACGTACCTATACCTATCATTAGGAATTCATTATTTTTTGTATTTGGGATTGAAAAGAATGTGTATAACCTTTTACTTCCGCGATACTACCTGCATATACATATTGGCAAGTTTTGGATTCGTAAAAAAATTTAACTCGAGATTTTGATCAAACTTTACATTACGATGATAGAGAAACGAATGAATTGGGTCCCGCAATTCCATCTATCTGTCTGTCTGTGAGTACACCGCCTAAACGCGTGCATTGATTTTCTTCAATCTTGGTAATAATAATGTTCTTTCTGTAATACGCATACGTCCATAGGTTTTTTGAATTTTTGAGACCAAAAATAACGGTTCATTTTATTATGCCAAAAAGGTAAATCTTGAAAAAAATTAGTGGATTAATGAAGGGAAAATGTATTTGGTAATCACGATTGGTTCACGATTTTCTGGAACACGGCTTATTTGATTTTTTTTAAAATTTTTATTATATTATATATCAACAAATTTGTTTAACTCAATATATTTCGAAAAACACTTGACTGATTTTTTCAAAACCTCGTATTTAATAGTTGTTTGACATTATCTTGAATAGGTTGTGCCGAAACAAAAAAACAACGGGTACCGTTGTAACACAAATGTTAGAAAAAAATTTGATAAAATAATATGTGTGCGTTCTTAGAATATTGCAGTCCACTTTTAAGAAAACAAAAATATATTTTATCATTGATTTTTTTTTTAAATTAAACTATTTTTCGGACCATCTACACACATATATTAATAATATTACTCTTTAAATTTGCGTTTCAATTTTTGTCCTATATACAACATGTTGTTGCTATTTGCGTTACTGAATACCTACATATTATATAATAGGTGCCATGTATGTTATCATACATTTAAATGTACATATCTTTAAAAATCACATGAATATTATGTGTATTTCACCAATCATATAAGATTATGTATATGTATATAGCTACCTACCACTTACATCCTTCAATTTTATTATATAGGTACGATGAGTGTCAAAAGTGAGTAAAAACAGTAAAAAATTGAATAATATACAATTTAATAAAAAAAAAATAATCATAAAAGAAATTTCAATTATATAAAACAAATGCTTTATTAATTAGCAGTAAATAAAAATAAAAATTCAAAATAAAACTAGTACTAACTGTCACTAATAAAATATAAAAAAAGGTGGGTACATCTTTTTTTTACATCACTTCAGATTGTAAGCTGTAGTTGTGCTTAAAAGCTTAGCAGTAGTGCAAAATTGCTTTTTAGCAATGAGAAGTGAAATTCCTTTGAAAACCCAAAAATCTATTGTGGATTTGAGGAAAAAGGAACATCATATAGGGAAAATGGCCAAATTGTTAATAGAAACCTTGTTTCAGTGAAAAAAAATATTGATAAATTGAAAAAAAATTAAAACATTGGAAAATTTCAAAGGTACTTGAAAACTAAAAAAGCTAAAAAGCTAAATAAAGAATTTAGTGAACAAAATGTAAGAAACACAATAAAACATGGTGGAAGTTCAGTGAAGGTGTGGGGGTGTATGGCGGCATCTGGGGTCGGAAATCTTGTCTTCATTAAAAGAACAATGAATAAGCAAGACTATTTTAACATCCTAAAGAATATCGAGCAACCGAGCGTAGACAAATTAGGTTTGCTTAACAATTGGAAATTTCAACAAGACAATGATCTTAAGGATTCCTCGCGGAGCGTTAAAGAATGGTTGCTTTATCGAACTATAAAACAGTTCGATCACCCTCACAATCGCCGGACCTAAACACCATAAATATGTATGGGATCATTTGGACACTCAAATTCGTAAAAGCACTATAGAGAACAAAGAAGATTTATAAACGGCTTTAGTTGAAGAATGGTCCCAAATATGTTCTGATGTTACAAATAATTTTGGTCTATCCATGCCATGTTAACATAAAGAAGTTATAAAGTCTAAAGCGAGCCAAACGAAGTACTAATTGAATATATTAATTAAAGAAACAACAGATATTTATTTACTTTTGACATGTAAAATATGGAATTTGTTTAGTTTTTTATTAGAGAAAATTAGATTTATTTTGAATTTTTATGTTTATTTTGATTTACTGCTATAATAAAGCTTTTGTTTTATATTGTTGGAAATTGAATTTTCTTTAATTTGTGTTTATATTGTACATTATTTAACAAATCATATGGGTGGCTACTTACTTTTGACATTCACGGTATGTACATATTACATACTTAGGTTCTATCAAGGTAGGTATAAGTACACATAACCCTCCTAAGTTACATGATTAAAATCCATAATCTAGACTTAAATATACATTGTACGTAGGTGCCTACATACTCATGTAACTATTCCTTGAATTTTATAATTCAGTGTGTAGACTTTTTAATTATTTCAAGGCTTTAAAAAAACAATGAAAAGTAACATCGCATCCACCGCCGCCTAGCGGCAGCGCTTCCTAATTATTATTATGTTTTAACATAGGTAATTATTTTGCAAAATATGGTAACGGATGTAAATGTTTAGGTAATTAGTAATACCTAATTTATTTATTCTAAAAGATGATTCTTTATTGAAATCTTAACAAGAATTAATTTATAAAAAATATTAACTAGAAACAAATATTACAATGAATATGATTTGGAATGATGAATAAAATTAAATACAAGCAAGTAATAATTTAACAAGTATTAATTGAAGGAATAATACATTATACATAAATAGCTATGTTGTGGCATCGCCACACTATTCCCCTACGAATTAAAAAATGATAATGATAATATTATAAAACAATAAATGAAATTTATATTCAGGCATTAAAACGATCTGGAAATTTTACATGTCGTCCTGAACGAGTTGTTGTATGTTTTTTTATGTCAGCCGAATTGGATGCTGGTGATAAAGTTGTTACTTTCGATGAATTCGGTATGTCTTCTTGTAACACATAGGCTGGTTTTATTCGATCAATCGAAACTTTAATTTCTTGACCATTGATTTTCAAAGTTGCAGTCTTTTGGTCACGAGCCAGAATTTCGTATGGTCCTGTGTATGGTGACTGCAGAGATTTACGAATAGGACCAAATTTCAAAAATGCATAGCGACAGTTTTTGAGATCTTTAAAAATGAATGTTCCAGGTTGAGAATGCCTTGAGGCAGGTGTTGGTCGTAAATCTGAAATATTTTTTCGGAGACGATAAAGAAAACTTGTTGGATCTTCCATTGTTTGATTCTCTGGCATTTGTTGTAGCATCTCTCCCGGTAGTCGAAGTGTTTCTCCATAAACTAGTTAGCCTGGTGTTGCGTTAATGTCATCTTTGAAAGCCGACCGTATTCCAAGCAAAACCTGAGGAAGTGCTTTAACCCAATTTTCTTTCGTGCGGGCCATGATAGCAGCCTTTAATTGGCGGTGAAAGCGCTCGATCATTCCATTGGCCTGAGGATGCCAACTCATCGTGTAATGGAGTTCAATACCAAATAGTTTCGCGATGTCTTTAAAGGCGTATGAGGTGAATTGAGATCCTCTATCGATGGTTAACTTTTGCGGACAACCAAAACGAGATATCCAACCTGAAATAAATGCTAAAGATACAGCTTCAGCAGTGATGGATTGTAGAGGACACACTTCGGACGAACGTGAGAAACGGTCCGTACTAGTTAAGCAATATCGAAAAGAGTTTACTAGAGGTAATGGTTTACAATCTTTACGCATCGAAGGCCAGATGAAACGGTCGCCAACTAATTTGGTAGATGTTCTTATTCCTGGATGGCTTAAGTTGTGTAGCTGATCGAAAATCCGTCGACGATAAACTTTTGTTACAAATGGTCGTGGCTGACCTGTAGATGTATCGCAGTATAAAATTATTGATGTACCAGGTACTAAAACTCTTTTTAGATCAAGCGATGTGTTATTTTGTTTCAGTAAGTCTTGAAGTTCTTCATCTTTATCCTGTGATGCAGCTAGTGTTTGATGATCAACGGTGGCAGATATTGTTTCTATGCGCGAAAGTGCATCAGCAACAATATTTTCAGCTCCATTGATATGTTGAATATCAGTAGAAAACTCAGCGATGAATGAAAGGTGATTTAGTTGAACTGGTGATAACTTATCTCGCTTTTGTTGAAAGGCATAAATCAAGGGCTTGTGGTCAGTATAAATAGCAAACTGTTGACCTTCCAAAATATGGCGAAAATTTTGGATTGCTAAATATATAGCAAGAAGTTCTCGATGGTAAGTTGGCCAGGAATTCTCCCTTGCGGATAACTTCTTCGAGAAGAACGAAAGTGGTTGCCAAATTCCATTTATCATTTGCATCAAACAAGCGCCAATTGAGTGAATAGATGCATCAGTAAAAAGACCAAGTTTAGCTCCGTGACATGGATGAACGAGAAGAGTTGCGCACGATAAACCGTCTTTACAACCGCAGAATGCTTCTTCTAACTCTGGAGTCCATGGAACAGGCTGGGATCCTTTCAGTTGCGGATTACTTATTGCATTGTGAAGTAGTGCTTGAAGTTCAGATGCTTTCGGAATAAATCTTCGGTAAAAATCAACCATGCCAAGGAAACGACGAAGACCTTTAGCTGTTTTTGGAAGTGGATAGTCTTGAATGGCTTTGACCCGTTCTTGAGGTGGTTTGATTCCATTGGCGTTAATCGTGTGTCCCAGAAATTTTACTTCTGAAACTCCAAATACACTTTTCGATGAGTTGATGACCATCCCGTAGTCGGAGAGCCTTTGAAAGATGGTGCGCAAGTGCTTCATGTGTTCGTCCGAGGATTTTGAATATACCAGAATATCATCAATATACGTGAAGCAAAAATCCAGGCCGAATAAGATTTCATCCATTAAACGTTGGAAAGTATTTCCGGCATTCCTTAGTCCAAATGTCATGAAAAGGAATTCGTAAAGTCCAAATGGAGTTGCAATAGCAGTTTTGCAAACGTCATCTGGATTAACCGGAATTTGTTGATATGCTTTCAATAAGTCGATGGTTGAAAACATTGTACTTCCATGAATGTTATGCGTGAAATCATGGATATGACGTGCAGAGTTCGGGCATTCAATGCTCGATAATCTCCACAAGGACGCCAACCATTTTCTCCCTTGGGTGCCAAATGAAGCGGTGAAGACCACGGACTGTCAGATGGTTGAATGGTTCCAACTAGTAGCATGTCCTCGAATTCTTTTTTAGCAATTTAAAGTTTTTCTGGTGCTAGACGACGAGGACGAAAAGACACTGGAGGGCCAGATGTAGTTCGAATGTGGTGTACAGTTTTGTGCTTAATAGCTCTTGGCAAACCAGCTGGACGAGTTATTTCTTGAAATTCAGTCAGAAAAGCAGTGAAAGGGGATGAATTGTTGATTGTTTTCACACTGTTCTGTTTTACTTCTGCAGTTTGTCCTTTTGATTGAAGACCAGTGAAAGTATCTATAAGACGTTTTGATTGGCAATCTGGAAGCAAATGATAATGGGCAAGGAAATCTGAACCAATGATAGGCATGCTAACGTCAGCAACGATGCATCTCCACACAAAACTTCGCCGAAGTCCTAAGTTTAATTCAAGGTTCAGAAATCCGTATGTCTTGATAATACTATCATTTGCAGCGCTGAGGTCATAATCGGTTGCAGGGCGTTGTTCTGAAAGTAGATGAGAAGGAAAACAAGAAAGGTCAGATCCGGTGTCGATAAGAAATTGGTGTTTTGTTTTCTGGTCAGTAACGAAAAGACGGCTTCCAGGAATTTTGCAGTCATTCGCCGTCATTATGAACTGCTGTTGGTGTTTTCCTGAAAACTACACGGTTTGTTGCATTTGCGAGCGTTTTGCTGATATTTTTTATGAAACCAGCACCAGCCTTCTCTTTTCGCTGATCTGGATCTGTTTCTTGCGAATTGTTTTCCTCGGCTATTTGAACGGCCACTATAATTCTGATTGGTTGATATCTCAGCAATTTGCCTTGTCAAATCGTGTATAGCGTCTAAAATTGAGTTAGGTTCAGGATCTTTTGTATTCGTTGTTGAAGTAGCATGGACGGCAAAAGGAAAAGGAGCCGGAGAAACTTCGACTATCTTATCTGCTAACTCCGAAAGCTGGTCGGGGGATAGATCAGATCTTGAAGTCAAGATAGCCTGGACGTGTTGTGGTAGTCGTCGTAACCATAGTTGACGCAAAAGATTGTCTTGCAAAACTGAAGGACCAGCAAGTGAACGAAGATGTCGAAGAAATTGTGACGGTTTACGGTCCCCCAATTCTTCGTCACTGATGAGCTGTCGGACACGTTGCTCTTCTGATGCCGACAAACGTTCGATGAGCTTCTTTTTCAAAATGCTATATGCGTTCTGAAGTGGCATTGAAGTAATGATATCTTCTACTTCAGCGGCTACACGAATATCTAGCTGTGAAACAACATAATGAAATTTGGTTACCTCATTTGAAATGTCTGAGATAATGAATTGTGCCTCAGCTTGAGAAAACCATAAGCTGGGCCGCTCTGCCCAGAATGGTGGCAATTTTACTGCAACTCGATGAATAGCTGGTTGGGATGGACGTCCTGTATTCTGATCTTGATTTTGATGGATTTGTTGCAAGAGACAAGCATTTTCTTCTCTTAATGCGGTTAGTTCAGCTTGTTCGACCGAATTCGTCATTTTACTTTTCTCCAGAAACTTCTTGCTACACTGAGATCCTGATTTTATCTTGAGTCGGGGTCACCAATTTAGGTAATTAGTAATACCTAATTTATTTATTCTAAAAGATGTTTCTTTATTGAAATCTTAACAAGAATTAATTTATAAAAAATATTAACTGGAAACAAATATTACAATGAATATGATTTGGAATGATGAATAAAATTAAATACAAGCAAGTAATAATTTAACAAGTATTAATTGAAGGAATAATACATTATACATAAATAGCTATGTTGTGGCATCGCCACAAATGTAAATATGTATGTACTAACTAACTAAATTTTTATATTAAATTTTATACAATAATACTATTTGTGAAATTTTATATTATTATATATAATAGGTACGTAAAATAGAATTACTATCGCCCTAATTTCATATTACAATTAAAAAATTTTGGTTAAAATGACCATAAAAATATAGCTATTTTTTTTAATCAAAAAGTTGGACTTATCCATGCATATGATGTTGTCTTGAACGCATATCATTTTTCAATACATTTTGATTTTCCAAAAAACAAAAATGATAACATGGGTAATAACAACAAACAAGTTCGTAACGATTTCTTGAAATTTACTATTATATTTGTAAATCCAATAAATTTCAATTTTATTGCACATCGCAACATTACCTAATTACCTAATTTAAAACAAATGATATAACTTTTGAATCTAGTAACTCGAAATTTTGATTTTGTACTTTTGTACATATGTACCTATATTGTTTTGACCCAACTCAATATATAATTTATCACAACACTCGTAATGACTTTATAAAATCGTATTGGAAATTATCGTTAAAAAAATACTTTATTTAATAATTCATACCTTTTAAAAACCAAATTAAATTATGTCAATATTTTCAATTCAATTGTGTTTAAATCCAAATTAAAATTATCTTATATCAATGCATAAGAACTTAGAATTTGCCTGCGTAAGTAAATATTGTCGTCATTTTGAATAACCAATGGAGTATGCCACTGAAAGCTAACGTAGTTCATTCAACTATTATCACACATTTATTGAATATTTTATTTAAAAAAAAATCGAATTCGATTTTCGACCAATAAATAAGAGCAATAGCTCAGTATAATATTCACTCAATGTGCGAAAATCAATAAATTATAAAATGTTCGCTTTTCTTCTAACACTCGATTGGATTTTCATAGTAATGAAATAGGTACCTATGTAAGTGTGTATGCAGTATGCACCTACCTACAATGTTTGAAGAAAATCGCTTCAGCTTCTATTGTTGTATATGTTCTGAGATTGATGAAAACCTAGATTTTTTTTTATCATGTAGGTACTTAGTCCAATTGTGCTTAAATAACATAATAAACATTCACACACACCAAATATACAACCTTAATATATCTCAAGTAAAAATGCAGATTTTTGTTTAATTTTGTTCATGTTTTTATTTTCCAATAAATTCTAATATACCTACACCTAGCTACATTTAATATTTATTTATTTATTAGTTTAAAAATAAAATAAATATAAATTTTTGTTTTGTGAACTTGTAAATAGGTAGGTAGGTACCTAGAGCTTGAACCAAGAGCAAAGCACCACCTGCCCCACATGCCACCTATATAAAAGAAAATTAGTTAAGTAGGTATGTAAGTACCTACATTTGTCTTATAATTATCTTAATACTAATTTAGCTCCGATTCGATTTCTTGAAAGTTTGACTGATCTGCTTTTGGACAAGTATTAAAATCAAGTCTGAAACGATAAAGAAAATAATAGGTAGGTACTTAAAATTTGTCAAAATAATTATCTTTTTTTAACTTACCTAGCTATTTAAGATTTTTATATAACATTTTGAGCGCGCGGATTTGTACAAATTCTTACACACAACACAATACATACCTAGTTGTTTTGAAGTTTCTCAAATGTTGTCTTGACAATGAAATATTTATTTTGTGGCAGCGTACCTACCTACCTACAGACAAAATAAATTAATAATATTAAAAAATTAAAAATATTGATAACTGAAGGTTTTTTTTATAGCTGCCAAGCAAAACACACAATGTCACAAAAAGACATTTAATCCGAAATCATTGGTTACGAGGTAAGAAAGTAATGGTTTTAATAGCGAATCCTACTTATTGAAAAAAAAGGCATTACAAAAATCACCAAATCCAAATAGGTACCTAGAATGAAATAAATAAAATCTAAACCATAAACAAACATACAAACTACCATTGTATAGGAAATGAGATGTATAAACGCAATGAAACTACCCCAACAATATTCAGTAACAAACTATAGTAATTGAGCTGCATTGTAAGTACGTAATTCAAGAATGAAAGACTATGTATTTGAATGAAAAAGCAGCAAAATTAATAAATTTGCTACAAACACAAATAAAACAAGAAACAAAGTATCTTCAAATGTTATCGTATATATGAATGATCAACTTTGTTTTACTCTTTGCCTCATCCACTTAAAAGATAAAAAAATAAAGCATGTGATGTCAAAAAAGAAATCACAATTGGTTTTCTCTCTTATACTCCTTAATGTTGTAGGAAACGAAATAAAACTCCCTCAACTCTTCTTTTTGCCCCTTTCTTTCTCTGCCAGCGTCCACAAACTAATCTCTGCAAAGCTGAAAACAGCGACACAGACGACATCTGGATCATTCAAGAAGAACCCAATTTTCATGTTCCATAGTAGTACTGTAGTGATAAATATACAATGCCATACGCATTACCTCTGTTTGACAGAAAATTAAAAGAAAACAATAATAAAAGTCAGAAAAATACATTTTTGGTTATAAGTGAAGTTGAATGCATTTATTTTTTTTGTGAAGTGTGAAATTTGGGCTTGCATGAATGGAAAACATTTTTTAAATAATTTTTTTTAAAAGTAGATGCAGGCTTTTTTTTTGAAGTGAAGTAAAAAGAAATTTCTAAAAGTGTAGTAAATATAAAGAATTTAACAATTGTGCGAAGTAATTTTTTTTTCTGAAATTGAAGTAAATCTACTTCAATTGCAGTGAAGTGGTATCGCTGCTCATAACATGGAGCGAGTGTTCCCCAAAACAACAATTAAATTATGACTTTGGCTATGCAATAATTTATTAAACGTCATCCTTACTTAGAAAGTATTACAATGAAATATTCTTTGATTTACAAGAAGTTGACAATGCACCAGCGGCGGATTCACGAGGGGAGGGGGTTCGGGTCCGGACACCTGTTTCACCTGACCCTTTGAACTTAGCTACAACTGCAACTCTTCTTCATTGTATATATAGTCTATCTTCCGGGAAGTCTGATCGGCGGACCCTAAGGGAATATACGGGAAGTTGCTTTGCAATGGCGCCGTTCTTTCTGGTCCGTCGTGATGAGCCAAGATAGTACCTCCTAGTGGTGGAAGATGGGCAACGTTCCGGAATGTTTAGCTCTCTTTAATGAGGCTATTCTGCACTGGGCGGCTAATCTATCTGGTTAAGGCGAGCTCTGAGGTGGTAGCGGTAAGTGGAAGGTTCTATGGAACTGGAAACGAAGCCCAGGCTTACCAAGATGAGGACGCTGACCAGTCCACGAACCGGAAGAGTGGGGTAAAACGCTCGGAAGGGGGTGTGGGCTGGTCGGGATAAAGTAGAGAAAGGTAGTAAAAGGTAGGTGGGAATGGCTCTACTGCTTGACAGTTAGCCATGAACATCAGGCCAGCAGAGGAAAGAGGTCGCTTGCTTGGGTAGACGATCAGGTATATGGAGGGTAAGGAGTCTGCCCAAGTGTGCGATCTCACTAGTTATCAAAGGTACTTGCTAGGTGAAGCTAGCTGATTCCGGTCAACACTGTGGAGTCTAGCAGAGACGTAAGAACAGAGCTATAGCCATTGCAATTAAGGCAACTGCTGCGGCAGCATGTACGTGGTTCGGTAATCACAGATGTAAGTGTGTAGCTAAAACTACATATTCAAGAGAAACAGGTGTAGAGGATTGATAGATGTAATGCACTTGTGCCATCATCTTGCGCAAGCAAGGGTATATATTAGTTCTTATTATATGCAGTCCTTGAGTAAGCTTCGGCTTATTGATCGGTTTGCTATCTTTCAGGATTTATCCTGGAAGGTAGTTGTCATTTAAGGTTGTGGAGATGCGAACCAAGCTTGCTTGGGGACATCTCCATAGTAGCAAAGAACGAAAGTTTAATATGGCTAGTTGTGGGATACTAGCCATGTGGCAAGGTCTATACGGACTTGTCTAAAGTAGAAATACGATGATCCATTATCCCGATGGTGAGGAATAATTTCTACATAGGGTTCCCTTGTCCCTAAGTTAGTTACAAAACATAAAAAAGGGCAGGATTATCGTTCCTGGGTAGTCATTCGCCAAAGAAAACCTGGTAGTGCATTCTTCACTTAGGTGGATGAAAAGACTCCAGTAATACCGTAATTCGGTACTGCGGGGACTTGTATCCTACTATTTTCCCGCTAATGCCCGAAAATACAAGTCTTGGTAAGGCCTCTTCGGAGAGCTCGCAGTTGCTGTGGTTGTATACAATTCGCGTATACTATGAGTGGCGGTGTTGTCGCTCATAGATAGATGTTTGTAACAAGGAACACTCATGCCCTCAAGTTGAGTCCGTACGTGGGTAGGCCCACCGTGTAATAATGCCGTAACCGGCAGGTGTATTCGTTAAACAAGAGAACCGATCCTGTATATATAGTCTATAGTACTATCATGGAACATGAAAATCTGTTCATGAGCGAGCCTGCCCAGATGGCGCTTGTGTCGAGATATTTACCTTTGCAGATATTTTTTTGAGAGCGTGGGCAGAGAAATAAAAGAGCGAAAAGAAGAGATGAGGTAGCTTTATTTGTATTCCTATAACAATAATGTATATAAGGGAGAAAACCAAATGTGGTGTATTTTTTTGACATCACATTTGCTGTTTTCTATTTTATATGAGGAAAAGGCAAGGAAGAATACAAAAATATAGATACCATATGAATGGATTTTTTTCTTTTTGCTTGAATATAGCAATTTAGTAATTTTGTTACTTCCATCGCTCATATAGAGTGTCCATACGTGAATACGTACCCAAAATGATACTTACGTACTATAAGCTTGGTACTGAATTGTTGGGGTAAGTTCTATGTGCAGGTATATACCTACATACAATTGTTTGGATTTTAGTTTTATGATTTGTATTTGGTGATTTTGAGAAAATACAAATCTTGAATAGGTTAGTTAAAATAAGAAATTGTTCTAACCAATTTTAAGTAGGTATTAGGTATTTTATTTATCTTTTTAGGGTTAATGTCAATAGGTAGGCACTTACCCAAAAGCGGCTCAGTCGCGCGTAAAAAAATCGTAACTTAAAATTTATTAAGTAAGAGATAAATGAACTTACATCCCTACGTACCTAACTAGTTTTGTTTATTTAAATATACCTAGGTTGCATGTGAGTTATGTATTTATATGGCCGTAAGCTAGGTCATGTTACAGGTGCTTTGCTGTTATATGTATACCTATATTCAAGTTATTGTACTTTTTTTTTCAAAATAATTTAAAGTTGTTAGGTAGGTATCGTAAACAAAATTTTATAAAATATAAAGTACCTATACCTACAGGTATATTAAAACATAATTTAAAATAAAAACAAAATGAATAAATATTAAATGTAGGTTTATTGGAAAATCAACTTAAGCAAAATAATGTAACTTTTTACTTGGAATATAATTAGATAGGTACATTTGGTATGTATGTATGTATTTAGGTACAATTGGGTAAAGTAGGTATAATCCAAACAAATCGCACTTAAGATTTTCATAATAGAAGCCGAAGCGATTTTCTTCAAACTTGGTAGGTACATTGGTAGGCACATAGTTCATCATTATGATAACCAAATCGAATCGAATAGTTTGAAGAAAAAAAATAATTAACAATTTAATTTGGTTTTAGGTACATAGGCATGAATGATGAAATAAATAATTTTTTTAACGATATTTTCCAATGCGGTTGGCAGTACGAGTTTTAATGTGAATTATATATTGAGTTGGGTGAAATTTCATAGGTAGGGCAAAGTCTAACTTTTGAGTTACTAGCTTTTAAATGTTAAATCATTTGTTTTAAATACAAATACAATACAAATAAATTAAATAATTGGGGTATATTGATAATATCTGATAAACCCAGGTTTTACTAAACTACAGTTTAAGACAATTTTGGCTCAATGAATACAGACCGATTTTACTTACAATTTTTAGTTTAATATTTTTATTATATTACATCATTAGGCACGAGTACGATAACTTTGGCGCCAAGATATAATAACGGTTTTTGGTAGAGGGGCTTAGTACAAGCATTTTTTACTACGAGAGGGGGGGTCTATCTCCCCTCGTTTAGGCAGGAGGGGCAATTTTATAAAAATTTACTTAAAATCTTTAAAAAAATATTAAAAAAGAACGGCAACACCTACCGTTATAAATTATATCTTTTTCAAAAGTCAGAACTCTAAAATTTATAATAAATTTTAAGTAAAGTTGTTTCAGTCAATAGTTTTTGAAATAATTGACTTCAAACTCAAAATTTATGAAAAAAAAGTTAAAAAAATCAATTTGAGTATTATTTTTCTCATGATTATAAATACCAATAAAGAAGTAATTGATGTAGTTAACTGTTCCAATTATTTTTTAATCAAACACTGAAAACTATTCGTTTTTATGTTTTCTAGTTTTTGAGAAAATTGAAAAACAAAAAAAAATAATTTTGTATCAGATGGGTGCATGTAAAGTTTCTTTTGCATGTAAAGAATCTGGATTAAAAAAAATAATTGATATTATATACATAAACGTATGTACATATGTCATGTCCATTTCAATCTCTTTTTTTCTAAATATCCGGTTAGGTACTTGGCCAAAACTTAAACATTTAATATATTTGAGCATGAAAATTTATTGCATTATAAAAAAATTTGCATTACCTTTACGACAACACAACGGCAGCAAATTCTCATAGTTTCTTAATATGCACATATGTTTGTGTCATACATAGATATGCATATAACTATTTACACACATATAATGCAGCCACAGTAAAAAGTATGTATATAGTTAGATCATAAAAAACAAGACCAAGCATTCGATGTCTGTACCGTTATTTTTATACAGGTTTGGTGCAGGTTATTGTTTACCAAAGCCATTCTTCATTTAACGTTTGAAAGAGTAGTGTTTCCTTTTTAAGAATGGCGGCTAAGCATCCACTTCTTCACCCAAAATTAAATAATTTTTCGATTTTTTGTTCGTTTGGGGATTTGGTGTCAACAAACGAAAAAAGTATCCCGTTTTTAGAAGAAATCGGGTTAATTCTCTCCAAAACGTCTACTCCACCTCTGTGTTGTGATATTTTAATGACCGTGGAAAATTCAAAAAGTGCAAAGTTCGGTTGGTAAATAACCGCATTAACTGTAATAAAATCACAAAGGTATATATGAAATTTACGATGCAAACAGTGAGATGCCTAAGGGGGGCATGCTGCCCCCCTGCAACCCCCCTGCTTGGGCTCACTATAGGCTTTGGGGAGGGTGAAAATTTTATTATATGCAAAGTTTCTTTAAAATTAAAAAATCTTTTGGGTTTAAAGAACAAGTATAGTTTTACTATTTTTCAATTACATATCTTAAAAACTAGAAGACATAAAAAGAAGTAGTTTTCTGTGTTTAATAAAAAAATAATTGGAGCAGTTAACTACATCAATTATTTTTTTATCGATATCCATAATCATGAGAAAAATAATATTCAAAGTGATTTTTGTAACTTTTTTTTCATAAATTTTGACTTTGAAGTCAATTATTTCAAAAACTATTGACTGAAACAACTTTACTTAAAATTTATTATAAATTGTAGAGTTCTGACTTTTGAAAAACGTATAATTTATAACGGTAAGTGTTGCCGTTCTTTTTTAATATTTTTTAAAAGATTTTAAGTAAATTTTTATAAAATTGCCCCTCCCACCTAAACGAGTGGAGATAGACCCCCCCTCCCATAGTAAAAAATGCTTGTATTAAGCCCCTCTACCAGAAACCGTTATTATATCTTGGCGCCAAAGTTATCGTACTCTTCCAGATCATTACATTTTCAATTTTCAATTCAATTTAAAGCATGAAATATGTATTTTGGAATTTTTTTCATTGTACCTACGTAGGGTTATTTCTTAATGAACAGATGAAATTTTTTTTATGGAAATGCTTCAAAAAATTTAAAATAGTTTTGCATATTCTAATTGTCGAACAAATTTTTTTTTCATTTGTTACATAGGTACATACATACATACATATAAATATTTGTCCATCTATGTATGCAGGTATTACCTTCCTAACAAAAATAATTAAAATCCACAATAGGTATGTAACTAGGCATTCCTCAATTCATTAAAGGTGTTAGCAACAATAGCAACTTTGTACGATTCAGTGGTGCATTTTATTATTATAAGAATGCTTTTTTTTACTCACTGCAGGTACAGTATACCTATACTTTCAGCTGAAAAAAAAATATGAAGGTACCTACCTACATACATACCTATTTAAAAGTTTATTAAATCAAGCAATGTGTATGTTGTACTTGTACCTACATACAATATTGTTTGAGAAATGTGTACCTACCTACCTACATATATTAAATTTCGGAATTTATTATCATTTATATACCCCATTCAATTTTGGCTTGCGATTATAGTACTATAAGGCAAGTTATGCATTCGTAAAACAAAATTCTACAACCAAACGTGACATTACGATCATAGTGAAGCCTAAAAATGTGATCGACAAAAAATAAATGTTCGTCTGTCTGTCTGTCTGTATGTATAACGAGCTGCAGCCTAAACGGCGTAAGCGATTACCTTCAAATTTGGTATGTATGATTATTTTGGCATTCTTCAGAGGGGAAATTGAAATTTTATTTGTAGACCTAAAATTAACGGTACCTGCCATATCACCTTGAAGGAAAATCTTTTTTTTCTTTTTTTTTTTTTTTGAAAAATCAATATTTTTAAAACTAATCAAAAAAATAATTTTAAATTTTATAGTCTGATGTATTTATATTAATATACTCTAAAAAACTGCATTCAAAAATTAAAAAAAAAAAATTGTTTTCAAAAAACTAAAAATAAAAAACCGGATTTCATCAAAATCTGTCCTACAATTTTCGAGATACTTTTTTATAAAATTTTCAGTGGTCAGTGGCATTTAAGGGTGTTCTTGGTTATTTCGAGAAACCGATTAAAGTGATGGTTTTGGCAGTTTTTATAAGTTTACAAAACGATTCTTACCTACCTATACAGCATTCACTTTCATTTATTCATATGTATGTACATATCTACATACCTAGGTTCTCTATATATAGGTAGGTACATATTACCCTACTAATTCTCAGAATTCAAATCCATTTAAATATACATTTGTAGGTAGGTACCTATGTAACCATTCCTTGAATCATGCATTCGACTATTCATTACACTAAGAATCAAGGTAAACTTACCTACATCGCCTTTGAAAATGCATAGGAAAACTAGACTACCTACCTATACCTACCTACTAACAGCGTCAGTGATTAGCTGTAGCTACATTAAAGTTGTTAGCTACATGAGCAAGTTCGTACGATGCTGTCGTGCATTTTATTTTAAATTGGATATAGGTATGTATAATATTTATAAATTTGAATAATATTTTTTTTTGCGATACCTAACATGCATTGCTTGTAATAAATGCAAAGTACAAGTAGAAGATGAATTCAAAAGGATGTATATGTATTTATTATAAAGAACAGCCGATTTTACATTTACCAGGCTGAACTTTAGATAAATATATACACCTTTCTTATTATTAAATATGATAATTAACTTTTTTCTGCACATCACGCACTAACTTTAACTTCACTAATCAATTTAAAAATAAATATAAATTCACACATAAATGTAGGTGCTTTATGCACGGCAAAAAACCCACACTATACACTTCACTTTATTTTTATTTAGATACGAACATGCTGCACAGCTCGGCACGGCCGACGCGGCAGGTTGTCGTACAACATTTTTTTTCTTGTAAAGTGTAAATCGTTTTGAACACTTTTTACACTTTACCTTAGCACAAATTTAATATAATGTACCAAGGTATTTTTGTAATCTACTCGCAAATACATCTGCATGTTTTTTTTCCTTATTAAAATTGAATGTTTTATTTTTTTCATTTTTGTGTTTTTTATTTGTTGAAATCCAAAAGGCTATATGTATTTATTATAAAGAACAGCTGATTTGAAATAAACAGCCTGTACTTTTAATAAATACATACACCTTTCTTGTTTAAATAAAATATAATCTTCATAACTATATAGGTACCTACCTAGTTAAAACACAATTTTCTTCACCGAACATCACTTATTAACTTCAACCATTGAATATAATGTAAAAATGCTTCAACTTAAAACCTTCAAAAGGCTCTATGAGGACCGAAAAACGCGTGCTCATAGGAGTGTGAGATTCTAACTGCACTAAAAACACCTCCTCCTCCTGATTGCAACTAAGTTGAAACTTATCTAGCAATTTATTTTTAACGAATTTAATTAACGTGTTGCAGGTTACTATCCGGTGATAGTTCCTGCTTATACCGCGATTTTAAAGCGGATTCTCGTTTAGTGCACCAGATCGGAAGGCTTTGTCCTTCGCAGGCGGCGTACTAAATTCGTCTCATCGATAATTTCGATTATAGTACTATTGCAGTGTTGTAATAGCCGTTTTCTATGATTTCGGGCAAAATATTTTCTTTCATCGCGAACCGTGGGAATCCCGAGATCTCTGTGGAGATCTTCATTTCTAATGTACCAATGTGCGCTTACAAATGATCTCAGGAGTTTATTTTCAAATGTTTTTAAGGTATTTAAATTAGAATTTCGCGTACAACCCCAGAGTTGTATACCGTAAGTCCAGACAGGCTTAAGCACCTGCCTGTACAAAATTAGATTATTTACGATACTGAGCTTAGAGTGTTTCCCGAGCAAACAGTGCATATCTCTCAGTTTATTATATAACTATTCGCATTTCTTTTTATCATGCGGTTTCCATATTAATTTTGCGTCTAGTCATTCCGAGATATTTTGCTTCGTTAGCAAACGGAACTTGAACCGTATTAACAAATACCGGTAATCTATTAACTTTCTTATATGTAAAATCTACATGGACTGATTTTACTTCGCTGAGCAATATCCGCCATGTTTTTGTGCAATCATTGACATTATTCAGAGCTTTTTGTAATTTTGTCGTAGAATCATTTATCGTTTGGCCCTCTGCTAGTATTGCAGTGTCGTCAGCAAACGTGGCTACGATAGTGTCTTCTGTTTGAGGTATATCACGTGTAAATAATAGGTACAATATTGGAAATAAAACACTTCCCTGTGGTACCCCACCCACTATTTCTTTGAGATCCGAGTAATCGTTTCCATGTCTTACTCTAAAAAGTCTATTTTCTAGATATGCTTTTAGAAGCGTATAAAGTGTGTCAGGCAGAATTTGTCTTAATTTGAAATTTAGGCCTTCGTGCCACACCTTATCAAAAGCTTGCGACACGTCTAGGAAGACTGCCGAAAAAATTTTCTTTTCTTCAAGAGTTTTCTCAATGACGTCAGTGATCCTATGCACTTGGTCAATTGTCGAATGCTTGCTTCTAAATCCGAACTGATGTTCAGGTATTAGGCGCTTTTCTTCTATTATTGGCTGCAGGCGCAGAAGTAATATTATTTTAAAGACCTTAGATATTATGGGCAGAAGCGAAATAGGTCTGTAAGATTTCTTATCATGTGATGGTTTTCCAGGTTTGAGAATCATTATAACTTCCGCAACCTTCCATTGGCTCGGAACGTACTTTAGCCTTAGAGTGGCATTTATTATATAAAGAAGATTAATTAACTCTTTGCGAGGAAGCATTTTGAGAACTTCGGCCGTAATTAGTTCATATCCCGGAGCTTTCTTATACTTAAGCTTTCTTATTTCTCCACTTAATTCGGCAAGGAAACATTTCTTGTAATGTAATTTTCGCTTGAGTTAGAACTTATATTTAAATTTTTGTTGAGTACTTGTCCATCAAAAGGTTTAAATGTGTTCTCCAGGTGAAAACGTTTGCTTTCTGTTTGTCGCTTTTTGCCCATTCGTTTTGATCATTCTTAATCGGAGGCGCTGGTAGCTTTGGTTTCTTCGTTACTTTAACAGCTTACCAGAGTGAGTAGTTGGATTCTTTTCCTGCTGTCAAGCTTTCAAGATAATTTCCAACTTCAGAATTTTTGAATTCTGCTATCGTTTTTTTTAGTAAATTACACAAGCGGTTTAAATTTACCTTGTGTTGAGGAGCTCGAGTTTGCTGCCATTTCTTACGTGCTTTTCATTTCTCTTTTACTAAATCTTTTATTTCCTGCGGATATTTTAGGTTTTTAAAGCACGGCATTTCTCTTTGGTACGGGGTGTTTTTCCATGCGGCTTGTTGTACGATATTGACGAAGTTATCTACTGCGTCTTCAAGTTCGAGAGGCGTTTGTAGTGAAACCCTTAATTCAACGTTATCCTCTATATCTTTCTTAAAACCTTCCCAGTTGGTTTTCCCATTGGTTAGCGTGGGTGGTTTTTCATTTTTAACAAGATTTTCGCTCATAGTAAGAATAACAGCAGAATGATCTGAGAAAAGATCAAAGCTTTCTGTTATGCTAATTTTATTTGAGGGTATTCCTTTGACCACAGACAAATCAATAAGGTCAGGTATTTTCGATGGATCAGTCGGCCAGAAGAGGGTGGATTTTCCAGTGAACCTGGATTGCCACCTGGGGTAATGTATGTATTTGTTTTACTCATTGCATATTTATGTATACGTTCACTCTCAGTATACGGAGGCTGGATTTTAGTCGCCTATTACGACAGGCATGCCTTATCTCGGGTATATTCTTTTTGGTTCCCCTACCCGGAGGGGTAATGGTGGACTTATCAACATGATAATGCACCAATACATACAGCCCGGGTAGTTAAAACGTATACAGAGCCAGAATGTGTAATTGTTAAGCTGGCGGCACTACTCACCGGATTTAAACATCATTGAAAATGTATGGGGATGGTTGACACGTCAAATATATGGATCAGGAAAGCAATATTCGAGTATACCCGAACTGAACCAAGCCATCGATTTTCCTAAATTATTTGGCCACTTTGTATACATCCCTTCCAAACCAGTTGTGTGAAGTTCTGGAGCACACTATTAAAAATAATTGTATTTTAATGAAAAATTCTTTTATTACCTTAAATTTAAGTAATGTATGATTTCAAACAAATTAAAAGAATCGAAGTTCTCTTAAATTTTTTTTTCATTAAAGTGTCCTATTAAAGTGGTACAAAATTTGGAACATGTATTATGACGGTTTTTGGTCAATAATTTTTTTTTAATACTTAAAGCAATAGCATTAAACTTTTCTTTTGGTAAAATAACAACAATTAAATGAACTTTAATTTAAAAAAAAATTAAGTCCCTAACACGCTTGGCTTGGGAGCATGAATGACAGAAAAAGGACCTAAGGCGTCTGTCACTGGCGTCTGGTCACTGTTAAAGTGGCGAAAGGTGTCTATTTACACAAGAAAACAATTTATTAATGCATATAGTTCTCGGCTCTCTTTGTCTTTCGTTCTTATTTCTCAGTTCTCGACCATAATCAAATAAGATAAGGACCCGAAACCTTAGGTTAACCAGAATAAGATGGGAAACTTTCGAACATTTCACCCCCCAAAACCCATTTGTTTACATTGTTGTATTTGTAAAATTGACTTTCTATCAATGAACACATATGAAATCCAACAACAAAATGAGCGGGTGAACTTGTTTTGTTTCGACTATGGATTTTATTTATAGAAATGCCATGTTGAGATATTTTTGGTATTTATATTTTTATTATATATAAGAATATAAGGATGGATTGATGGATGGATTGATGGAACCGTGTTGCTAATAAAATGAGGGTAGTTTTTTTTAAACAACAATTTAGTTCAAATTTTTACCTGCGCTGAACTTCCGACTGCTGAAACAGTGCTGAAATCGGCACATTGCATTGGTGAATTCCACCAAGTCATCGCCCATTTTCGTTGAAACTGGGATCGATGGCCCATTCCTTATCGGCTGCTTTGTGGAATGCTTTCGTCCAGAGCGCCTTGCGTGGATTCTTCCTTCTTTTGAAGCATTTATTGTATTTTCGGCCAATTTGATAATCTAAAACAAATCGAGTTGTTAATACAAACATGTTCTAAATTAGATAATAGTTTTATTTTAATTGAATTTACCTTGCAATCATTTCTCACAAATTGTATTCCATGTCCAGGATAAATTTTACTTCAACAAAAGTAATACGTTTCTCACATACGCATTTTTCAGAGTATTTTATTAAAAAATTAAATAAATGAACCTTCTTAATTTTTTTTATTATTTTTTGTTTTCACTTTTTGACATCTAGAAAGCTCACCTCGGAAAAATTAAAAGATATAATTTTTAGGAAGTGTTCAAAACTTTATTAGGTATAGGGCACACTTGTTATTGATATTGCATTTTATTTATGTCGTTATAAATTTGTCAATAGGGATTTTGATCCGGAAATTCGAACTTTCTTTGCGAAAACAACGCAAATAATTTTTGATTGTATGTGTGTGCAATTATTTTGAAGAGTGATCAAAAGCGTTTCACTCTTTAGCAAATTTAGTTTTATAGGCTTTACACACCAAACCGAAAACGGGGTTTTCAACTAAGAGTTTGCGGAAACTCAAAAACCGTTCACACTGAACATTTACAAGTTTTCGTTTGACATTTCAATTATTTTGACACCACAGACAATAACAATCCTACATGTTTTCGACAGGTTTAATTTAAGACTTGTAGTGTATCAAAACTTGTGGTTTATCAAAAATGTATGGGAAAACTTGTATTTTCACTTTAGGGTTTCAGCCAAAACCGATAATTTCATACGGATGGCCAAAATCAAATCCACATTACAAAACACAAACAGTGCATATTACTTGGTGGGTAGTTTTATGTCATGTCGTTGATTGGACATGGATTTCTTGACTTCCAATGTATTTTTTTCATGGCATGTTCATAGTTCTGCCATAATTCATGGCCTTTGGATACAGCCTGTTAGAAGGGAAGTTTATAGTGCGTTTTCATTAGAGCTCAAATTACATAATTTGGCAAATTACAGAAAAGGTGTTTTCATTACAAATTATCTCATTTCGTTTGACATCTGGCTGAATTTCAATGGACAATTGATTGACATTTAAAAATTTAATTAAATAACTTGTAAAATTACAAAATCCTTTTCCTGGATGTACTGCTCCCGCTTAATATTAGAAAAACTATATTTGTGGATGCTGATCATGTGAGAATTTAATTAGTAAGAGAAATTAGAAGGTTCATTCCTATTCTTGTTTTTTATTAGACTGCAGATATGAATGAATATAACGAATTGGATTTAAATGGTGCCGCTTATACCTACAATATCTTCCTGTGACTTGATAAAAATAGAAGGATTCCGTTTTTGGAAGCAGGGCTAGTGACTTGATAGGGATTCCGAAAAATAGCAGCAGATTTTTTTTTTGATAATTCATTTTAGAATTCATGTATTTACAATTTATAGCAAAAAACATTTTACAATGTATGAATTTAGAAGTTATGGCTTAGCCGTCAGCCAGGTTAACAAGATTTATAAATGTATATGTATATTTGTACATAAACAAATAGGAACTGTTTTCAATTACAAAGTTAAAACAGATATGTGTGTTTTCAAGTGTATTCTGAAATTAACAGCATTCTAATAGTTTGTTAAATCTATTATAATATCTCTGCGAGATATAGCTTAAGTGCCCAATCGGTGTAGTGTAATTCTTTCAAAAAATAGACAAAATAAAAAAACGTTTGAAAACCATTGTATTTTTTTGAATGAGATAATTGCGCTGTGGTTCCAAAATATAGGTGAATATTTCTTGAAAAATGGCTTGAAGGACATTTGAAATAAGAACTCAACACCGTTTGAAACATCCAAATAAAGAAAACGGTTTCGAAATGGCAGCGTTTTCCATCTGCCATTTGATGTGCTTTTAAAAAAAATTCTTGCAACTTGTCCCATATGATTTTTTTTTAAATGTTCGCTAGAAAAAAAAAATGGTTTACAGAACATCCAAGACGATTGCAACAAGAACACAAACCCCTTTGAATCATCGTAATGAAGCAAGTGCTTTGCAAATGACACCTTGTCCAAATAAGCAATTCCAAGAAATTTCTACTAATTTCAAGGAAAATCTTGAAATCACAATCTACCCGAAGCTCTCATTTTCAAGTTACTTGCTTGATTTCAATGATTTTAACTGTTCTGAGTGTTAATTTGTATCAGCTTCTTAAAATATGAAACACATTTTAAAATCAAGCGAAGATATCGAAAATTTTCCATCTAAAAGTAGTTTTTTCGTGTTTTTGAAAAATGAAAAATTACAAAATTACTTTCAGATGCAATTTTTTTGAAATATTTGCTCGAATTGAAAACGGTTTCAAGAACTTACAAGATGGCATAATTTAAATCTCAGGACACTTAAGATCATCGAAATCAAGCAAGTAGTTTGGAAATGCGAGCTTCGGTTATGTGTTGATTTCAAGATTTTCCTTGAAATTTTTCAGTATCTGACTGTATGCCGTCGAATTCAGTTTACTTTTTCTTTGTTGCTAATTTAGTAAGTGTTCAATAAATTGCTCAAAGTGTTCTAAGCTGATTACTAATGAATCGGTTGAATGTAGCTTTTGTGGCAGAGCTCTTGATATTAAATGTTCTAAATTAAAAAAAAGTGAATATTTATTAATACTCGTATCTAACAATGATAATATTCTTTTTAAATGTGAAAACTGCAAAATCATTTCTCCTTTTCTATGCATTGCTAAATTAAACCAAATACATTGCTTTCTTAATGACAATATGAGTGCTTTTAATTCTAATATTTCTGTGTGCAGTGATGACTACGAAAATCAGTCAAAACAAAATGCAAATAATTCTCTCAACTTAAGTAGAGACATTAGGCAAAGTACTCGCTGCCAAAGACCTTTAAAAAAAAATGAATCTCTTCGCCCTTCTAACTCTCGATCGTAGTCTCCATCGTTTTTGCGTGTTCCGTTGAAGAACAACAACAACTCATTTATTTCAAAGGGTCCCAGAAAAATATGTACACCAACAACCTCGTCGTCTGCAAATAAAGGTAACCTTGTTACTAGCTCATCGAATTCGCACTCTAAACAGAACATCGAAACGGTTCATAAACCGATGAGTGCTTTAGATGTCAACAAATCCGATAATAATGTGAATAAACAAAATGTTGTTGCTGCCAATGGGAGATGTTGCGTAGATGAATCGCACTCTAAAGGGCCGATAGAGGTTGTGCCTCCTGCTGTTAAAAATGTTGACGGCATTGAGGTTTTGATTCATAATGTTAATAGTTATGCTGCTGCTCCTGTTGTTGGCGACGAACATGGCAAGTCTAATAATGGTGCCATAGGTGTCGTTCCGTCAATTGCTGTTGATAATATTGATGATGGAAATGCTGTTGGTGATGAAAACGTTGTTGGTCTTGATGCCGTTATTGATGATGGAAATGCTGCTGGTGCCGCAGTTGTCGCAGGTTCTGCAAGTGTTGGTAATGATGATGGTCTTGGTACTGCTGCTCTCGATAGATGCTGTTAAAAATGTTGGTGGTAGTTCTAATGGTCAAATTATCACATCAAAAAAGGTAATCGTTGGTTGAAAATTACAATGCCATTATCTTAAAATAGCTAGAAATTTAAAATGGTTCCATATTGGAAGTTTCCATCCCGCTACCACCGTTGATGGGATTGTCAATTTCATATCCACTAACCTTGGAGTTGACTCAACTGCTATTTTATGCTATAAATTAATCAAAAATGAAGATTCCGATCGTAAGCTTAGATTTGTTAATTTTAAGATTGGCGTTTCCTTCGCATTATCTAAACGAATCTATGTTGATACTTTTCGGCCAAGAGGCCTACGCATACGCCCGTTCTTGTTTAAGCCAAAAAACTCGCAAGAAGAGAGGGCTCTGTGATGCCCTCAAGCTATAGTCCAAAGAAATTTCGTGATAATGTTCAAACCATAAAATGCAGTAAATCCTCACTTAATGTTTACTTCCACAATGCTAGTGGCATCCGCACAAAAGTATCTAAACTATTCAACAACTCAAGTCATCTATATTACGATGTGATTATAATTGTCGAAACTTGGTTACATCCTGGAATATCTTCAACTGAACTTTTTGACTCTCGCCTATTCAACGTATACAGACTTGACAGATGTAGTATTGTAACTGAGCGTGGAGGAGGAATAATGGTTGCTGTTCGGTCAACACTTAGATTTAAAGAATTAGCTTTGTGTTATTTGGAAGTTGAGCAAATGTGTATTTCTATTAACCTTTATACCACGCATAATGTTTCTCTATTCTTTATTATCAGTTATATTGCTCCAAATAGTAGAGTCGAATTATATGAAAAACATCTTATGAATATTGAATTTATTAATAATATTTGCTCTGAATTTGATAATGTTTGTGTTTTTGGTGATTTTAACTTGTCAAATATAGAATGGAACTTATCCGATAATGAAAGTATGCTAATTGCTTCCAATATGTTAAAAGATTATGAATCAATTTTTATTGACTCTATCTATTAATTAAATCTCGTTCAAATTAATAATATTTTAAATTCATTATATAAAATATTAGATCTAGTCTTTGTTTGTAATGATTTATTAAATGCTAAAGTTTCGACTGTTCCTTTTGCACTTTTAAATGAATCTATTCATCATAAAGAATTATTTATTGAAATTGAAATGTATATCTTTTCTGACACTGTTCCTTATCAACCTTCAAAATGTTTTAACTTTAAAAAGGCAAACTTTGTTGATCTCAATAACTTTCTTTTTACTTTTAATTGGTCTGATGAATTTTTAAATTTGACTCTTGAACAAATGTATACGCGATTTTCTTCGATAATTTTTGAGAGTTTTTCAAAATTTATACCTCTGGCTCAAAAACTGAACACTAAACTACCAAAGCTTCCGTGGTATAATAAGCAGTTATCTAATCTTAAAAACGTGAAACGTAAAGCTTATAATGAATATAAAAAATCCAAAAATGAGTTAGATTATGCTTCCTTTAGTAAATTGCGTAAAGAATTTTTCACTCTTAATAAGTTCCTTCATAAGTGTTACATCATGAATGTTGAAAGTAATATTAAAGGCAATTGTAATTCGTTCTGGTCATTTGTTAATGAGAAAAGAAAACCTACTGGTTTTCCTAAAAATATGTCGTTTAAGAATATTGAAGCTTCAAACAATACTTCTATACTTGATTTGTTCGCAAACTTTTTCCAATCAGTTTACTCAACCCCTGATTTGAATAACTGTTCAAACATACCTAATATTCCAAGTAAGGTTGATATTGGAGAACTACAGTTAAGTCGCTTAGAAATTCTCTCGGGACTTCAATCTCTCAAACCTAAGTTAAGTTCAGGGGCCGACGGTATACCAGCTATATTTCTCAAATCTTGTGCTTCTTCAATTTGTTATCCTCTGCTTCAAATATTTAATAAGTCTCTAGCTGAAGGAGTTTTCTGAACACCTGGAAAATCTCTTACCTAGTTCCTATTTACAAATCTGGGTCTAAGAACTTAATTGAAAATTACAGAGGTATTTCAAAACTCTCAGCAATTCCCAAGTTGCTTGAGAGTATCGTCAAAAATAAAATAGAGTTTTTAACCAAAGAATCAATATCGGAATCACAACATGGTTTTATATCTGGGCGATCTACCGGCTCTTTTCTCATCATATGTGATTAACTCCGTTGACGGAAAGTGTCAGGTTGATGCTATTTATACAGATTTTAGCAAAGCCTTTGATTCTGTTTACCATCTAACTCTGATAAGGAAACTTGAGATATTTGGTTTCCACTCTAAATTTCGAGGTCTATAAAATGTAGTTCTGGTGTTCCACAGGGGAGTCATTTGGGTCCTCTCCTTTTTAACATATTTATCAATGATATTGTGTTAGCTATTCAACATTCCCAATGTCTTTTATATGCAGATGATCTTAAATTATTTTTGGACATAAAAGACGTTGACGACTGTTATCGTTTACAATCTGAATGGGGGTGGCCGTGGCGCGATAGTTGTGTGTTCGCCTGTCAACCTCATGGTCACAGGTTCGATCCCTGCCGTAGTCTATGTCTTCTTATTTTCCATTAAAACCAATTCTAAAAATAATTGTCATACAATGAGTTGCTGGTTTACTCATTACATACTGTTTAGGCATAACACTAACATCATGTGATTGAGTAAAACTATTATACCGATAAAATATGACAAAAGAATAAAAAAATTAATGCGAATTATAAGGGACATCGATAAATAAGACACGGAAATTTCTCCGCATTAGTTCAGCCGCCATCCCTGGAGATAAAATCTGACACAACAACCATATACAGTCTCCGAATATCACGCCACACATCTTTCCTATCATTCTCTCTCTTCCTTAACCTCACCCTCACGCCCGCGCTGTGTTGAAACATTTAAAGGGTATTCATAATCCCTTGAGCGCGTGTAGATTATAAAAAAAAAAAAAAAAAAAAAAAAAATCTGATTTAAACCGAGTTGTTGAATGGTGTAACGACAATAGATTAAAATTGAACATAAAGAAATGTAACGTTATCTCATTTTATAGTTCTAGTAACCGCATTGTCTTCAACTATTTGATTGAATCTAATTTGTTATCTCGTGTAGAACAAATCAAAGATCTTGGTATAATGCTCGATTCAACTTTTTCTTTTAAAAGTCATATCGAATATATTGTTGGTAGAGCGAATTCACTTGTTGGATTTATTAAGCGAAACTGTGTTGATTTCTCCGAGCTTTATGCGTTGATATCACTATATATATCACTTGTTAGATCTAGCCGACGTTATATGGAATCCAGCCTTTAAGTATCTTTCAAATCGTATTGAAAATGTTCAACGCGATTTACAAAATTTATATTTTTTAAAATGAAATGGAATTTTGCCCCCGATTATAAAGCTAGATGTTTACTACTTGGAATTAAATCTTTAGATTCAAGACGAACGATTCATGATGCAATGCTTGTAAGGGATGTATTATGTTATCATATAAGATGCCCTCCTTTACTTTCAATTATGCCAATTTATGCTCCGTTTAGATCACTACGCTCAAGGAATTTGCTTTTCGAACGGTACCACAGGACCAGTTATGGTAGTAATGAGCCTATTTCTAGAGCTATAACTCATTTCAATGAAGTTTGCGACTTATGAGTATTGATATAAGTTTTTCTAGAAATATCTTTAAAGCTAATCTTTTATTTTTATTTATTTTTTAGCATTATATGTATATGTACATAACTTTAGTTTTAATTTTATCCATAATCTGAAAGCTGTAAATTGCTTGTAGATGTAAATAAATAAATAAAAAAAAAAAAGAAATTAGTAGTAATTTCTTGGAATTGCTAATTTACACAAGGTGTCATTTCCTAACTAATTGCTTGATCTCGATGATTAAAAGTGTTCTGAGTTTTAAATTATGTCATCTTGTAAATTCTTGAAAGCGTTTTCAATTCGAGCAAATATTTCAAATAAATTGCATCTGAAAGTAATTTTGTAATTTTTTATTTTTCAAAAACACGAACAAACTACACTTAGATAGAAATTTTTCGAAACATTTGTTTGATAAAACACACAAATCTACATTATGTGGGATTACCGGATTGAACAAGATTTGTTATGAACAGAACTTGTGAACTTGTAGTACAGAACTTAAACAAGCACTCAATGAACGGAATCTTCTCAGCAAACATCAGAAAAAGAGTCTGTTTCTTGTTAGACCGTATAACACCAGAAAAAAGCAATGTATTCAACCGTCGCCAAAGATTCCGCCTTCAAGCCACCCTAGCAATCATCAACTCTGAGAAAGCTTAAAGGAATTGAAAGCTTAAATCTTAAAGCAATTGAAAATTCTTATGGAATTCTTCGTTGTTCCTTTGAAAAGTCAAGAAATACTCAACGATAGTTGTCATACAGCCAGCCATCTTTGGCCAAATTTGAAATTATTTATAATCTAAATGGCAAGCTCTTGAAATAAATCGATCTTAACCTGGATAATGTAGCTCAGGATTTCTGTAAAAAGACACCGTTCTATAAGTTATACTCTGTATATGCCTTTGATTATAAGAATTCATTGTTGATCCTTCAGAAATTTCACCAGTACAGATCCAGTTTTCAGAAAGTTTCTTGAAAACGCCGAGTCGCGTCCCGAAGTTCAGAGGAAACTAAATTCGCTGCACCAATTCAAAGAGTACCACGGTATAAGTTGTTGTTGGAACAGGTTCTTCTATATACTAGCCCAGCTGATGGTAACTTCAAGCTGTTGAAAGAAGCAGCGAAACTGGTCGAGAGTACTACAGTATCTCACATCAACTCTGCCATCGAGAGCCCAAAAGTTATCCAAAGGCTGATGAATCTTCAGAATTCCCTGGCAAATCATACACCCAACATAAACCAAGCGCGAGAAGTTATCAGGGAGGGACTACTCAACAAAATAAACCACAAAGGCGAAGATATCAAGCGCTACTGTGTTTTGATGTGATTATTAGAACGTATTCCGCAATAAACGCAGTACCGGCTCAGAAGATAGTGATTGCAAATATTCTTGCTTTGGGCACTTCAAAAAAGTTGCTATTAAGAGATGAAAGCATGGATCAAATCTCCCTGTTTATATAAATTCTATATGGAAAGCAAAAAACAGTACCGTTACGGACAAAATTTCAGCCTATCCAATACGTCGTGGAAGTGTTTTAAAGAAAACAAAACCAATCGTAACTACAACAGATGACCCTGATCCTACCTACCCATTTCACCGATTCGGATTCGTATTTCCATGCCCAAAGGTGAATTCGAGAATTCCAACAACAATTTCTCGTCGCCTCTAATTCTTTTCGCTCCGATTAAACCTCCTTGATCTTTGATGAAGACTCCATACTTGCCATCGTACAATTGCACGGGATGTACATCAGAAATTAGATTCTTAAGAGAAAAAACATAAAAAAACATAAACATACATTAAAACATAAAATATTATTAGGTTGCTCTGGAGGAGATTCATCTTTATTAATTTTATTTTCTTTAGCAGAATATTCTTCACACTTTTGACTCACGTAAAATTCTTTTTCTTTGTGAATAACTTTGTCAATGCTGACGTTGCCAGTTCCAATTGTTATTGGCACTTCGGCTACTGTCTCAAGCTTTTGACCAATTAGAGAATCTACCATTCGGTCATATCTTTGGTGTCGGCAATGATTTTTCTAATTCCGCCAAGTCACAACCCATTGTTTTTTACCCTTTACTGACTATTTCCCTTGGACCATTTTCAGAATCAATGTTGATCGATTTTTGAAACGCGAACCTACGCGAACGCTTTAAAATAAGGGAACACTGAGCAACGTCCGCAGACTTCTTCCGTTCACTTCGGTAATGCATTATGGCCTAAAATTGGATCAGTTTTGATACGCTTCTATTAGTGGTTGTGGTATGAAAACTGAATCAAACATTTGTTCTCAAGTCTCAATACCATGGAATTTAATAA
This sequence comes from Philhelius pedissequus, assembly GCA_910595825.1. Taxonomy (NCBI): domain Eukaryota; kingdom Metazoa; phylum Arthropoda; class Insecta; order Diptera; family Syrphidae; genus Philhelius; species Philhelius pedissequus. Next base: position 242,095,435 of record OU343160.1, on the reverse strand, counting down.
TAAGAGTTTTTTATTTCTGTTAATAATAATAAATAATTATAATCACCTACGAATGTTTGTTGACGTTGAAAAACGTTTGATTTTGTATGGGAAATGAGATAATTTGGGACTCATCTTGCAAATTGTCAACGAAATTACGTATTTTGCGCCAATGAAAACGGGCTATTAGGTGATGTTTTTAATGTACGTGTTAAGCCTTATAACTACATTTAACATGCTTTTGTAAAAAAGTTAAAAAAAAAGTTTGTCTTTTCCAATATAGGTACTGCTCCATCCTATTTCATATTTCAAATTTTACAAAAGGAAAAGTAAGACTTATATTTTTGTGCAAAAGGGGAATACTTTTGCAAAATTTGTAATATGAGATAGGATTCAGCAGTATATTGGAAAAATACAAACATTTTTTTTTACTTTTGAACAAAAGTCTGTTAAATGTAGTTAAGGCTTTAGTTGTTCAAAATTAACGATGTGATAATAGAACACACAATTTGCTTTGACGGAATAAAAACAAATTTGTTCAGAAAAATTTCGATATTGTACAGAAAAATGGATAATTGAATGTAGTTCTATGAAAAATAACTCGCACGAGAATTTAAATAACCTTTTCTGAAACTGGGCTTATAAAATTAATTTTTAAATGTTAGATAAAAACTCTTTTTTTCAGATTTTTTTTTCTTTTTCACAAATATAATCTGTATTGTTTCATTTTAAGCAAATTCTAAACACATTTGATATGCATTTTCGTTTAACATTAGTTTGAGTTATAAAATGCTTTCAATAATTTTATTTATCTTCCATGCAATTGTAAATTGAAATGAAATGATATGCATTTAAGTTGAGGTTAGCACTTAAAAAGTAGTTCATTCATTGTTAATCAATTTCTGACCCTACCCACCGATTTCTTAAAATAACCGCAAATTCCGTGGTGAAACTAATATTTTTGCACTTGTGTGCTTGAAATCTGGTTGAAACCATTTTGTATTTACATCCAGATGCAAAAATATGAGTTTCACGACGGTCGTAGCTTATAGGCAAACCAAAAAACTGACGAAATTTCAGATCTTATTCTGGTTAATTTAAGCCCGAAACCTTTGACGTCATTCACATTTGCCTACAAGCTGAAACACGCGCACAAGAAGTATCTTTTTCGTTCATCTTCCAATTGAGACATTGGGGACGTTCACTCAATTATTCTCAGCAATCTTTATAACTTTCTGTTGTTGTAATGCGTACAAAACCACATCTGATAAACAGCTGCTCTCATGGAAGCTATTTTCAGTTATCCCAAAAAATTTGGAATAACTAGCTATTCGAGAACAAATGTATAGAACCAGCTGACTGCAAAATTCATTGGTATGCGTTTTGCTTTGATTTTTTGACAGCTTTCAGCTAACCTATGTGATTCGTCCGCAGATATACTCCGATAGCTTGGTATCCGAGAATAAATGAGTGAACCTCCGCATTGATTAAAACGAAAACAAGAATCTTTTGTGTTCATCTTCCTAATGACGCATGGAGTGACGGCACCTGGCAGTCACAGTTCTAAACACATTTGATATGCATTTTCGTTTAACAACATTAGTTTGAATAAAATGCTTTCAATAATTTCATTTATCTTCCATGCAATTCTAAATTGAAATGAAATGATATGCATTTAAGGTGAGGTTAGCACTTAAAAAGTAGTTCATTCATTGTTAATCAATTTCTGACCCTACCCACCGATTTCTTAAAATAACCGCCAATTCCGTGGTGAAACTAATATTTTTGCACTTGAGTGCTTGAAATCTGGTTGAAACCATTTTGTATTTACATCCAGATGCAAAAATATGAGTTTCACGACGGTCGTAGCTTGTAGTCAAACCAAAAAACTGACGAAATTTCAGATCTTATTCAGGTTAATTTAAGCCCGAAACCTTTGACGTCATTCGCATTTGCCTACAAGCTGAAACACGCACACAAGAAGTATCTTTTTCGTTCATCTTCCAATTGAGACATTGGGGACGTTCACTCAATTATTCTCAGCAATCTGGAATAACTTTCTGTTGTTGTAATGCGTACAAAACCACATCTGATAAACAGCTGCTCTCATGAAAGCTATCTGCAGTTATCCCAAAAAATTGGAATAACTAGCTATTCGAGAACAAATGTATAGAACCAGCTGACTGCAAAATTCATTGGTATGCGTTTTGCTTTGATTTTTTGACAGCTTTCAGCTAACCTATGTGATTCGTCCGCAGATATACTCCGATAGCTTGGTATCCGAGAATAAATGAGTGAACCACCGCATTGATTAGAACGATAACAAGAATCTTTTGTGTTCATCTTCCTAATGACGCATGGAGTCACGGCACCTGGCAGTCAGAGTGGAACTTTCAATTGGAGATAGATTTTTTTTCGATTTGACGTTCAATGTATTTCCCATAAGAGAAAACCAAAAAGGGTCTCATTAATATTGCTTTACCTGATTAATTTCGTATGAACAGGTATAAATATTTTGACAGCAACAGACTAATAAAGCATGAAATATTCGAAATCCAGCGTAAAATAAATCGAAATTGATAACTATAATGCTTTACTTTTAAAATGGAAAACGATGAAAAAATCACCTTTCAACGAGAAACAATAAAAACATCATGGGTTACGAAAAAACAATAACGATTTTTCAGGAAAGGTATGTTTAGTTTTTAAAATTAATCTTTTTGAATAATTGAGCGTTTGCTTAGAGAAGAAATAAATTCTTCATACCATTTATGGGAAAAAAAATCTAAGAATTTTTAAAACTAAAAAAAAACATGGTTTTTTGTTGCAGGTGTAATAATTTATCAAAAGCCTACATTTATTTGATAAACTGAGTCATATTATTTTTGTTTAATATATTATTTATGTATGCAATTTTTATATTAATAAAACCTACAAAAAATAAAAATTCCTTATCAAAATTTAGGAACAAAATTAATAAACATTTTTATTGGATCCATGTAAAAATGGGTTCTTATATTATTTATATCTTGAATATATCAAATGCTTATGTTTATTGAATAAGATATATTTTCTAGTTCTCTTTAGAAAAACGAATTATATTGATTAATTTCACAAACGACAAATGATTTGATCAATTTTCTGCAAATAAAGAAAATGTAAGAAATCATATAACCTTTTAATTAATAGAACTACATACACCCATATTATGAACATATTTGCGCAAGGCCCAAAATATGGAAACATAGAAATTCATTAACCCCTATTTTACTTTAGTTTCTTAAGCCCCCTTCCCATACTACGCGCATGACATCACTTTGACTGACGACATGAGCTCATTAAAAAAAACAACAACAAAAATTCGGGCATGTCTGAATTTTTTATCGGCAAAATAAAGCAAATTAAAATTAAGTTTTGATATATATTCTCCTTGATTTACAAGCTCACATGTATTCTTATTATATTAAATTCATAATATGAGTACCCGTTCGTATAAAATTACTTAGTAAAAAGAATGTTTTTCAGACCCTTTTTTGGTTTTTTCTTATGGGATATACATTGAACGTCAAATTGAACAAAATCTATCTATATTTGAAAGTTCACACGCATATCTCCAGATGGCGCGGAAAGCAACTGACCAGGTGTCAACAGACACATAGAAAACACAGCCCTAGTAATTTGGTTTTGTTTTGTTTCTCGGTTTAACATTTATCCATAGACAGAGTGACAGACGTACAAATACAACAATTTAATCAAATGGGTGAAACGTACGAAAGTTTCCAATCTTGGCTTATTTGTGTTCTCGACCTTCGGTTTCGAGTTGTCATTCCTTGAGCACAAATGTCATTGTATATAGAATCTATAGAAGTATCATGCCGAACATCGAACTATTCGACGCCTAGTGTCCTAATTAGGAAATTTCTCTCAACATTATAATGTTCATTAATTGAAGAAAACGCAAACAATATGTTTATATTATTTTTGTTTTTGTTTTAGTGGACTGTGTGGATTTAAAGCCAATTGAATGAATTTGTGACCCTTCGTCCAAAATGCGTTTCGCCCAGGTACTACAGCTGGGCTCATCAGTTAGATGCTGTAGTACCTTTCTAAGACGCATTATTTTTTGATCGATGTTTACCGACTTTAATAAAACTTACAGCGATTACTCACTGTAAATTATATTTTTCTAGGGGAATTTGGGTAGATTCATGCACCTAGAATTATGTTTTGCCCGTGGTGTGGCCAGTGAATTAATTGAAGAAAACGCAAACAATATGTTTGTATTATTTTTGTTTTTGTTTTAGTGGACTGTGTGGATTTAAGACCAATTGAATGAATTTGTAACCTTTAGTCCAAAATGCGTTTTGGGCGAAATGCATTTTGGACTAAAGGTCACAAATTCATTCAATTGGCTTTAAATCCACGCAGTCCACTAAAACAAAAACAAAAATAATATAAACATATTGTTTGCGTTTTCTTCAATTAATTCAATGGCCAGACCACGGGCAAAACATAATTCTAGGTGCATGAATCTAACCAAATTCCCCTAGAAAAATATAATTTGCAGTGAGTAATCGCTGTAAGTTTTATTATTACCATTGACCGTTTTGTTTTGTGAATGGATTGTGCAGTGAAAAATCCAATTTTATTTTAATTGTTGGAAAGAATAATTTGTAAATTGGATTGTGGATTAAAAATCAAAAATTATTTGCAAAAAAGTTTTTTTTACTTGCGATTATAGGTACTATAAGGCAAGTTATACATCCGTCAGAAAAAAAGTTTTGAGATAACAATCAAACATGACATTATGATGATAGCGAAGAAGAAAAAGGATGATCTAAAAATTCTGTTCGTCTGTCTGTCTGCCTGTCGGTCGGTATGTTTTATAGGCACCTACAGCCCTAACGGGTGGGCCGAATTGCTTCAAACTTGGTAATATATATAATGTTTTTTTAGGTATTTTACAGAGGGTAAATTAAAATTTGTTAAGCTAAAAAACGGTACCTGCCATATAACCGTTACGTTAAGGCCTATTTTTCTCGAAAATGGCTCTAACGATTTTGCTTTTAAAAAGATCAGTGTAGCATTTTAGGTATGGCTGATCATATGGTTAAGCAAATTTTAAAATGTCTAAGAACGGTACTTTCCATAGGACCGTTTTTTGCTTTCGACTATCTCATAAATGGCTTAACCGATTCTTTCGAAATTTAACACATATAAATGTAGGTAACCCAATTTATACTGCATTTGGTATGCAATATTTTTAATTAATATTTTTGTGTACTTTTAAAAATTAAATTCAGTATTTCGGAAGCGAGTTAGCCCATTATTTTAAACTTTGGATTTTGTATTTTTGACAAAAATATAAGAATAAGTACCTTCTTCCTTTATAAATTCACTCGCAGAAATTGTTTGAGCTTGTAATTACTTACGAGCATATGCATAACGATTAATCTCAAGTACCGCTAATATTCCCATACCTATTGTAAATACTGGTCATGTGAATTTAACCTGGTTTCACTGTATTGTTCATTTCATTGACAACAAAAACTGCCTTTCATGTAGATAAATATAAGTCTCTAAAAAATTGGTCTTATAACGTTTTCAACTACAGTAAAACATCGCCATAACTTGTTATATCTTCTGCAAAAATACAACAACAAAAAAATAGGAACTAAAAGGCATACATCCACACATTTACTTATAATACATTTATTTTTATTAAACATTAAATATACTAGTTAACGAATGATTTAAAAAAAAAATAATTGTAACCTCAAACATTTATTTTATTTACAAAAAATAGTATAAACATTTAGTCAAGAAATAAAAGAATAAATGTACATAATATTTAAAAACCAAATTCCAAATTTTAACAAAATATATTTCATATATCGATTTCTTTCGGTTGTTCCTCTTAATAGCAAAGATTATCTGAAGCAAGAAGGCTATTGTTGGAAATTTGCTTCAAAAAACCCTCTTTTGAAATTTTTAATTCTTCAAGTCTTAAAGTGGCTTTTTCGATAATTGAGCTTCTATCGGCATATCTTCTCTTTTTGGCTGAAATAGATCGAATGTTCCATCAGTTGCCATTGTGAATTCTCGCGAAATGACTTGGTCCTCATTAAGAAGGCAATCGAGGAACTTAAAAAAAATCCCTTTTCTTATAAACTTTCTTCTCAACTTGATGTTGAAGCCTTCAAGATCACTTGTTGTTCGTAAAGCTTTCTTGTGCACCGATATACTTTGCGATGTTTCCTATGATTTGTTAGGATTATTTTATCACATTTTTCAAAAATTAAAAAAAACTGATGTGATAAATATTTCTTGAAAAATCTCACATCATATAATGTAATATCAGTTTTTTTGAAAATTTTTAAAAAATGAGATAAGATAATCGTAAACAATAGAATATTCGGAATACCATTTTTGAGTTTCTTTATTGCACGGAAAATTCCGAATGAACCATGAATCAAAGTAAACAAGATTACGATACTTATTTGTTTTTGCTTATTTTATTGACGTCATATGTGAAACAAAATCCATTAATCCACAAACAACAACAATTTGCATATTTTGTTTCACATATGACGTCAATAAAATAAGAAAAAAAAAGAAGCAAGCGAGCCGTATTAGTTGCATCGTGGCTTCAGCTTTCATTTCAGCTGATCCTTGGGCTTGAATTACGGCAGCTGCACCTTCTTCGATCACGCCCTTTAACAGGTCTGTGTTAAGTCTATTCCAGTTCCACCTTGGAGCCCGTGGTTGGTGACGACTGTTTGTAATTTGTTGGCTACCTTCCAGATCAAAGACAATGAAATCATGGTCGCTACCTGTATCTACCGGTATCTTATGATGTTGTATCATTATTTACTAATGTTCCTGCACAACTGGCAGTAGCCATCATTAGGAAAAAATGGGAGACAATTAGTAAACATACACAGTTGAGCCAAACCAAATTCATAGAGTTGTTGGATTTTTGTCTTAAAGAAAACCATTACCTTAGTATAAGGATAACTTATACAGACAAATTCATGGAATGCCAATGAGAAAACTTTCTCCTACCATTGCCGAATTAGTCTTGGACAACCTTTGGGACAATAAATTTGCCAATAGTAACAAACTAAAGATAATCGTTAAATATGTAGATGATATATTTGCAGTTGCTAATGAGGGGGAGGTCGACAATGTTTTACGATGCCTTAATTCATATCATGAAAAAATACAATATACCGTTGAGAGGGAACAAAACAGAGCGATATCGTTCTTAGACGACAAGATTCATCGCGTTAATGATAGACTCTCTTTCAATTGGTATCAGAAAGACACAGCATCTGGAAGACTTGTCAACTTTAGATCCAATCAAGCAATGCATATTCTTATTAATACAGCCTCTAATCTAGTTCAAAAAGTCTGCGTTGAGCGACCGGGAATTTCACGCCGCAAATGAGAAAATAGTCACACAAATCCTCCTTGATAATGGCTACCCAATGAAAATCTTACGGAGCTTGATACTTCGCCAAAAATACAAAGCTCCTGTTGATAATCAGCAAAAAGAGACAGGTATTTATAAGAGTATAGTTTATGTTCCCAAACTGTCAGAAAACTTTAAAGATTAAAAAAGTACTAATGACGTCAGTTTGGCGTATAAATCCAATAGGACGCTGGCACCTCTTTTCACCAACATAAAAACTAAAACGGATAATAATAAGTGCACAGACGTAGTCTATAGAATTAACTGTCGTAGCAATGCAAACCAGATTTTGACAGAGTGGAAATCCTGGAAAGGGAGAAACATGTCTCCAAGCGGTAAACTCTAGAAACGCTTCATATAATTAACAACAAAAACAATATGAATCGTAAACAAGAAAGCCAGAATATTTCATTGGTTTACTGCTCTTTGGTGACTAAGCAGAATCCGAGACAATTTAAAGCCGACTAAACTTCAATCGAAGTGTTTTTTTATATCATAAACATTTTTTTTAAACATTGCTTATTATTTATGTTTATCTGCAATACGTACTAAAAGTAAGTTTGCCAAAATTTTACACTAAATGTTCTTATGTGTATAATATGTTCATTTTATTTTTGTTAATAAAAGATCCCCTGAAGAAGACGGCAACCACCATCGAAACGTCGGAAAAGGAAATGAAATTGTTTCATTAAAAAAAACATTACGACCAAAACAGCCAAAAGAGATACCTATTTAAATCTGGAAACTTATAATAATCCAACCAATTGGTCAATAACTTAACAATAATAATAATAATAATAATAATAATAATAATAATAATAATAATAATAATAATAATAATAATAATAATAATAATAATAATAATAAAAATACTAATAATGATAATAATAATACTAATAATAATAATGATGATGATAATAATAATAATAATAATAATGATAATAATAATAATAATAATACTAATAATAATAGTAGTAATAATAATAATAATAATAATAATAAATTTTAAAATTTGAAGATTTCACTTCTTCGGCTTTTTTGGTCGTGATAATTTATTAATGAAAGATATTCATTAGTTTTCCCAACGTTTCGACAGAGTTTTCAGTCTTCTTCAGGGGCACTTTATTAACCATGAAACAAAATAAGAGCAACATTTGTATGTTTACATTTAGTTGTTAAGATTTTACACTTACAATTATAAATGAAACTATGTTATCCAAATTACATATATATATATAAAATTTTTTTAAAAATAATGACAGTTTTTTAATTGAATATTTAAATTAAAGCACTTCTTCTTAGTTAGAAGTTAAGTCAACAACTGTTTAATAAAATTTTCTTTTAAAAGAGCAACAAAACTATTGATGTATGTATGTATGTATCGCAGTTATTTAGAGACTAGGGAACAGTACACCGACGAGATACACTGTGTATCCTGCTTCCTGTTCATGTTATTTTTGTTATTCAAAATGTGCAAAGTTTCTAACGTATATCGTTTCGATGTATGTTTTTCCGTTTGAAGAATTTGCACATTTTTAAAGTCTGGAGCATGATTTCTTTCTAAGCTGTGACTAGCAAGAGCTGTTTTCTGAGAACTTTTTGACTTTATATCAGCTTTGTGATTTGAGATCCTTTGTTTTAAAAGCTGCTTGGTAGTGCCAATGTAACATTGTTCACAATTTTCTCTTTCGTTGCCTAGGCAATTGATCTTATATACAACGTCTGTACTTTGATCCTTTTCACTTTTCTTGTTAAGTTTTGTAAACAGTGTGTTAAGTGTTTGGTTGGATTTGTAAGCAACATTGACATCTTTAGCTTTGCTAGCGATGGTTTTCTTAAAACTTTCAGCAAGTTTCGGCACGTAAACCATACTTTTGAAATAACCTGCTCCTTCATGTTTATTGCTTTGTTGGTGATTGGTTTGGTGTTGTGCTATTAATTCGCGAATCATATCTAGCGGATACCCATTATCAATAAGAATTTTTGTTATTTTCTCTTTGTTGGCGGGATGGAATTTCTTTTCACTAATCGTGAGGACTTTCTTAATAAGGTTGGAAGCCGTATTGACTTTAATATGTTTCGCTTGATTTGATCGAAAATTTACGATTCTTCCGGATGCTGTCTCTTTTTGATGCCAGTCAAAGGTGAGTCTGTTTCTCTCACGATTAATTTTTACGTCCAAAAATGCTATCGTTTTATTTTTTTCCTTTTCCACCGTGAACGTTGGGAAAACTAATGAATATCTTTCATTAATAAATTATCACGACCAAAAAAGCCGAAGAAAACACTTCTAATTATATAACACATCGGACGGCCTGCCGCAAACATTTTTGTTAAACCATGAAGAACTACTACCAACACATAAAGTACAAATACGGAGAACATGTATGCATACATTTGAAACAATACAGCAAACTCCAAAAAAAAACTAGCAAAACAAAAACAAAATAGAATATTCCTACTAACATGCAGAGATTATGGACTGATTCCTAAGCATATAAAAAATTCAACCAACTCGACAAAATGTATATTGAAAAATACTCATTCTCAAAATTCATACAACAAAATAGAACTTAAGTTCCATCTAAAAGTTCTCAACATTGAAATCACTGAAATGTGCCACCTAATAAACACAACGGAGAACACAATCAGGTTGATTGACAAACGTATAAAAGACGAACTGTCGAGAGACGAATATAAACAATACACTTCAAAACAAAAACAAGTCTACAAGAATTTTTATGCAAAAAAACAACGATCAAATGCACAGAAAATAGAGAATTTAAAATCATCGCTGTGGAGATCCTTAAACATATATATGCACGACAAGTGGTTTGTAAATAAAAGTTCTATCCAATTCCCACTGGAAATAAAATGGCTTTTATCGATGGGTAAAAAATTTGCTCTACCAATAGAAAGAGACAACTTTCCACTTTTCCAACTTATAGCTGATGGTGAAGAGGTAATAAGAAATATTGAGGATGAAAGAAAACAGGAATTGATGAGATCGAAATACGGCAATATGATTCACTCGTTTCAAAGAAATAACAACAACGATCAATTTGCAAAATATGTCTTAAAAGTGAGAAAAGAGACTTGCTTTCTTAAAACGAAACAAAAACATTATGATCGTCGCAGCTGACAAAGGTAAAATAAGAACTAATCAAATTTCTTCTCTTCAAAATAAGAACAATGAATTTGTAAAATACCTACACACAAACAAATTGATAACCGACAAAGAAAAGTTAAACATGACAACTTACACCGCACAGCTCCCTTCCATCTATGGATTGCCAAAAATCCACAAACCGAATTTACCACTGAGACACATTGTGTCGTCTATGAAAGTCCCATGTTATGAATTGTCTAAAGACATAGGTAGAATTCTACAAGGTGTTACTCGCAACTCAAAGTACACTGTAAGAAATTCGTTCGAGTTTATTAAAAAGACAAGAGAATTAGAACTAAGGGAACATGAAGTCTTAGTTTCTTTCGATGCGGTGTCACTTTTCACGAATATTCCGGTGCAGGTGGCGATAAACATTATAAAGAAAAAGTGGAGTATTATGAGTGAACACACAAGCCTTAGCTTAAATAAGTTCTTGGAAATGTTTGACTTCTGTTTGAAGGATAACAATCTTTTTCAATATAAAGACAACATATATAAACAAATACATGGAATCCCAATGGGCAATCCACTTTCACCTACCATCGCCGACCTTGTCTTAGATTTTTTGTTAGAAGAAACGTTCAATGCAATAAATCCGCCAAAATTCATCACCAAATACGTTGATGACATATTTGCAGTAATGGAAAATCGCGAGATTGACAAGGTTTTGCAAAGTCTTAACGCATTCAACTCCAAAATCCAATTCACGGTGGAAAAGGAAAAAAACAAAACGATAGCATTTTTGGACGTAAAAATTAATCGTGAGAGAAACAGACTCACCTTTGACTGGCATCAAAAAGAGACAGCATCCGGAAGAATCGTAAATTTTCGATCAAATCAAGCGAAACATATTAAAGTCAATACGGCTTCCAACCTTATTAAGAAAGTCCTCACGATTAGTGAAAAGAAATTCCATCCCGCCAACAAAGAGAAAATAACAAAAATTCTTATTGATAATGGGTATCCGCTAGATATGATTCGCGAATTAATAGCACAACACCAAACCAATCACCAACAAAGCAATAAACATGAAGGAGCAGGTTATTTCAAAAGTATGGTTTACGTGCCGAAACTTGCTGAAAGTTTTAAGAAAACCATCGCTAGCAAAGCTTAAGATGTCAATGTTGCTTACAAATCCAACCAAACACTTAACACACTGTTTACAAAACTTAACAAGAAAAGTGAAAAGGATCAAAGTACAGACGTTGTATATAAGATCAATTGCCTAGGCAACGAAAGAGAAAATTGTGAACAATGTTACATTGGCACTACCAAGCAGCTTTTAAAACAAAGGATCTCAAATCACAAAGCTGATATAAAGTCAAAAAGTTCTCAGAAAACAGCTCTTGCTAGTCACAGCTTAGAAAGAAATCATGCTCCAGACTTTAAAAATGTGCAAATTCTTCAAACGGAAAAACATACATCGAAACGATATACGTTAGAAACTTTGTACATTTTGAATAACAAAAATAACATGAACAGGAAGCAGGATACACAGTGTATCTCGTCGGTGTACTGTTCCCTGGTCTCTACATAACTGCGATACATACATACATACATCAATAGTTTTGTTGCTCCTTTAAAAGAAAATTTTATTAAACAGTTGTTGACTAAACTTCTTACTAAGAAGAAGTGCTTTAATTTAAATATTTAATCACAAAACTGTCATTTTTTTAAATTTATATATATATATATGTAATTTGATAATAATAGTTTCGTTCATATAAGTGTAAGTGTAAAATCTTAACAACTAAATGTAAACATACAAATGTTGCTCTTATTTTGTTTCATGGTTAATAAAGTGCCCCTGAAGAAGACTGAAAACTCAGTCGAAACGTTGGGAAAACTAATGAATATCTTTCATTAATAAATTATCACGACCAAAAAAGCCGAAGAAGTGAAATCTTCAAATTTTAAAATTTAACATATCGAATTGGTCAAAACACTTTTAATTAAATAATAATAATAATAATAATAATAATAATAATAATACTAATAATAATAATAATAATATTAAAAATAATAATAATAATAATAATGATAATGATAATAATAATAAGAATAATAATAATAATAATAAAAATAATAATAATAATAATAATAATAATAATAATAATAATAATAATAATAATAATAATAATAATAATAATAATAATAATAATAATAATAATAATAATAATAATAATATTAATAATGATAATTGTTAAATGTCAAGAGGTTTTAATTCACCCTTAATAATAAAGCGTGAATAAAGAAAGAGACAGCTCTCGACAGTGACAGTAATATATTTTTCGTATCTAATACCAACTTTAAAAAAAGAAGAAATGATTCAGTAAAGACCATAAGAATTTTGTAAGCCAAGGAAGCTGAAGTGCTTTTTTTTTATTTCCATTAACTTCTTTTTTTTTCCACAGTCCGAGCAATTCATAATTTAAGAATTTGCACTCATCTAAAACATTGGTCCTTCGAGCCGGATTATTATAAGTAAATTTCAAAATAAAATTATTTTTTGCAAATTTTTACACCGGCACCAATCGATTGTGTCGCATCCTAACCTCAAAGATCGTGCCAACTCGCATGGTATCTCCGATAATCATCAACATCGCATTCAACTCGACACGAGGACACCGCTCAAAGGAACCATCGTGTGAGCAGCTGGTTTTTCAGGACTAGAAAAATCACCAATTTGAGAGGTAAGTGACTTTAAACTTTTTGTTTGCAAAATTAAGACCGATATGCCGGAGGACGAGATAGAAAAGTCAGTCTGCCCCACCGAACAACAGCAATTGGTGGCGGAACAACTTGACTTGCTCCAACAACTGCGAAAAGAACGCCCAAACTTCGACAAGGATGGTCCTAATCGAAGATCTAAAGGGCAATTTATGACACGTCTCAATTGAATTGCCAAAAACCTTAAAATCTTTAATGAAAATCATCGAAAATTAGTTCGTTTAAATTTATCTCGCGACGATGCGTATTTCAAAAACGATATTTTTGGATCTTTTCAATCCGAACATGCGGATGCCATAGATCACATCGAAACCACATTCGATCAAGTTCGTCCCGACCGCCACGCCACCACGAGTCCACCTTCTTTCACGCCATCCGCTCCAGTTACAAGCGACGCAAATAATACGATTATACGTGAGGTTTACACCGACAGCTCTTTCAGACCACCTGAATTTAAAATTGAAAAATTTGACGGTGAGCCCATCGAGTGGCCAACATTCTATGCATCGTTTCAAGCAATTCACAACAACTTAAGACTTTCAAAACACCAAAAGTTCGTATATCTCAAATCATTTCTAACTCAAAATGTGACCTCCTCTATCGCTCACTTGGATGTTACAAATGATACATATGATGAAGCTCTGGAAGATTTGAAAGATCGTTATAGCAATGAACAAGTTTTGTTCCATGGCTTTATGAAAAAATGTATGAACTTGCCAAAATATTCTCAACGCGAGTCAGCTGCTGAGCTGAAATCGTTGCATGATTCTGTGCGTACATGCATTTTCCAGCTAAAAAACCTCAAATTCCATACAAAGGAAAATTCCGAGTTTTTCGCATTTTATCTGCTCGAAAAGCTATCTCCAGCTACGCGTCTCGACTTTGAAAAACACCGCAAAGAACCAAAGAAAGTTCCAAAACTTAATCAATTGCTCGATTTCCTTAAATCAACATTTCTTATTGCTGATGCCGCCGCACATACCACGAACAACATCGATTCTAAGTCATCATCGCCACATCAAAAATCAAGTCAATTATCTAATAAATCTTTCGGTCGAAAAGAAATACGAAATTTTCATGTCTCAAAAAAATCAATTGTTTGTCCACTTGAAAAATGCAAAGGCTCTCACTTTTTACACAAATGTCAACAATTCTTGCAATGGTCACCAGTTGAGCGTAAAGAATTCGCTATTCAAAAGAAATTGTGTTTTAACTATCTCAGTCATTCAACATCAACGCAATGCACTAGCAAACATTCCTGTTTCACTTGCGGTGGTCGACATCACACTCTTTTACATTTTAATAGATCAAACTTGTCATTAAATTCAGCTTCATTTCCAAATCCAAATATGAACTTGACTTCATCTCAAATGAATCATGCACCAACAGTTAACCCGCAAATCGTCTCAAATAATTTGGTGAACACTCATTCAACGGTTCTTCTTGCTACAGCAATTGTAAATGTACTTGACGCATGCGGTCAACTGATTCGACTTCGGGCATTAGTCGATAATGGAGCACAACAATCAATTATTACAGAGCGTGCCGCTCAGCGATTAAAATTGGCATTCATCCCATTCTGCATTGGTTATCGTTCCATGGGCGAAACTCAATACAAAATTGCCGACAAGGGATTGAGTCTCAATGTTCATTCAATCATTAATCCGATATTTAATTTTACTTCGAATTTTGCTGTTCTTCCATCGATTACGTCAGAATTGCCCTTGCACTCAGTTATAACAAAACCGTGGCCCCATCTTCAAAGCTTGCCACTCGCTGACCCTCATTATGCGAATCCGGGTCAAATCGATCTATTGTTGGCTGGTGATGTTTACGGAAAAATCATAGAGGAAGGTCTAAGCAATGGGGAATTCGGTGAACCCGTCGCTCAATGCACGTCTTTGGGATGGATATTATTTGGAGAATTGTTTCAACAAAATCATGTTCTTACATTGCCATTGGTTGAATGTCATAACCTCTCGACAATAGAAATTGGTGGATATTTAACAAAATTCCATGAACTAGAGGAAGTACCAACAGAAAAGATATTGTCGAAAGAGGATGAATGGACAGAGAAGTCTTATGAGCAAACGACCACACGCCAATCAAATGGAAAGTTCATGGTGCGTTTCCCATTTAAATCATATTTTGATTCATCAATTCAATTGGGGTCGTCATATGATATGGCACTCAAACGTTTTCAGTCGCTACAACGTCGTTTCGCTCGAGACGAAAAATTCAAGGAAGCATACTTCAAAGTATTCAACGAATACAAAACGCTCAATCAAGTCAAACTCGTTCGTGACATAAGCGAAAAACATTTCCATCTGCCCCACCATGCCGTAATGAAAGAAACAAGTATCACGACAAAACTTCGTCAAGTGTTTGATGGGTCGGCTAAATCGACAAATGGAAAATCATTAAATGATATTTTGACTCCCGGCCCCGTTTTACAAGCCGATTTAGTTTCAATCATTCTAAACTGGCGAACCTACAAACATGTTTTCATTGCGGATATGGAAAAAATGTACCGTTGCATCGATGTACACCCGGACGACACTCACTATCAATACGTTTTGTGGCAAGATGACGAGAATTCAGGCATTCAGACATACGCTCTTCAAACTGTCACGTTTGGACTTGCACCATCACCGTATCAAGCAATCAAAACCATTCATAAAGTAGCTGAACAAATAAAAGCCATTTCATCAGCTGTCTACACAGCCCTTAAACTTGAAACGTATGTGGATGACGTAACTACCGGTAGCGAGACCATCGAAAGCTCCATAAAAATGATTCAAATTTTAATTCAAGTTCTGCGAAATGCCGGTTTCGAACTTCGTAAATGGGCTAGCAATTCACCTGAAATTCTACGACAAATTCCCACCGAATATCATGACCAAAACACGAAATGTTTATTCAATGCTGAAGACGCCATCAAAGCGCTCGGCTTAGGATGGTCAAGCAACAAAGATTTATTTACATTTTCCGTTAACTTTCCCACTCACAAGCAACTCACAAAACGAAATGTCTCATCCACAGTAGCTCGCTTATTCGACCCACTTAGATGGCTTAATCCATTTGTTACAAAACAAAAGATGTTTTTGAATAAATTGTGGGAGAGCAAATTTGATTGGGATGACATCGTAACGTCAACCGAACTTCAATCAGAATGGGATAAGACCATCGATCAACTTCAATTTATCAAAGACATCGAAATTCCTCGTTGGGTCACCACTTCATCAAACAACAAAAATAATCAGCTTCATGTTTTTTGCGATAGCTCAAACAAAGCATACGCTACATCAATCTATCTTCGAACCGTCGATTCAAACGACCAAATCCACGTAAGTTTGATCATCGCTAAAAGTAAATTGACACCAATGCACAAGCCGTTAACGACACCTCGAGCTGAACTATGTGGCGCTGTCCTAGGTGTCAGATTGCTTGAACTGGTCAACAAATCATTGAGAATCTCATTCAATGAAGTTTTTATGTGGACCGATTCCAGCGTGGTCTTATCATGGATTCGAGGAGACCCAAACCGTTGGACAGTTTTTGTTTGTAATCGAATTCATAAAATCCTTTCGTCAACTAAAATTGTACAATGGCACCATGTCCGGACGCATGAAAATCCAGCTGATCTTAACAGCCGTGGTCTAAACGTTTCTGAGCTGCGTGATTCACAACTGTGGTGGCATGGTCCACAATTTCTTTCAATGCCTCAATCTGATTGGCCAGATTCACCATTCGAACCTCATGAAGATGATCAAAATGAACTTCGTTTAAAGTTGAAGTCAATCAACCTCAACATCAAAGAAGTGTCCAGTGTCAACAGCCTCATCCAACGTTTTTCAAATTTTAATCGCCTTCGTCGTGCGGTTGCATACGCCCTTCGTTTTGTTAAAATTGTTCGCTCTTCAAGCAAGCTCAAATTGCAACGACCACCAATTTCAATGCTATCAATTCCAACAAGACAACTCATCCAACAAGTTGCCCCGCTCACAGTGACTGAAATTCAACACAGTGAATATGCAATTATTCGCTGGATACACTTCACTGATTTCTCGACTGAACTCAAAACGATTCAAGATCAAAAACCAATCACAAAAACCAGCAAATTGTATCGGCTTAATCCATTTATCGACAACAACAACATTGTTCGTGTCAACGGTCGTTTACAAAATGCTTTCATGTCATTTGAAGAAAAATTTCCAATAATTTTACCTTCGAAAAGTCATATTGCAACGTTAATCACCGATTATTATCATCGTCTTACGTTACACGGTGGTCCACAAGTAACGGTCACTCAAATTAGACAAATTTATTGGATTCTCGATGTGCGCAATTTCGCTCGCCATTTTATTCACAAATGTGTCATTTGTTTCAAAGCGCGTCCAGTTTTATCACACCAACAAATGGCCACATTGCCCACTGCTCGTGTCAATACAAATTCAAGACCATTTGCATCGACTATCATTGACTACGCGGGCCCATATGACATCCGTGCTTCAAAAGGTCGTGGCCAAACATCATACAAGTGCTACGTGGCTGTTTTCACTTGCATGACCACGAAGGCGGTCCATTTGGAAGCAGCTGGTGATCTAACAACACAAACATTTCTGCATGCGTTCGACCGATTCATCTCCCGTCTTGGATTTTGTCATGATGTGTTTAGCGATTGTGGAACCAATTTTGTTGGTGTCAACAACGAGAATCAACGACTCTACAATGAAGTCCTTCGATCAATCGAAACTGAAATCATCCCGGCATTAGCAAATCAACACATTCAATGGCATTTTAGCCCACCAGGAGCACCCCATTTCAATGGATTGGCTGAAGCAGCTGTAAAAATAATGAAATTTCATTTAACCCGAGTCATTGGAAATACGAAACTCACCTTCGAAGAATTCTCAACTATCTCGGTTCGCATTGAAGCTGTGCTAAATTCACGCCCAATTTCGCCAATCAGTGATAATGCAAAAGACTTCACAGCAATAACACCAGGGCACTTTCTTACGGGAAATGCTCTTTTATCACGACCTTAACCACCATCAGAGTTAAATCCAATCAAACGACATCAACTAATGGAACAAATGGTTCAGCACTTTTGGAAACGATTCAAAGAAGAGGTCTTGTCCAGCATGCAAATTCGAACCAAATGGCAAAATAAGCAACCTAACATCAAAGAAAACGATTTAGTAATAATCAAAGACGATCGTTTTCCTGTTGGTCAGTGGCCCATGGGTCGTCTCATATCATTACAGCAAGGCAGCGACAACCTCGTTCGAGTTGTTACAGTCAAAACACCTGCTGGCGTTTTCAAAAGACCGATCGTGAAACTTGCTTTGATACCAAACGCTGCTAAGCCACAAGATTCTTAATTTTTTGCCATTCAGGATTGTTTTAGTCACTTACGCTCCTCGGCGAGCAGCGATAAGAAGAACACATCATAAATATCATCATAAAATTTCTTTCATTCACAATAGCTATTCATGTACATTACCTAAATGATAAATTTATTATAACATTTTTTTTTTCTTTTCTTAAACTTGATCTCATTAGTCTTTACATAGTTGTAATATGCATTACTTCAAAGCAATCATTTTTTATTTTATTATTTACTTTTGTTTATAACAACCATGTTGTCATTGCCGGGGGAATGTTAAATGTCAAGAGGTGTTAATTCACCCTTAATAATAAAGCGTGAATAAAGAAAGAGACAGCTCTCGACAGTGACAGTAATATATTTTTCGTATCTAATACCAACTTTAAAAAAAGAAGAAATGATTCAATAAAGACCATAAGAATTTTGTAAGCCAAGGAAGCTGAAGTTCTTTTTTTTTATTTCCATTAACTTCTTTTTTTTTTCCTCAGTCCGAGCAATTCATAATTTAAGAATTTGCACTCATCTAAAACAATAATAATAATAATATTAATAATAATAATATTAATAATAATAATAATAATAATAGTAATAACAATAATAATAATAATAATAATAATAATAATAATAATAATAAAAA